>QEPC01004922.1:10901595-10977209 GCA_003113815.1 Sphenodon punctatus
CTCCCCACCCACCCTGCCCAGCCTAGGATTTTTTTTTAACCCCCTCCCCGGATTGCCTGCGGCCCTACCTGGTGGTGCCGGAGCTCCGGCCCTGGGTCCAATGGTGGCCACAGCAGCGGCCGTGGGTCCAGTGGGGGCGGTGTTCTGGAGCACTTCAGACTGCTACTAGACCTTCTGGTTTGACCTGGAAGGCCTAGTAGCAGCCTGAAGCACTCTGGAGCGCCGCTGCCAGTGGACTCGTTGCCGGACCCATCCGCCGCGAGACCCGTGACCTAAGCCCCGGCACCACCAGGTAGGGCTGCGGGCGATCCTGGGGGGAGGGTTTATAACCTCCTGTAGCCCAGCAGGTTCGGAGTCTGGGAGTGTTTCTGGACTCAGACCTCCATCTGGATCGACAGGTCGAGGCGGTGGCTAAAGCCACCTTCCGCCAGTTGTATCTAGTGCAGAGGCTGCATCCGTACATTTCTGGGCCTGATCTGGCCACCCTCACCCATGCCTTCATCACCTCGAGGCTAGACTATTGCAATGTGCTCTACATGGGGCTTCCCTTGATACTGGTCCGGAGGCTGCAGCTAGTGGAGAATGCGGCGGCCCGTCTCCTTACAAGGACGGGTCGGCAGGAGCACATAACGCCTGTGCTCCGCACTCTGCACTGGATGGCTATAGCGCACCAAGCCAGATTCAAGGTGCTAGTGTTGGTTTATAAAACCCTGCACGATCTGGGCCCCTCATACCTCAGGGACCGCCTCGCCCTCCGTGCCTCAGAGCAATCCCTTCGATCCCCCGTGTAAAATGGGGGGCTACAATGGAGAGGGCATTCTCGGTGGCCCCAGAGAAGTGACTTTGGAACTCCCTCCCGGAGGAAGCCCGCCTGGCCCCAGGTCTGCTGGCTTTTTGCAGAGTCTGCAACACCTGGCTGTTCGCCCAGGCCTTTGGTGGGGTAGTTGGGGGTAAATTTTCAGGTTTTAAGATATTTTTAATATAGTGTTGCATTTTTTAGTATTTGTTTTGTATTTTTATATCTTTGGTTATTGTAAGATTGTATTGTATTTTTATATCTTTGGTTATTGTAAGATTAGTAGGCATGAGTGGGGTGGCTAATAAATATAAATAAATAAATAAATAAATATGTGTAATGTACTTGCAGAGACTCACCTAGACAAGGAGCCAGACTGCTGTGTTCTGCCCCAGCTGCAGCTTCTCCAAACAGTCATCAGTGGCAACCCCATGTACGTTGCAGTAATCCGGCCTGTATAATATATGTTTGTATGGCATCTAACCAATATTATTCTTATCCTTATGTAAAACGTGGTGTGCCTCAGGGATCTGTATTGGGACCCGTGCTGTTTAATGTATTTATTAATGATTTGGAAATGGGTGTTAAGAGTGAGGTGATCAAATTTGCAGACAACACCAAGTTATTCAAGGTAGTTAAAACACGAGCAGACTGTGAGGAATTGCAATAGGATCATATGAAACTGGGTGCCTGGGCATCTAAATGGCAAACGAAATTTAATGTGGACAAGTGCAAAGTGATGCACGTAGGGAAAAATAATCCAAACTATGCGTACACAATGCTGGGTACTAAGCTAGGAGTTACCACTCAGGAAAAGGATCTGGGGGTGGTTGTGGACAATACAATGAAATCCACAGCGCAGTGCGCAGCAGCAGTCAAAAAAGCAAACAGAATGTTAGGAATTATTCGGAAGGGGATAGAGAATAAAACTGAGGATGTCATAATGCCTCTATACAAATCAATGGTGCGACCGCACCTCGAATATTGTGTGCAGTTCTGGTCGCCCCATCTCAAAAAAGACATAGCTGAACTAGAAAAGGTACAGAGAAGGGCAACAAAAATGATCAAGGGCATGGAAGGGCTCCCGTATGAGGAGAGGCTTGGTAGGTTGGGGCTCTTCAGTTTGGAGAAGAGACGACTGAGAGGAGATATGATAGAGGTCTATAAAATCATGAGTGGTGTGGAACTAATAAACAAGGAGCAGTTATTTACCCTCTCAGCTAGTACTAGAACTAGGGGACACTCCATGAAACTCATGGGTGGCAAGTTTAAAACAAATAAAAGAAAATATTTTTTCACTCAGCGTATAATTGGGTTGTGGAATCTACTGCCAGAGGCTGTGGTAAGGGCCAGTACTATAGCTGAGTTTAAAAGAGGTTTGGACAAGTTTCTGGAAGATAGATCCATTAGCAGCTATTAGCCAGACAGGATCAGGGAACATGACGGGAGCTGGGGGGAAACAACAGGGAATGGATCCCCCATTGTGACCTGCTGGGTGTTTCTCCCAAGCCACCGTGATTGGCCACTGTCGGAGACAGGATGCTGGGCTAGATGGACCATTGGTCTGACCCAGTATGGCACTTCTTATGTTCTTATGTTCTCAATGGAACTTCAGAGTGCTTCCTGCAATCCATCCACCCCATTGAGTCTTGATAAAACTGGAGAATACTCAACATCAATATTCTCTCTCAAACTTGCCATCTCAACACCTCCGTTTTGCTCCAGTGTTTAGTCAATGAGATTGGAATGTGGTGACCCCTGTTCATATTTAGCCTCAATTTCCATCCTATATAATGACAAATTGTACCGAGATGCAGGTTTGATGGGCTGAGATGACCAGAGCCAATCACACTGTGGCAACTGAGGTAGATCGTCCAATCACTGATCAGCATTCCCAGTGGGATGGCCCTCACCTAAACGCTGAAGGGTAGTGATGCCCAATGTGGACAAATGATATGTATTATAAAATAATAAGTACATAAAAATGTAAAAATAAACAAATGAAATACTGTTATTAATATTGAAAGAAAGAATTTAGCAGGCAGTCTTGCCCTCTGAAGATCTCTCAGGCCCTGAGTTTGATGAAAAATAAGCTTTTTTCATGGTTCACATGCTTTCCCCATCTACGCGGTGGGTGTTACACGGACGGCACACAATACCTCTGCCCTGCCTCACCCCAGGGCGGGCTATCTGTTTAAAGGCAGCCCACCAGATGTGCAGGCAGAGATGAGCCAGGGAAAACTGTCCCTGCTCTGGGGGAAGTCACACGAGGGGTGCTCCGGAACATCCAGAAGCTCTGCCCACAGCGTGGGCAGCCCAAACCCAGGGCACTGAATGGAGACGAGGCTGCTGTCCGGTATCCGTCTGCACCCAGCAGACGGCTGCTGCAACCCCCCTCTTGACTTGGGGGTTGCCCCGGGCAATGCCAGAGAGAGAGGGAGAGAGGGAGGTTGGTTGGTTGGTTCGTTCGTTGTATCTCACTCCCTTCAGCCCTACGGCAGCTCAGGGTGGCTCACAAGACATTTAAAAACAATATATAAAAACAATTAATAAAAGGGATTACTAAAACAATAACAACAACAACCAGGAGGTAAAACCACTGGTACCACCCCACCACCCCCAAACCCTACCCTTATTCCCCCCCTTCCCCAAAGGCCCGGACGAACAGTCAGATCTTAAAGGCCCGATGAAAGGCCAACAGGCTGGGAGCCAGGCGAGCTTCCTCTGGGAGGGAGTTCCACAGCCGTGGTGCGGCCACCGAGAATGCCCTCTCCATCGTGGGCCCTTGGTTTACCCGGGGGAATCTTCAAGACGGCGCCCCCGGTAGACTGCAGAGGTTGCTCTACGGCCCGGGGAGTGAGGCGGTCTCTCAGATAGGAGGGGCCCAGACCGTGTAGAGCTTTAAAGGTCAAAACCAGCACCGTGAATCGGGCCCAGAACGCTATAGGCAGCCAGTGCAGAGCACTGCTGTAATATGCACCTTACGGCCTGTCCCCGTCAGGAGACGGGCCATCACATTCTGTACCAGCTGCAGCTTCTGAGTCGTCACCAAGGGCAGCCCCAAGTAGAGCGCGTTGCCGTAATCCAGCCTGGAGGTGATGAATGCATGGATGAGGGTGGCCAGGTCAGAGCTTGAAACATATGGCTGGATCCTCCGCACAAGATGTAATTGGCGAAAGGTTCCCTTTGTCACCACCTCTGCTTGATGATCCAGGTGGAGGCCAGGGTCTAACAGAACCCCCAAACTCCAAACTGTGGGGCCAGCGTGAGGCAGATTCCCTCCACAAGGGGAGCCATCACCTCCATTGCCCTACCCACCAACATCACCTCTGTCTTATCAGGATTCAGCTTCAGTCTGCTCCGCCTCATCCAGTCACTCACTGCTAACAAGCACTGGGAAAGCACCCAGACTGCAGGACCGGGGTTCGTTGAAAAAGAGAGGTAAAGCTGGGTATCATCAACGTACTGGTGGCAACTCCTAACTACTCCTCCTCCTCCTCCTCCTCCCTGTCTCTCTCGGTCGGGGTTTCCCAAGGCTCTGTCCTTGGCCCTCTCCTCTTCTCTATCTACACCCAGTTTCTAGGCAAACTCATTGCTTCCCACGGTTTCCAATACCACCTATACGCTGATGACACTCAGCATTATGTTTCCACTCCTTCCCTCTCCCCCTCTGTCCAAGCTCATCTCACCAACTGTCTTTCCGATATCTCCACCTGGATGTCTCAACGCCAACTTAAACTGAACATGGCTAAAACTGAACTCCTTATCTTCCCTCCCAATCCTTCCTCTCCCTCTTCCCTTTCAATTGCCATTGATGGGGTCTCCATCCTGCCTGTCCCCCAAGTCCATAGCTTGCGCTTCATTTTTGACTCGCACCTCACCTTCAAACCCTACATTGACTCCGTGGCCAAATCCTGCCACTTCTCCCTTCACAACATTGCTAAGATCCACCCTTTTCTGTCTGGTTCCTCTGCCAAAACTCTCATCCACGCCCTAGTCATCTCATGCCTTGACTACTGTAATCTTCTCCTCGCTGGTCTTCCCCACTCTCACCTTGCTTCCCTCATCTCTGTCCAAAACTCTGCTGCCAGGATCATCCACCTAGCCCGTCGTTTTGACCATGTGCAGCCTCTCCTCTCCTCTCCTCCCTCCGCTGACTTCCCCTTTCTGAGCGTATTCTGCACAAGCTCCTCGTCTTCACCTACAAAGTCCTTCATAACCTCGCTTCCCCCTACCTCTCTGCTCTGATCTCCCTCCGAACCCCTGCTAGAGCACTCCGCTCCTCTCCCATCTCCTCCCTCACCCTCCCATGCCTCCCCTGATCCCCCAAATGCCTTCGTCCCTTCTCCCTCGCTGCCCCGCATGCCTGGAACTCCCTCCCTGCCCTCGTCCGCCTTGCCCCCACCCTCCACACCTTCAAGTCCCTCCTCAAAATCCACCTCTTCCGCTCCGCCTTTCCTAACTCCTGCTAATCATCCCCATCCAGGATTAACCCCTACCTCTTATCTGCAAACTCCTATTTACTGTAACCAAGCCAAGAACATGTACCTGAGTTCTCGCATCCTCGTGAATGTTGCATCCCTTGTCTCTCCCTCTGTTTCGCCTTCCCTGTTTCCCCTCACCCTTAGGGATGTGCGAACACGGTTCGGAAGTTCGGAGTTCGGACCGAACTTGAATAGTTCAGTCAACTGAACTGAACTTTTGAACTCGAATTCAACCGAACTGTTCAGTCGAATCCGAACAAGTTCAGAAGGCAAAAAACCCTAGTTTTGAATGTACAAACTCGGTTCAGAAGTTCGGAATTCAACCAAACTCGAATAGTTCGGTCGACTGAACCAAACTTTCGAACCGAACTCAATTTTCGAACCTGAACTCGGTTCTGTTCATACATCCCTACGCCCCCTATCTTTAGATTGTAAACTCTTGGGCAGGGACCGTGTCTATTTTATTCTCTGTAAAGCACTAGGTGTTTTTCTGGCGCGATATATAAATGCTTATAATAACGCACACCAAACCATCTCACGACCTCACCCAGGGGTTGCATATAGATGTTAAATAAAATTGGAGACAGAATCGAACCTTATGGTACACTACAAGCGAGATCCCGGGGGCCAGATGTTTCTTCCCTCAGCATCACCTGCTGGCTTCTCCCCGAGAGGAATGAGCGGAGCCATCCTAAGACAGTTCCGTCCACTCCCTCCAGGGTCCACAACCATCTCAAAAGCAACCCATGGTCCACCATATCAAACGCTGCTGAGAGATCTAGTAGGACCAGTAGTGTTGAATGTCCTAAATCCATCTCTTGGTGGAGGTCGTCTACCAAGACCACCAACGCAGTCTCTGTGCCATATCCTGGATGAAAACCTGATTGAAAAGGATCCAGAAAACCGATGCTATCCAGATGGCCCTGGGCCACCACCCGTTCAATAACCTTCCCTAAAAAGGGAAGGATAGAGACAGGTCAGTAGTTGGCGAGGGAATCAATGTCCAATGATGGTTTTTTCAGCAGGGGCCACACCACCGCCTCCTTGAGGCAGTCCGGCACCCCTCCCTCCCGAAGGGAGACACTGATCACTCCCACCAGCACCGGTCCTAAAGTCTCCCTGGAGGCTTTCACCAGCCAGGACGGGCATGGATCTAGTTCACAAAAGGTAGCCCTAACAGACCGCAGAACCCTCTCAGCATCGGCCGGCGTCACTTCCTGAAAATGATCCCACAAAAATGGACCCGACAGGGCATCCATAACCCTCGCCTTTCCTTCTTCTGCATCGGTCCCAGCCCCGAAATCATGCTGGATTCGAGCGATCATATCTGCAAAGTAGTTTACAAACTCCTCACAGCGGGCTTGGGAAACCTCCCCCTCTAGACGGAGTGAGGCCGGACTGACCAGCCCCCTCACCACTCGGAAAAGCTCCGCGGGAAAGCACGTGACTTCGCAGCGGCTATGAGGGCAGCAAAGAGTTCCTTCTTTGCCGTCCTCACGGTCACAGCATAGGACCACAAATGGGTCTGATGCTGCAGCTGATTAAATTCAGCACAAGAGCAGTGCCAGCGGCACCCTAACTGCTGCCCTTCCCGCTTCAAACACCGCAGCCCCTCAGTAAACCAAGGAGCTCTACAGTGACGAAGCAGCGGGAGCGGACGCCTGGGAGCCACCCGATCAATGACCCCACCCAACAAGGTGTTCCAAGCTTGAACAGCATCATCAACCGAGTGGCCTTCAAGGTCTAAGGACACCTCCCCCAGGGCTTCCTGGAACCGCCGTGGTTCCATCAGCCTTCGGCGGCGGACCAACCTAATAGGTCCCACTTCTTTCTGGGGGCTGCCATGAGCTAGGAACCTGGTCTACAATCCACCCGCAACTCTATGGTGTCCAGGAGAGGGACGCCGCGTGGGCAGATTGTGGGCCACAGCAGTTGCTGGGTCATTTAAACCCAACCCAGGTCAGGCTGCAAGTGGGCAGATGAGGCGGTGCACCCTGGGACCTGCTCCGGGGGTGATCCAAGGTCCTCATGTGTAGGCTGGGTGCATGCATGGACCAGAACTAGAGTTATGTGCAGACTGGCCCTGTGAAAATAAATCCCCCGTCTCCCAACCCCACCACCATCCAGGAGAGAGAGAAGCAGGGCTGACGTGGGGCTGGGAGGCAGGGGACTTTCACAATGTCAGATGGTGTGCATGTGCACAACTCTAGTTTTGGTCCACGCATATGCGTGGAACTTGGATCAGGACTTAAATGACTTTTCTCTTTTAAAAAAAGAATTCAGATTATTTTTAGGTTTTCACTGTAAAACTGAATGTTTTGTGCTGAATTATCAGCCCCCCAAAATGTTCTGTCTATAACGTCAGTTACCTAAAACAAAAGTTAACCAAGTTTGAACTTCCGGTTCATATTTGTTTTGTGATTCAAGATTCGCTGAATGTTGAAAGTGTGCCGGGCTTTATGCAAAATACAGACAATGACAGGACACCTGCCTTGAGAAGATCAAGAGCTAATTAATGTTTTATTCTTACAGGAAAATGGAAGGAAGTGTCCAACTCATCCAGAAGAGGAGCTCCTCTCTATTTCTGATATGGATATAAAAGGAATTCAATTAAAATCTATCCCGCATCTGAAGGTATGGGTTAAACGTATGACTTTATACATTTGCAGGCCGCTTTTAAAAAATGCTCAACGTTGGCCTAATTAGACTTGATTAAACTACCATGACTAATGAGAGCATAGTTATGTCAATTACAAACATCCATGAAAACCCCACCTATAGGTTAAAAATCAGCCCTAAACACATGTTGACTAAGTCATGATTTTCATTATTCTCACTAGGATCGTTATAAGAATGTGTAAGTCAGTTAATAAATAACTCATACCACTAAGAATAATATACCCCAGATAAGTTTTAAACTCCCATCCATCTCTGCATATTTCCCTAGACTCGGTAATTTGACAACTGCTTGCAAATAATTTATTTCCTTAGGATTTGGAATCCCATTGTGTGTTGTATTAACCAGATATGAGATGCCAAGCTTAATCCAGAGCAGAAAAATGTCTCTGAACAGATATATTTTTCTGAATGTAATCTTGACTCCAGAGAGAACCCACAGTCAAGATTTCTTTCTGACAGGAACTATTCTAACAAAGCAAGAAGGTTAGAGTCTTAAATACAGTAGACGGTGATCTATGAGAGCATCCTGCTCCTCTTTCGGTGTCTTCACTGACGCTATACTTGAGCCATTTATTACCCTTGTGGCAGCATCTACAGGACAAAGACTGGTGCCCCATTTTACCATCCATAGGGTAGAAGTACAGAAAAAATATTTCTCCTCATAGAAAGCATAGCTGGAGTATCATCATTCATTACGGAGAAGATGAATGTCTATGTGTGTGTGGTGAAAGAGTTGGACTAGGTGTCTAGGCAATCAAGGATGAATTTCCATCTCTTCTACAGACTTCCTTTGAGAGACAAGAAACAAAGGGTGTTTTCAGACACGACGCTAACCCCAGTTTAACATTTGTTATACATGTTGCAGTGCCCTGTATTGGTGCCCTATGCAGCCCTGCAACATGCATAAGAAATGTTTACGTGTGGTTAAACTGGGGTTAGCGTCATGTCTGAAAACACCCAAAGTTGTTAAGAATAATTTATCAATGATTTATTATTGTTATGAATTATTATTAGTAGTAGTAGTATTTATATAGCACTAGCAATGTACCTGGTGCTGTGCAATCATAATTAGATTAGAGCTGAAACGGGTATCTGATTTGGTACCCGTGGGTAATATCTGCATTTTGGGGTAACATTTTGGGTATCCAAATCGGTACCTGAATACCATTCTAGTTCTTGAAATATTGACAACCGGTATACTGAAATACTGACAACCGCTATACTGAAATCCCAAATTCTCCTGAAAAATCCCCAAATCTGGGGTGAAATCAGGACAAAATTGGGATTTTGGTAGACCGGTTGTCAGTATTTCAGTATTTTGGGTACCCAGCCAAAAGACAGCGTGGGTACCAAAAAGTATTCAAAACATTTGGTTTTATTTGAGTGCCAAAAATTTAACAGGTATATCCGTTTTTGCAGGTATTCATTTCAACTCTAGTCCTTACCCCGAGGGGAACATGGGAAGTTTCCAGGCAGACCGATATCAGGGCAGCATACAGCACCTCCCTGACTGGTCCCCCTGGAAACAGGGGCCGATTAGAGTGTTGCACACAGAGAGGCTTCCCTGCTCCCCTCCCCACTCAGATAATTTATTGTGGGTCCCAGCAGTATGGTGGGGGAGTCTGCAGAGGGAGGCAGGGAGCAGTGATCAGCCACCAGACCGGAGACTCTTGCCTTAGCAGCAGCTCAAGGGTGAGGAAAGTCAGCTGGTGTCCTGGGGCATTCTGGGATGCCCCAATACTTTTTTTTAAAAATTCTGTTTGTGAGAAATCTTGCAAGATCTCGCACTGGGACTGAGATTTTGGCAAGATCTCAGTCCCGGTTTTTTATTTTTTAAACTCCAATTTCAGCCCTAGTGCAAACTCCTCTTGGGAACATTTCCTGGGGCTCAGCCCCCCCCCCCCCTTGAATTTAATTGCCTGGGCTGAGCCCCCAAAATTAAACCCTGACTCCACCGCTGATGGTTCTGTGTGGTATTTTGCAAGGACTTTTTTTAAAAGAAAATTTGAAATGTTCAAAATTGGTGCTGGGAACTTCATTTTGCACTCGCCAATTACAGGGTTTAATTTGCATCATTTATTCTGCTTGCAGCATCTGGGTTTCTCATCTGCAGAACGAGATGGGAGAGTAGGGAGATTTAGAGAATGCAGAGGGGCCCAATGACGCTCCTGGGAGAAGATATCGCAAGCATCCTCCACCAACTCTTTGCTCTGGAACTTACGCACTAATGCAAGAGAAGCCAGGCTACAATGATCTTTAGGGAGGTTGCATTTCACACACAACAATCTAGTTACTGTGAACAGGCCGCACGGCAATGCCAGCATATTCTCACTGCCTTGGCTCTTCCTTAACTTGTCTTTATTCACAGCCATGGAGCCAGGCCAGATTCTGACTCGCAGTTTGAGCCAGGCTTCAAGCCTCTTTTGGCTTCCTTGCCTTCTCCTCTTTAGGAGCGAGGGTACAGGCTGTACAATACATCATCTGTTATGTAATTATAACAAGCTAGCGGTTCCGGTTTTCTTGTCAGTGACAGAAATATATTATCAGCTCTCTAGTCTCTCCCCTCCCCCAACCTCCGTTCAGCTAATTCACTTGCAGGTTTTTCCAAGGGAATACCGTGCTGTAAAGGAGCTTTCCTATGGACAGCAAGTTGGGTCTTTAAAGTACAGTACTTTTGTTTCTTTGTGTACCAAGGAGACAATTTGTAACCGAGACTTTGGACCGATTTCAGCCCTGGCAGAAGTCCACGGAAAATAATGGCATTGTGCCCTGGTACAGGAAGGCTGAATACGGCCCTTCATTTTTACATTACTCATTTTAATTTATTCCCACGCAAAATAGGTGTTCCATGGGGTTATGGGAATAACTTGACATGGATAGAGAACATGTTGTTGCAAAGCGTTTTACGAATTCAACACTAGAGAAAGCCTCAAAATAATCCCCTGGAATCACGCTAGATCACAACATAAGAGAGACCCCAACCCACCTTTCTCTCAAGACAGAAATGCAACTGCTCTGGCGCCCTGTGCATGCGCAACGGTCACACAACCTGGATGGGGCCCTCCGTGCGTAAGATGACTGCTTTTTTTAAACTGAAGAATTCACTGTTTGATTGAAGCAATCTTCTCTGGTGCATAGAGAAATTGCCATCAAGGAATCCTAGTACACTAACAACGCAGTAACAGAATTGTTTCCCAAACTCAACCACAACCATTTTAAAAGAAAAAAGAAACAAAAAAAGATTTGATAAGTTCCTGGAGGATAGGTCCATTAATGGATATTAGCCAGATAGGTTGTGGATGTATAAAGCTCTTCATCTATAAAGCTCTTCACAACCTTGCTCCCCGCTACCTCTCTGCACTTATCGCCCTCCATACTCCAGCCCGTGAACTTCGCTCCTCCTCTGTCCCTTCTCTCACCCTTCCACGCCTTCCCTGCTCCCCTAAGCGCCTTCGTCCCTTCTCACTTACTGCCCCCCATGCCTGGAACTCCCTCCCTGTCCACATCCGCCTTGCCCCCTCCCTTCATACCTTCAAATCTCTCCTTAAAACTCACCTCTTTCGCTCTGCTCTGTCTGACTCTTTATCCTGCTGAGCCACTATTCCTATACCTACGATCGGTTTACCCTTATCCTTGCAACATGGACCTGCCTGCTGTCATTCTCATCGTAACCAAGCCAAGTACGTGCACTTGAGACCTCGCATCTTCATGAATGTTAGACCCCTTGTCTCTCCCTCTGTTCCCCTTCCTAAGTCTCTCCCCCAGCTCCTGTCTCTCAGATTGTAAGCCCTAGGGGCAGGGACCGTGTCTATTTTATTACTTTGTAAAGTGCCAGGTACACTGCTGGCGCTATATAAATGTTGTTAATAAATAATAATATTAATAATAATAATAACCTCTGACAGTTGGGAACTGGGAGTGAACAGAAAGGAACGGATCACTGCATTGTGTGTGATCTGTTGGGTACTTCTCCAAAGTGGCCATTGTCTGAGACAGGATTCCAGGCTGGATGGACCATTGTCTGACCCAGTATGGCATCTTATGTTGTTCTATAAATCTAGGAATGATGGGCAGCAGATGAAGACATCCCTCTGGAAAATGAAGGAAGGATGATTGTAACAGGGCACGTGCCCACCGGGAGTAAGTCTTTACAGGATCCAGCCCACAGCCATGTTCGAGAGAGAGAGGAGCCTATCTGGAGGTAGGGAGTGGGGAGTGGTGCCATGTCCAAACAGGAGTCCCTCCTGTAGCCTGCCACGCCCTTTACCTTGGGCCACGCCTTTTCCACAGGGTTTCCTTGGGGGGGTAGAGCCCAGCATAGCTCCTCTCAGGGCTCCCTAGCTACTCTCTAGCAGCACCTGTATCTGAGACAGAGCTCTAAGTAGCTCCTGCCTCTTCCAGGCCCCTCTCCCTACTAAGCCCTCAACTCAGCTTCCTAGTCAGAGCCGGCTCAGCCTCGCCCAGTCCAGCCGCTAGGCATCAGGCATGCGTCTCCACTCCTGGAAGCACCTGAGCCCCAATAGCGCCTGCCCCACTCTGCTGGTGCTCTACACTTTAAAGGGGCAGCGTTCCAATTCCACTGCGCCCTCCTACTGCGATTTATTTAAATTAATACTGAGCGTTTTTAAAATGAGGCGAGAAAAGAAAAAGAGGGATAACACCCTTGTTTCGCAACAGGATGAGAAATCGCCGTTGTCATTTACTATGATGCAGACAGGCAAAAGACAAAACAATGATGATGATACTTCTTACTGGACCAAGTTTGGAGGTTGAGTGTGTGCAAGCCAGGGGTGGCCAGACTTATGGGGCACACGATTCATCTGATGCAGGCATCACCACCTGATGATCTACCAAGACCCTTCCGGCTGACTCCGGTGCTCCATGCCAGGACCCCTCCTGCTGATTCCCAAGCCTGTAGGTGTCTGCCTGCAGTATCTGCTGAAGGCCAACACCAAAGGCAACTGGCCTCAGGAGTGGAAAGGAGCACTCTCATTCAACCTTCCCTGCTGCGCCGGCGGTGCTCTCCTAGCCCGTCTCCTCACCGGAGACAGTCCTGCTCTCCTTTGCAGAAGCAAACTCCAAGAGGCTGGTCCCATATCCGCACACCGTGATCTACTGGAAGCCAGCTTGTGATCTGCCAGTAGATCACGACCTACCTTTTGGCCACCCCTGGTGTAAACCTTTGAGGTGCATGGAGCGCTTCTCAGGTAGAGATGAAATGGGTAACTCATTTGCTACCCGGGGATAATACCCGTAATTTTGAGTCCTGTTTTGGGTGGCTGATGGGCTACCTGAGTGCCAATCAGGCACCTGATTACCTGAAAATACCAAGGATTGCCAAGACCGAGTTACTGACGTTACCATTTCATCAATCAATACCGTTCGGTAAAACAGTCAATTTTGCTGCAGGGAGGAAAGAGTTGTACCTGCAGGGTGGGCTTTGCCTGGGGCCTGCCATCTTGCTCCCACCCTCTGGCAGGGACTGTACAAACTTCCCGAGCTTGTAGGTGGCTGTTTGCAGCAGCTGATGAAGGCCAACACCAAAGGCAACGGCTGCTTGTGGGCCATTCAGGGGCAGGAGGGTGGAGGGGGGTTGGGATAGTTATGAGGTGATGGTGCCAGATGCCTGTTGAGAGGGGGTTAGATAGGAGTGAGGTGAGGGGTGTGTGGGTTATGCCATGGCCCCCTGGTGAGGGGGGGTATGGGCATGGGAGGCTGGGAGTGGAAAATGGTGCCACGGCCCCCTGGTGAGAGGGGCTTATGAGCACGGTTGGGGAGGATATGGGTTATGCCTTGGGTCCCCAGCGAGAGGGGGGGTATCAACATGAGAGGCTGGGAGTAGGGAATTATTTTATTATATTATATTAATTATTATTATTATAAAAATTTGTTACCCCGCCCCTCCTGCCACAGGCAGCGCAAGGCGGCTTACAATCATTAAAAACAATTAGAATAAAATATCATAAAAAGAGTTGGGGGGAAATAACACCCCCCCATCCCTACTACCCATCTCCCCTGCCTGGTGGAACAGCCAGGTCTTACAACTTCTCCGAAAGGAGGGAAGATCCGCGGCCAACCGGGCCTCTACTGGAAGGAAGTTCCACAGTCGCGGTGTAGCCACCAAGAATGCCCTCCCCTGCGTGGCCTCCCGGAAAACTCGGGAGACCTCGAGAAGGGCACCCCCAGATGACCGCAAGGGCCGATCCAGGACCTGGGGAGTGAGGCGATTTTGCAGTCAGGCAGGGCCCAGGCCATTTAGGGCTTTATGGGTCAAGACCAACACCTTGAATCGGGCCCAGAAAACCACCGGCAGCCAGTGCAGAGAACGGCGGCGCACTGGTGTAATGTGCTCCCGGTGGTCCAGTCCCACTAAGAGACGGGCCACCACATTCTGCGTCAGCTGCAGTTTCCGAGCCGTCACCATGGGCAGCCCCACGTAGACCGCGTTACAGTTGTCTAATCGAGAGGTGATGAAAGCATGGATGACAGTGACGAGGTCAGAGTCTGAAACAAATAGCAGAAGCCGTCGCACCAGATGTAATTGGCGAAACGTACTCCTCGCCACAGCCTCCACCTGGAGATCTAGGCGGAGTTAAAGCATCAAGGAGCACCCCCAGACTCCATACCTGGGAGGCCAATGGAGGACAGACCCCATCAATAATGGGATGGTGCCATGCACCTGACCCCCAGTGAGAGGGGGTATGAGAAGGTGGGGAGAGGTGGGTTATGCCTTGGCTCCCCCGGTGAGAGGAGGGCACAAGCATGGGAGGTTGGGAATGGTGCCACTGCCCTCCTCCCCCCCCCCCCCCCCAGTGAGAGGGGGTGCAGATAGGGGGTTGTGTGGGAAAGGGGGGAGGGATTAGAGAGAGGTTGGTGAGTGGGGTTTATGTGGGGGGGCGGTTTAACTGATTTTATATATTATGTTTTATGTTTATATCTTATTTTGTAAGTCACCCTGAGCCTCTGAGGAAAAGGAGGGGGGGAATAAAAACTGAAATAAATAAAATTAATTATTAATTATTATTATTATTTATAAAGCACAAGCAATGTACCTAGCACTGTACAATCCACAGTCAGAGACTGGTCCCTACCCCTAAGGGGCTTACAATCTGAGAGATAAGGGAAGGGGATACGAGGGAGAGGTAAACATAAGGAAAGACAAGAGTACAGTCATGATTTTGAGAAGTAGCAGGATCACGTGATTCCTTAGTTACAGGGAATTAGGTTCTGAGTGAGGGGGAAAGGATGCAGTATCACTCATGACAAGCTAGGGAAAGCCTCACGGAAGAGGTGGGTTTTCAGGAGGAATTTGAAAGTTAGGAGGGAGGGAGCAGAATGAATGTATCCAGGGAGGAAGTACAAGGCTTGAGGGGCAGCAAGGGAGAAGGGGTAGAAACATTTAGAGGAGCAAGGGATTCGTGAGCAGGTGAGGGTGGGGGCAGGAGCATGGTGGGATACAAGAGCAGAGAGATATGGGGGAGCAAGGCCATGAAGAGCCTTGAATTGGGACGCAGTCAGAAAGCTGGGACGAATAATGGTATTTCGGTACGTCGTGTAACCACTGGGCACTAATCTGTAACCCATTGGCCCTTTGTAACTCGTCGTGTAACCATCGGGCACTATTTCTGTAAACTGCCCTGAGCCTTCAGGGAAGGGTGGGGTATGAAGTTTAACAAATAAATAAATCGTGGGGTGCTACTGGAATGTTACTGGATCGGTGGGATTGAGCACCCCAATCTCAATGGGTCTACCCATTTTTGTGGGTGTTCAGTTCAGCTCTACCCTCAGGTGGGTACTGTGAAACTCAGAGAGCTTGTTTGCAATGGCCAACACAAGTTGACCCAATAAGAAGGCATCATCATAACTGTTTTGTCTTCCCTCTCTGATACTTGGGAACAAGACAGCAACCACTCTCTCTAAAAAAAAAAAAAAAAAACTTAGCATGAGACACACAAACAGACATACCAGGCCCACAAATTCAGTCCGCACCATCCAAGAGAGACTTCCCAGAAGCCATAGCGACAAGCTCTCAGTGAAGACCTGGGCAACATTCACCCATCGAAAAGCGATATAATGTGAGTTAAGGTGGCTATAGTCACCCGTTTTTTCCTTGCCAATCTATAAACAGAAAGGAAATGAATTGTTAAGGTTTAAGCTGATCTCCTGGCACATTTAAATGAAAGTTTCTGCTATGTCTACGTTGTAACCAAGACCCCGTAAATTTTGGGCTACTGTAAGAATAGTCATTAGGCATCTGCAGAAGGCACCCCTATCCTTTTCACTTTAGTTTCCATTTTCGTTTACAAAACCCCTTCATTTTCAGGGGCTTTCGTAAACGACCCTACCATTTTCCTGGGTTTTTTTTTCTTCCATATTTTTAAATTAAAAAATCATTTTAAAAACACCGTGCGTGTGCAAAATGGCTACCAGGCTGTTCTGTCAATGCGAAGCCCGTTCCGAAAATGGCGCTGGCAGTGTCGGTGCCATTTTGGAAAAGGGAGTGCATGCGCAGAATGGTCCGATGGCTATTTTTGGCATGCACCGCTCATTTTTAAAAATTTTAATAGAATATTTTTTTAAATCGCAACACATGCAGAAAATGGCCACCGGAGCCATTCTGGACATGTGCACGCTTTCCCAAAATGGTACTGTTGCTGCTGGCGCCTTTTTTGAAAAGAGTGCACATATGCAGAACATCGCAAGTTTTTGTATTTTTTTTTATACAAAAACAGATGAACGCAAATGATAATCATTTGCCTATTCATCTGTTTTCATAACATTCATTACGAACATGAATGGGGCTCCATTTGTTTTTGTAACTAATAGAAAATGTTAAGGATGCACACTCCTAACAGCCCTTTTTGTGTAATCTGACTCATGGCCAAATTGTCACTGAAATTGCTTCTGGTAACGTGCAATTGCAGCCTGAGTGGGGAGCACAACTTTGAGCTGGCCAATGAGATGCTGGCCCTGAGAACTGCTGACATATATTCTGGAGTCATGGGTCCCGCTGCCAAAGTGCCAACAAAGGTCAGCCTATGACCCCTGCTGGAGAGAATAGCCCTCCACTGAGAGGCCTGTGTTATATTCTGTGGTTTTAAGATATGAGATGTCCAAAATTGTTAGAAATGGCATGCGTGGCAACTCATTTGCATTCAAAAATTTGTATGATTTCACTTATTTACATAATTTATTTTTTCCAACCTACCTAGATGCCCCAACTGCAGAATTTGAGCTTTGCATTCAAGTGCATTTTGAAGGGGAGGGTGTGTTGAATTGCAGAACAAATGGTGCCCTGAGTCAATAGCTAATAGCTATCTTTACCATGAGTCGATTACCCACAAAAACAGGTATCTAGGGGTGAAATGAGAATGGAAAACATTCTCGTGATAATCTCATGAGATTCCTGAAAACCCCGAAATGCTCTGCACATGCACAAAATGGCCGCCTGGAAGCCGTGTACGTGTGGAATGGCTGCGGCAACCATTTTCTGCATGCGCGGAGAGATTTGTGGACTCTCAGGAATCTCAGGCAATTCTTGACTTGTTTTCAAAAATCTTGTCAAGAACCCGGTTCTTGATATTTTCGATATTTTCGAGTACTAGTTTCAGCCCTCACTGAATTTTCCAGTGCCCAGATCGACTTGAAAATATCGAGTACCAATCTGTACCTAATTTCGACCTGATTCAAGTATGTGATATTGACTTAAAAGTCCTGATATTTTTTGTTTTTCATCACAATTTTTCAGCGTTCCATCATGATGTATCTATCAGTAACTGGAAAATTAAAAAAATCAGTACCAGACATTACCGATTTTTGCGTTTCCAGGTACCCAATCAATACTCCAGTAGCCTGCCAAGTACCCAAGGCAATACTCGAAAATGGGTGTTTTCAGATGTTACGAGATCACAGTGAACCACGGTGAATACCCACCTGTGGTCACTGTGTCTCGAACGCCTGTTTGGCGGCCGCCAGATGTTCACCACGGTCAATACCTGCATGGGGTCAATTTGAATCACGCTTCCTGGGCTAGCCGGGGGAATGTCCCGGGAAGCGTGGTCAAAGAGATCCCCAGCGGGGACCAAAAAAAACACATCTGTCCGGGCACTACAGCCCGGGATCACCGGCAGGATCCCGGGCCGTGGTGAATTCGGCCAGACGCTGCGGTCGCATTGGCCCCGCCGCCTGCCCGTCTCTCCAGAGGGCGGGCGGTGGGGAGCATGGAGGGGGCAGGGCCGTGCGCCCGCACACTGCGCCGCGCAGCCCCGCCCCCTCCCAGATTCCCCGCCGGGATCCCCCGGCACATCTGATATGGCGTGATGGGGTCACCCTGGCGGGGGATGGATTCGGTGTTTTTGGTACGGGGCCAAGTGGCCCCGTAACGTCTGAAAACACCCAATGTCAGTATTACCTGCAGGTAGCAAATTAGCTGCCTATTTCAGCTCTATTCCTTTTGAACTCTCTGTATGGAGAAGAAATGATACATTAATTCAGAGCTACTTTGATTTTTCCATTCCCTTCTATTAAATGTAGGCTTCTCAAGAAGTCTGTTTTCTCTTTTGTTCTAAGTTTGCTTTGTTTCAATGACATTCACAGATATTACCCCTGTTGAACTGCCTATTCTTGATAAATCCTGAATTTTGGCTCTATGACTATGCCACCATAATTGCCATAGAGAGAGTAAATACACCAATGCAGCTGGGGTTAATTCATCTATTTCCAGATCAAAAATATCTACACATTGATCATACTCTCTTCTTAGTTAAAACCCAGAAATATTAATTGGCAGAAAATGTCTTCAGTGTGAGAATGTGCGATTCAGCGGGGACCAAAAAAAAGTAACGTCTGGCCGGGCGCTACGGCCCGGGATCCCCGGCGGGATCCCGGGCCGTAGCAAATCCGGCCCAACGCAGTGGCCGCATTGACCCCGCCGCCCGCCCGCCTCCCCGGAGGGCGGGCGGTGGGAGCATGGAGGGGGCGGGGCCATGCGGCCGCACATTGCGCCACGCGACCCCGCCCCCTCCCAGATTCCCCTCCGGGATCCCCCTGGCACGTCTGTTACAGCGTGACAGGGTGACCCCGTCAGGGAATGAATGGGGTGATTTCGGTACGGGGCCAAATCACCCATACAGAGGTTAAACAAAACTGGATTGTAAGCCCTTTGTGGCAGGGACCTGTCTCTATAATCATGACAGTCCTGTGCCAGGCATATTGATGGTGCTATATAAAGAATAGGGGTGTGCAGAAGGCACCCCTACCATTTTCATTTTTCTTTTCATTTACAAAAGCCTCTTCCATTTCAGGGGTTTCGTAAACAACCCCACTGTTTTAATTTGTTTCTTCTTTCATTGTTAAAAATTGATTTTTTTAAAAAAAATCACTGTGCCTACACAAACTGTCCACCGGGTCATTCCGGGTCTGCACAGTCCTTTTCCAAAATGATGCCAGCAGCTTTGGTGCCATTTTGGGAAAGGGTAAACACGCGCAGAATTGCCTGGTGGCTATTTGCACGTGCGCAATAATTTTTTTTTATTATTATTTTTTTTTAATTTAAATTTAAATTACAGCACACGTGCAGAACGGCCCAGGCTGGCATTTTGTGCATGTTTTTAAATTGTGTTTTTAAAACAGAAACAGATGAAAGCAAATAGTAATCGTTTCTTTATTCGCCTACGGCCACACCGGACTGAACGTGCCCGATCCCGTCCGATCTCAGAAGCCAAGCAGTCCCAGGCCCGACCAGTACCTGGATGGAAGTCTCTCCTTATTCATCCATTTCTGTAACATCAGTAACGAACAAAAATTCATAACAAACACGAATGAGGCTCCATTAGTTTTTATAACTAATAGAAAATGTTACAGATGCACACCCCAAATAAATAAATAATTAATAATAAAAATAAAATTATCATTAAGAAAAACTACCCAAATTGAATTTAATTTGAATTTAAAGAAAATAAGGGTGTAGTCCTCAATCTACTGAAGTCAACGGCAAATCTCTCATTGACTTCAGTGATGGAAGATTGTCCTGTAAGTAAAACTTGGAGTCAACATGAAATAATGGATGTCAAATTTCTGTAACATTAGTAACATCCATTTCTGTAACATTAGTAACGAACAAAAATTCATAACAAACCCGAATGGGGCTCCATTAGTTTTCATAACTAATCAAAAATGTTACAGATGCACATACCAAATAAATAAACAATAATAAAAATATTATCATTAAGAAGAAAAACTACCCAAATTGAATTTAATTTGAATTTAAAGAAAATAAGGGTGCAGCCCTCAATCTACTGAAGTCAACGNGGTGTAGCCACCAAGAATGCCCTCCCCTGCGTGGCCTCCCGGAAAACTCGGGAGACCTCGAGAAGGGCACCCCCAGATGACCGCAAGGGCCGATCCAGGACCTGGGGAGTGAGGCGATTTTGCAGTCAGGCAGGGCCCAGGCCATTTAGGGCTTTATGGGTCAAGACCAACACCTTGAATCGGGCCCAGAAAACCACCGGCAGCCAGTGCAGAGAACGGCGGCGCACTGGTGTAATGTGCTCCCGGTGGTCCAGTCCCACTAAGAGACGGGCCACCACATTCTGCGTCAGCTGCAGTTTCCGAGCCGTCACCATGGGCAGCCCCACGTAGACCGCGTTACAGTTGTCTAATCGAGAGGTGATGAAAGCATGGATGACAGTGACGAGGTCAGAGTCTGAAACAAATAGCAGAAGCCGTCGCACCAGATGTAATTGGCGAAACGTACTCCTCGCCACAGCCTCCACCTGGAGATCTAGGCGGAGTTAAAGCATCAAGGAGCACCCCCAGACTCCATACCTGGGAGGCCAATGGAGGACAGACCCCATCAATAATGGGATGGTGCCATGCACCTGACCCCCAGTGAGAGGGGGTATGAGAAGGTGGGGAGAGGTGGGTTATGCCTTGGCTCCCCCGGTGAGAGGAGGGCACAAGCATGGGAGGTTGGGAATGGTGCCACTGCCCTCCTCCCCCCCCCCCCCCCCAGTGAGAGGGGGTGCAGATAGGGGGTTGTGTGGGAAAGGGGGGAGGGATTAGAGAGAGGTTGGTGAGTGGGGTTTATGTGGGGGGGCGGTTTAACTGATTTTATATATTATGTTTTATGTTTATATCTTATTTTGTAAGTCACCCTGAGCCTCTGAGGAAAAGGAGGGGGGGAATAAAAACTGAAATAAATAAAATTAATTATTAATTATTATTATTATTTATAAAGCACAAGCAATGTACCTAGCACTGTACAATCCACAGTCAGAGACTGGTCCCTACCCCTAAGGGGCTTACAATCTGAGAGATAAGGGAAGGGGATACGAGGGAGAGGTAAACATAAGGAAAGACAAGAGTACAGTCATGATTTTGAGAAGTAGCAGGATCACGTGATTCCTTAGTTACAGGGAATTAGGTTCTGAGTGAGGGGGAAAGGATGCAGTATCACTCATGACAAGCTAGGGAAAGCCTCACGGAAGAGGTGGGTTTTCAGGAGGAATTTGAAAGTTAGGAGGGAGGGAGCAGAATGAATGTATCCAGGGAGGAAGTACAAGGCTTGAGGGGCAGCAAGGGAGAAGGGGTAGAAACATTTAGAGGAGCAAGGGATTCGTGAGCAGGCGAGGGTGGGGGCAGAGGAGGAGTGAAACTGCCGGGCAGGAGCTGTCTCTTATACACATCTAGATGTGTATAAGAGACAGCGGCCGCACATTGCGCCACGCGACCCCGCCCCCTCCCAGATTCCCCTCCGGGATCCCCCTGGCACGTCTGTTACAGCGTGACAGGGTGACCCCGTCAGGGAATGAATGGGGTGATTTCGGTACGGGGCCAAATCACCCATACAGAGGTTAAACAAAACTGGATTGTAAGCCCTTTGTGGCAGGGACCTGTCTCTATAATCATGACAGTCCTGTGCCAGGCATATTGATGGTGCTATATAAAGAATAGGGGTGTGCAGAAGGCACCCCTACCATTTTCATTTTTCTTTTCATTTACAAAAGCCTCTTCCATTTCAGGGGTTTCGTAAACAACCCCACTGTTTTAATTTGTTTCTTCTTTCATTGTTAAAAATTGATTTTTTTAAAAAAAATCACTGTGCCTACACAAACTGTCCACCGGGTCATTCCGGGTCTGCACAGTCCTTTTCCAAAATGATGCCAGCAGCTTTGGTGCCATTTTGGGAAAGGGTAAACACGCGCAGAATTGCCTGGTGGCTATTTGCACGTGCGCAATAATTTTTTTTTATTATTATTTTTTTTTAATTTAAATTTAAATTACAGCACACGTGCAGAACGGCCCAGGCTGGCATTTTGTGCATGTTTTTAAATTGTGTTTTTAAAACAGAAACAGATGAAAGCAAATAGTAATCGTTTCTTTATTCGCCTACGGCCACACCGGACTGAACGTGCCCGATCCCGTCCGATCTCAGAAGCCAAGCAGTCCCAGGCCCGACCAGTACCTGGATGGAAGTCTCTCCTTATTCATCCATTTCTGTAACATCAGTAACGAACAAAAATTCATAACAAACACGAATGAGGCTCCATTAGTTTTTATAACTAATAGAAAATGTTACAGATGCACACCCCAAATAAATAAATAATTAATAATAAAAATAAAATTATCATTAAGAAAAACTACCCAAATTGAATTTAATTTGAATTTAAAGAAAATAAGGGTGTAGTCCTCAATCTACTGAAGTCAACGGCAAATCTCTCATTGACTTCAGTGATGGAAGATTGTCCTGTAAGTAAAACTTGGAGTCAACATGAAATAATGGATGTCAAATTTCTGTAACATTAGTAACATCCATTTCTGTAACATTAGTAACGAACAAAAATTCATAACAAACCCGAATGGGGCTCCATTAGTTTTCATAACTAATCAAAAATGTTACAGATGCACATACCAAATAAATAAACAATAATAAAAATATTATCATTAAGAAGAAAAACTACCCAAATTGAATTTAATTTGAATTTAAAGAAAATAAGGGTGCAGCCCTCAATCTACTGAAGTCAACGACAAATCTCTCATTGACTTCAGTGATGGAAGATTGTCCTGTAAGTAAAACTTAAAGTCAAAATGAAATAATGGATGTGCTATGACCATCCCAACATCTCTCCCCCACTTGTTACTGGGAAGGCAGAAGCATCTGTTTAGGAAAGAGTCAATAGAGATTCTCTTATGTCCTCTGTCACAGTGCTGCAGGATGGGATTGTGATGATAATTGGCCAGCCTGGATGTGTAAACTATGTCTCCTGATTGCTGGGATGCTATCCCCGAAGTTCCAGTTATGTCTCTTCTATGCTTACCTAAGTGTTGCCCCTCATGCCCGCCTCAAAGCCACTACTGATTGGTCCTGTAAAGCTGGAAGCATGCAGTAATTGGCCAGTGAATGTGTCTGTCATTCTTTCGGGTTGCTCCACATCCTCCCTCCTCCTACTATTTCAGGTGCCTGCCTCTGACTGGCACTGCATGTGCTGCTATTTATCTGAATAATGGTCTTCAAGGGGACAACTTCAATTGTTTAAAAAATTGGGTCCCTTTATCAAATTGTCCTTTAGTTTGGCAGAGATGACAGGGAAGGTATGTGATACATTCCTGCCAAATATCTTGTAAGCAGGATGGAATATACAAATGTTAACACTGGAAATGTATTTTCATGTTATTGTCTTATACCATCAGGACCCTTCATCCAATCTTTCTGAGAATTGGCAGGAGTGTTAAGCCTGTGGAGTAACATATTATTCCCAGGTTTCATGCAAATTAAATAAAGATAAAGAAGGTGTATCCATGATTGTGTATGGAGCTTTTCTTAAAATCACAACATTCCATTGCTTCTAAAATCTGTTCCCTTTATCAAGTTGTTTCAAAAATTGGTACACATAATGCCATCCATTGGGGGTACAAGCATCCCAAATTGCATCACAATTGAATAAGCAACAAAAACATTATAGCCAGAAATACATTTTACAGTGTTTTCCCTTTATTTCAAAAACAAAAAGTTATTTTCATTTATAGTTTCATTATTATTATTTGTCATTTTCATTATTCCAATAACAATAACAAAAATGACAATATTTATTATTGTTACTGTAATAACAAAAGTGACATGCACACCCCTAGTGCCTATGTTGCCTGCCCCAAAGTTTGTCCCTGAGTCTATGCAGGACCTGATTTGCGCTCCAAGAATAAGTGATCCAGAACCAGGTCTGTATTTAATACATTTTAAGCAGATCACACGTCTTGGCAGGGGTGTAGCTATCCTAGGGACAGGAGGAATAGTAGTCCTCGGGCCCAAGCAGGGGGGCACAAATCCTGTCCTGTTGCAGTGTGGGCGGGGAGAGACAGCTGAGCCCGCAGAGCACAGCACTTGCGGGACCCACCTGGTGGGTGGCACAGGACAGAGAAAGCACTGACGGCACCAGCGGCATGAGGCAGGCAGCACAGCTGCAGCCTTGAGGGCTCAGGTTCAGCAAAGGGAGGGAGGGAAGGGTGCTGGGGGCAGGAAGGAGAGAAGGTGATGGTACAGGGGAGAGGATGGTGATGGGGGTGGGGACCCAAAGCTATTTTTTACATCTGGTCCCATTCCGGCCTAGCTTTGTCCCCGCTTATTGGCATATTTCTTTCAGATTTTTATGCCTATTGATAGCATTGGTTTGGCACCGCAGCACAATGCAACACACTGAAAAGAGGCTGCCTTAAACTCATCTACAGATTGGAATTTTTAGTAGTCTGCACGCACAACTAGGCTCCATTGTGTGCAGAACTGTTTTGCAAACACCCGCTTGCAAGCCTGAAAAGAGGGGTAACCGAGCTACAATTGAGCCAGTATGCCAAGCTCAGTCCCCCCACCCCCCGAAAAACGACAAGAGTTTTCTTTTTTACAACTAACGTGTGTGGAAATAAACCACCAATATGGTCTACAGAAATTGATTGGAGAATGTACGGTGTAGGGGATGAAAGGGAGACAAGCCCCCCCACTACCAGAATGTACCAATATTTCTCTCGCAAGTTCTTCCAACTTGCATACTTCTTGAATGCACACAACAAGCAATGTGTCTGCCTTATACCTGTACAAGTAAAGAGCTCAGAGCTGTTCAGTTTGGCCATCTCTTGCAAAGATGCAATCAGTCACCCAATAAAGACTGAAAATGTTGGGCTTTTGGACAAGTATGCTGATGACTGCATATTCATTTATTAATTCTTCTTGTAGTTGCTACCGCTGTAGCCTCTAAGCACCTTTCTCATGCACTGTAGAGCTGAATCAACTGTTTACTGCGAATGCGGTTTTCCTCAGAAACATGATGCGAAAGCTTATCGCTTTCTCACTGCTTTCTGTCAGTTCCTGACCGTTCAAGAATGCCTTTGGTACTTCTGGTACTTTGTCCAGTACTTTTGGCACTTCTTCTACTTCTACTTCTGCTACTTTGGTCTTTATATACTGCCTTTGGGCCATAAAACAGACAACAGGAATTGCCGAAAGGGACAGAAATTACTGGTAATTTACAGAAAGATGGAGCTTGCAGAAAAGTGACAAAAAGTGAAGAAATCGGGCATGCTCGATTTCAGCAATAGTGCAACAACAACATGGAATGCAGGCATACCATGTTTGTCAACATTCCTGAAAAATAGGGATTTACCAAAATTCAGAAAGAACTGTTCCAGATTCAGCTCTAATACAATGTTTAAATGTAGAAAAGACAATATCAATCTCTGCTTTCCCAGCACAGAGGGGAAATAGCTTAATTGCCTTTTAGGTTTCATTCCCCTCACCCACACCCCCACACCCTCTCTTATATTTTTTTGTTTTTGGGGGGGGGGGGGCATTTACATGCAGGGAAGGTAAATTAAAGAGATATAGCTTGCATTCATTTCTTAACATGGCAAGTCCATTTCACCTAGTTTGTTAGATCACTTGTAAAAATAAAATAAATTATACACAAAATAAAAATGTAAAATAATTATTAATCATCATTTAACTTTTTTGGGTAGGGGGAGGAGAGGGGACTTTCATTAGCCAACACAAACCCTCGACTGAAAACCATTCTGGGTCGATAATAAAACTTGCCCTCTGTAGAAAACGGCCTAAGGTTCAATTTAAAAGGGATATACTTTCTCCTGACCTATATCTTTGCTTGCCAAGTTTCTATCTTCTCTGTGCTTACGGTCTTTACCTTGGTATCACAATGAAGAGGAGCAATTTTTATTTTTTATTTTTAAAGGCAAATAATAGGCACTGCCAGCAGCCATTATTGACCTGACTCTAAAGAGTTTGAAATTAATTTATCCGCTTTAAATGGTGTATAAATTTCTCATTACGAGTGTCAGTGATGGACAAGAAACCATTCCAAAAAATGTATTGGATCCCATGCCAAACTCGGTAATCAAGGTCTCTTGCAGAGGCTCTGGAGCATACAAAGAGTTTCACACAGTCAGGGGTGTTAGCTATGCATGCTTTCCCGTTGCCCGGACTCAGCCAAATACTCTGTGAGAACAACACGTAGACATACTTGCTTTATTATGCCTCACAGATGCTTTTTTGTTTTATATTTCAAGCTTTGTTTGGTCTAACGTTGGTTTCTTCTTCAATTCTCAAGTCCCTCAAAAAAAAAAATTGCGTACAGTTTCCTAGAAAGCCCTGGTATTGATTACATAAAGTGACTTTCTTGGAAAGTAGGGAGAGGGGGAGGGGGAAAAATTGGGGTTTCTTCTAGTCACCGCCGAAATGGCAACCTTTGAACGGATTTGGTCAATGACAGAAAGAGAATGAGCCCAGCAGAAAGTGGTAATATATTGTGTTACATTTATGCCAAGTTGCCAAGTCAAGTTCTTTCTCTTAAGCGCATGTACAGTCTGTTCTTGGTATCCTCAGTTAACTCCACTTGCTGAATAGAAGAGATGAGAACTGCTTAAAGGCCACAATGGCATGTTCTACTTAAGGGTTTCCATGCCACACTAACTATTGTGATAGCTCTCTATAGAACAACAGTCAAGCACTCTCTGTTGAAAATGCAGTCCGTGAAAAACGGGTTTTCCTCCTACATTGCAAACATTCTGTAGAAATCAGTCACCGTGTGCATTTGCCATTTGCCTGTTGTGTGAAATATATATCTATAATAAAATTCGCTACATATTTGTGTCTGAAGGAGAATTTTCCCCATTCCCCCCCTCCCCTAAGCACCAGGAAGATAATATTGTAGAAAGAATACATTGAGAGAGTTTTTACAAAAATCTAGGATTTGGCATGTTTCATAAGAGCAATGGGTTGGTTGTGCTCTCCAACTGCCATCAGTATTAAATATTCCAGAGGAATAGTGCATATTATCCAGGGCAGTCATTGGAGTCCTGGATATCTATGGCTTTGAGGTATTCGACAACAACAGGTTTGAACAGTTCTTCATTAATTACTGTAACGAAAAGCTGCAACAGCTCTTTATTCAGCTAGTTCTAAAGCAAGAGCAGGAGGAATACCAGCGAGAGGGCATTCCTTGGAAGTATATTGATTACTTTAACAACCAAATTATTGTGGACCTGGTGAAGCAGCAGTACAAAGGGATTATTACCATTCTGGATGATGCTTGCATGAACGTTGGCAAAGTGACTGATGAGATGTTCTTGGAGGCTCTTAATAACAAATTGGGGAAACATGCACACTTAAGTCTCCACAGCTTTTTGATGAGGCATGCTGCAGGCATCAGGTAGAATACCTGGGGCTTCTAGAGAGCGTGAGGGTCTGACGGGCAGGATTTGAGACGTTCCTGCACAGGTACATGATCTCTGAATTCACCTGGCCAAATCATGACCTCCCTTCAGACAAGGAAGCTGTGAAAGAAACAAATTGAGTGTTGCAGGTTTCAACATGATGTGGCATATGGGAAGACCAAGATTTTCATCCGCATTCCTCGGACACTATTCACTTTGGAAGAGCTTCATGCCAAGATGCTTGTGAGGATCGTCCTCTTTCTGCAGAAGATTTCAGGCAAAGATCTTTCTTCTTTCGGAGTCAAAGTGCTCTGAAAGGGCTGTTAAGAATGATGGACAAAGGCAAAAGATGTTAATAGATCAAGAATGTCTATTGTCAACTCACTGGCAAGAGACCAGAATCTGATGGTTAAAGAAATGTAATTAATGCCTCAGTTGGTGCGTGCTGGGGGTGCGGGTCAAAGGGGAACGGTCAAAGTGACCTGGGTGGAAGGGTTGGAAAGGGTTGGGGTGGAAGGGTTTCTGGTTAACCGTAATAATGTGAGTTTCCTACTGGTAAAAGTGGTGAGGAGGTTTCCCCCCGGTGAGAGAGGGGTGGAAAAGGATGACATCCCCTGGTGGCAGCAGGGGATGTCAGAAAGTGGGGTCTGGCAACGACTACCTAGTGTGAGCAGGAGCGGCATGAGATGAGATTACCAGTAGAGAGAATATTGAGCGGGGGATTAGTGTGGATAGATGATATGTAACTGATGTAAATTAGGTTTTTTGTGTTTATTATAATGTATTATCGAAATGGGTTCCCCTGTGTGGGATATATACCCAGAAATTGTACTATTTAATATTGTTGTGAGCCGCCTCAAGTCGACGTTTGTCGAGAGAGAGTGGGGTATAAATAAATTGTGAATGAAGTGTGAATTGCAAGAGACTAACCGGTACTAAATTACTTGTGGGTTTCTCTCTAATCTCCAAATGTGAAGGGCTATTTGACATTCTGAGAAACACAGTGTGACAAAGGGTGTAAACAGATGGACTGCAGCTACAGGGGTGTCAGCATCAGCCTGCTTCACTGCCAGATATTGGAGTGGAGCAGGCTGAGCCTTCTCTGGGGCGGCCCCACTTGCGACACTGTGAAACGTCCCAGAGCGCCGCCATCGGAGCAGCCCGACCAAACCCGGGGCAGCAGTCAGGAGTGGAGTTACGGTTCGTCTGCTTGGTGGGCTGATGCTGCAGCTCCGTTCCCAGCCAGCTGTTGCCCTGGCAACACCATTGAGTTACGGGCACCAGCCTAGAGAGTCAGGTGATCCTCCTGTAACTCTATGGTGTGAGGAGAGGCACCGCGCAGGAGGACCGTGGCCGTGGGGAACTCTCTGGGTTCATCTAAAGTGAACCCAGGTGGGACTGGGAGCTGGCGGATGTGGGGCTGCACCCCAGAACAGCTCCAGAAGTGACTTTCCCCCGCATCCACCTAAAAACACCCAAAGTCACTATCTAACAAGACCTCCCAGACCAAGATGGATGTAAATTTCATTTTTAATCATTTCAATTTTTATTTATATCCCGCGCTCTCCCGCCAAGACTGCTCGAGGCAGCTTACAACGATCAATATAGCAAAACATAATAGTCCATACAATAGACCAATACAATCCCGTTTCAAACCCAACTATTAAATAATACATCACTAACAAAAATTTAACATACCACGTATCATTACAAACCCCTCCCTCCATCATAACATCCCCCAATCCATAATTTCCTTCCCCAAAGCCCCCAAACCCTCCCACCCCTGCTGCCACAGAGGGCGGGGAGAAGGGAACCTTCCTATCACCCAGACATCCTGCTCTCACCAGGAGACAAGGCCCTTCAATACCATAAAACCATCAACCCATTCCCTCACTTTAATATAATACATAGCATAATACCTATTTCAATACAAAATATCGGTCAATCCATCCTAATTTCAACAAAGCAAAAACGCATACAGCAAAAAAACTACTCTCCCCACTTCCTCCCCATATGCACTCTATTTTTAACTAATCTTCCGCATCATTTCCCACCCCCTGCTCCCCACCACCAAGGGGGGGAAACCATTCTCCATTCCTCCTGCTCTCACCAGGAAGATACATTCCTCTCCGCCATAACTCCCCTTCCCACCAAACACTCACAAGGTTAGCCTCCTTCCCCGGGCCCAACCAAAGGGCACGCCCCTTTGGCCGTGCGCCGCCGGCATGGCCATCGGCCGCCCCCTGCTCTTGTAGGGGCAGCCGAGAAGCCATCTGTCCCTGCCCCCCTGCTGACAATGGGATCGGCTGCAGCTGCTGCATCTCACCCCGACCTCCATACATATCACCAGTACATTGCCATTCTTCAGGCTTTAAGGGAGGACATACTGGCAGTTGTTTCCCACAGTTCGCATGGGGGGGGGGGGCGATAATATCTGCCCCCAACAGCTATAGTTCCAGACATCAGGGAGCAACTCTCGTAGCTCCAAAGTGCAGAGGCACGTGTTTATCCTAGAGCTAAGCCAAGTACCACCCCATCGGCCAGCACATCTGCTGGCCATGATGACGGGATTCTGGCGGGGAATCAAATGGGTGATTCTGTGACGGGGCGAAAGCCGCCCCGTCACGTCTGAAAATACCCCACGTTTAACATGATTTTTAACATACTATTTTCTTTCATAACAACTTGTGGCAATGATTTCCACAGGCTAATTGTGCGTTGTATGAAAAGTACTACCTTTTGCTTGTTTTAACCCCACTGCCTGTTAATTTCATTGGGTGCCCCCTAGTCCTTGTTATAAGAAAGGGTTTAAAAAAACCAAACCCTGCTCTTATCTATTTTTTGTATACTGTCTGATCTTATGTACCTCTACACAAAACTACCATAACATGGTTGAATAACCACAAGCAAAGACTGATAATTCATGGATTGTCAGACAGGGAGGAAGTCTCAGGAAGGCTCCTGCAGGGGACTGGTCTGGGTTCAATACTGTTCAATACTTTTATTACTGACTTGGATAAATAAATAGAGAGTATATTAATCAGACTTGCAAAAAACACAAAATGGCTTCCCATGGCTTCCAATATCACCTCTATGCTGATGACACTCAACTCTCTCTCTCTCCATCTATTCAAGCTCGCCTCACCAGCCGTCTCTCTGATATCTCTGCCTGGATGTCTCAACATCAACTCAAACTCCACATGGCTAAAACTGAACTCCTTCTCTTCCCCCCTCATCCTTCCTCTCCCTCTACCCTGTCGATCCTTATCAACGGGGTCACCATCCTTTCCCTCCCCCAAGTCCATAGCTTAGGCTTCATCTTTGACTCAGCCCTTTCTTTTAAACCCTACATCGATTCTGTTGCCAAATCCTGTCGCTTCTCCCTCCATAACATTGCTAAAATTCGCCCTTTTCTCTCTGTCTTCTCTGCCAAAATCCTTGTTCATGCCCTGGTCATCTCTCGCCTCGATTACTGTAATCACCTTCTCACTGGCTTCCTCCGCTTTTACCTTTCTCCCCTTATCTCCATCCAAAACTCTGCTGACAGGGTCATCATCCACCTCGCCCATTGCTTCGACCATGTGCAGCTCCTCCTCTCCTCTCTTCACTGGCTTCCCCTTCCTGTACGAATCCTGCACAACCTCCTAGTCTTCACCTATAAAGCTCTTCACAACCTTGCTTTCCCCTACCTCTTTGCGCTAATTTTCCTCCATACTCCAGTCCGTGAACACATCCGCCTCACCCCCTCCCTTCATACCTTCAAATCCCTCTTCAAGACCCACCTCTTCCGCTCTGCCCTCCCCGACTCCGCGCTCCCCTCACCTAACTCCTGCTGATACCCTCCATCCATTACAGTGTACCATCCTTGACAATCTTTTGACTTCACTATCTCAAATAATGTATTCCAAACAAACTTCACTCTCTCTTAGGGCTGATATGAGATCTTGCAAAAGCGAGAAATCTTGTCAAAATCCTGGTGTTCATTCATCTCGGACAAACCAAGAACCAGGACTGTCTCACCAAGTTCTCGATGAGAAAATAAAATTAAAAATAACTTTAAAGAATTCACTGTGCATTCATAAAATGTTGGTTTTAAATGTTTCTGTCTACTGTGAGCCGCCCTGAGCCTCTGGGAAGGGCAGCATATAAATCTGAATAAATCAAATAAATAAAAACAAAATGGCCGCCGGATTGCTTTGCACATGTGTGATCTGCTGCTCTGAACCAAAATGGTTCACCACCTATTGCCACCATTTTTGTTAAGGGCAGTGGCCATTTTGTACACACACAATGGTTTTTTAAAATTATTATTTTATTTTTTCACCTGAGAACTCGTTCCAGGACAGAACTCTCAGACCCGGTTCTCGTAATTGCGAGTTTTCTTGCGAGAAACATATTTGTTTCTCGTTCAGCTCTCTCTCTCTCTTCCCATCTTGTTTCAAATCATTACTTAATAAGTTTAAATAGCACAGGTTCAAGGACAGATCCTTGAGGCAGACACAGCGGCATGTCAATAAGGTAATATTCCAAGTGGATACATCCAAGTCAGTATTTAGCAAGGACAGATTTCTCATTTTGACCCCCTAGGCGAGGTGCTCTTCCGCTCCATAGCCCTTGAAGCAGGGAAGCCATGGATGTTAACCTGTAGAGCTGAAATCCACAGCATGTTCGCTATCAGTGGGCAATTTTGAGTAGTCTGTTGGGTGCCCTCACAATCAGTACCTGGATACTGAGTCAGGAGCGACGCAGTTACACAAAGATACCAGGTATTACTGTTACCGAGTGATCAATTTACCATTTTACCAATTAGTATGGACCTGGGACAGAAAATCAAAGAATCAGTATCGTATGTCAGGAAATCGGTATCAGAAGTCAGAAAATCAGGAGAGGAAACAATAAATCAGCGTATCGGGTAGCCTGTTGGGCACTAATTGGGGACTTATTAGTACCTGATGTTGCCAGATCAGGTTGACGACTGCAGTTTCGATGACTATAACCGTTTTTGCAGGTACTCATGTCAGCTCTAGTTACATGCTCAACAACTGAGCATGAGGGAAGCAGCCTGGTTGTCTCAGTCCATAGTGCAAACAAACCCAAAGCTGGCTGCTTGTTCTCAAAGCTGGGGAGGAGTACTCACTCCTCGTCCTCTGCTAAACCCATGGACTACCAATTTGCCACCCTCTTAAATTCACCACCCAAGGTTTTCACTGACCTCACTGAGGGATAATGACAGGACTGAATTAGGGTGCCTAACTGCAAGAAAGGAGGGCAGTGTAAGGCCCCAGACTCGAACTCCCAGGGCACTCAATTACCAGTGGTGACACGGCCTAAGCCTACCTCCTACCTGGCCATGCTCCCCTTCTCATGCCCTTCTTGGGCCTGACACCACTTCTCCTGTCCATCTCCTCTGTGGCCGTGCCTCCCAGCTTCCTGGTTGGCCGCCAGCAGTAGAAAGGCATGCTGGTAGCAGCAGGAAACTGGGTGGAACAGCTCCTTCCTCTCCCTTTCCCTGCTCACTCTGGCTCCTTCTCCCTTGCTCTGGCTCCTAGTTCCTTGCCCTGCTCTGGTTCCAAGCTCTGACTCTGGTTCTTTGTTCCTTAATTCCCAGAACTCTTTCCCTGCTCGGTCCCCTCTGCTCTCACTCCGTTCTGACTCTGGCTCCTTGTTCCCTGGCTCCCAGATTCTGGCTTTGACTCTGTCTCTGCCTCTCCCTTAGTCTGCTCCCTTCCCCACAGGGAGGAAAGAGAAGAAGATGAGTGGAGGGAAACTGTGCAGTAGAGAGGTTAACTGATTAAATGCCAGAACCTGCTGTAGGGCAAGGAAGGACTTCAAGATCTTCCTTGGGGTGTGCAGAGGGCGCATCATTTGTTTACAAACCCCCCTTCTTTTTCAGGGGTTTTCGTAAATGACCCATTGGTTTCCCTTTTTTTGGTGTTTTGTTTTATTAAAAATAATGTACAAAATGGCCGCTGGAGCCTTTTCCAAAATGGCGGCATGTGCCTGTGCAGACTAGCTGCTCTTTTGCAAAATGGAGCTGACACTGCTGGTGCCATTTTGGAAAAGGGTGCGCATGTGCAGAACAGTCCAGTGGCCATTTTGCACAGGCAGGCACAGTGTGACTTTTTTTGCTTTTTCAAAAAAATGATTAATTAAAAAAAATTAAAATCACTGCACATGCACAAAATGGCCACCGGACCATTTGCGTATGCGCACCCATTTCCAAAATGGCGCCGGCAGCATTAAACGAACATTAAAATAACATTAAATAAAAGAATAACAGCAAAATTGAATGACATCAAATGAATATCGTTTGCTTACTCGTTTGTTTTCATTACCTTAGTTAGGGGGCTCCATTTGTTTTTGTAACTAATTAAAACTATACGTATTGCACACTCTTGGATGAGGAGAACGATCAGTTCCATACTCTGAACGGATAATGAAATGAGAGCAATCATGCGCTGTTCAATTGGCACTTTCTGCACAAGCCTGTACAAGTTTATTCCATTTGCACAGGGGGGAAATGTAATTTTAGAACGTGCCCCCTTATTCCCCTGCACCGCAAACACTCTTTGGCTTTTCTTTCACACAAGTATGGTCATGCTGATCTTGAGAAACACTTACTACAAGCAGCAGTACATGCACCAAAACAAGCAAGCCTTTCAAAATCCAAGAGCATGTGAGTACACTAGTACTATGTGTGGTAGGTAAGGTGTAAAAAAACCAACAAAAAAAAACACCCAAGGACATAATTTAGCTAATGAAAGCACTTTAGGGCCTCTGGCAAAATTGCTTTGGATGGAAGACCTTTTTTTGGTCAGACGCAAGATATATGCTGACATGGCAGACTTAATTGCTATTTTCAGGGGACTAATGCTGTGTAAAATCATAGTCATCAATACAGTCATTTATTTTGACTATAATTAACAAATCAAGTCACAGCACGTTTCACTTATTTGCCAATCTGTTGAATATTCACACTGGCCCCCGAGCCGTCTATTCATTTAGCGGTAAACATGTAACCTAGCAACTGAGTGTCAATATCAACAGTGCCTGATGAAGTTGTTAATCTCTAGAAGACGGACAGGTTGAGCCAAATTCTCCTGCATGGAACTTGTATTGTCCGAGACTTACATTTGCCCACAAGGATATCACCGTTCAAAAAGGACACCACATCTCCTACTATTAAAATTAAATGAAGTGTGTTACAGGCAGGAAAAGGCTGTAAACGGTGCTTGCCACATACGTTTTCTCTGCACCACGGAATCCAGCATTTTGTGCCTGCAGGATGTATTGACCCGTACGAATTTCCAGTCATCACAAAACATGGTGTCCTAAGGGTGCAGATATGGCTTATTTGATATCTGTAACCTTGAGGCAAAAAGTGTTTGCCAAACCTGATTTTTTTATTTTTATTTTTTTGTTTTGTCTGTTTCATGATATCTATTATTTTTTTATTTCTTTTTTTAAAGCTCCTTAGGTATCTCGTTAGGTCCTGTCCCCTGATGAAAGTACTTATCATCTCCGGTTGATAGTAATGACTATGGCCAGCTGCAAGCAGAGGTCGCTTACATACACAGCCTCGGCGGGACAAAACACACGACTTATCTGGAGTTGGGCGCGGACAGCATAGAATCTGGGGCTCCGTGGAACACATGGAGCAGAAATTCCGACCCAATGTCAGTCTATGAAAACCTCTGCCCAGCCAAACCTCTGCCGTAGCCATGCAAAGACAAAACGTGTGTGCTAGCCTCTGAATTGAGGTGGCATCAAGAACCAACTCCAAATTCCCCCTCCCCCCACACTTTCTCTTTTAAGGGATGGGTTTGGATGCATGCAGATGAGTCATGCTACATGATGGAGATGGTGGTCAGGCCTCCACACTTGGCATTAGAGGGGCTGCACCCAGTAGGAGTAGAAATTACCAAGACACCCATCATAGAAACAGATCCATTCCACCCCCTAGCAGAGGCCTCGGCATCACCTGGACAATCAGTCCCTAACAGAGGGTGTTTAAAAATGGGACAACAGCTTCACTTGCGAGCTGTGGGTGTTGCATCTCACTTGCTAACATCCTGGAAGTGATGGCACCTAACACAGTGGGTAAAAACAGAAGTGACAGCGGTGTGGTGGTGGCCCGACCTAGCCGTGGTGGACACGGTTCGGGTTGGGGTGCCGAACAAGCATGCCCATGGCCAGGATGCCGGAGAGGGCAGGGAGCATGCTGACCGTGCGGCTGGCCAGCCCCGGCCCCGTGCTGCACCCAGAGCCCCACCCATACCTTGTTGGGCAGCCATGGTGGCCAATGACAACTAGCCACGGCGGGAAAGTTAGACTTCCTGCAATGAAATCAGGCTAATCAAAGTTGTACTCTTGATTTTGAAAAGATGAAACCAATTGCAACTTTATTCAATAAATGAACCAAAAAGAATTACACAAAGTGAAAGCAGTAACTATATTTCCATGGCTGCACCATTTGAAAAGAGACACCAGTAACTTCATTACTCTCACCTAGCTTTTGCATGACTTCATATAGTAACAAGCAAGGTGATGGCAACTGACAGAGAGCCGAGAACTAATTTTATTTATTTATTTTATTTTAAATATTTTCTACCCTGCCCCTCCTGCCACAGGCAGCTCGGAACGGTTTACAAATTCGAAAACATTTAAAACATCAATTAAAACCACATAAAGGAGGAAAAGAAAACATGCAAACTAATGAAATGCTCCTTCCAAACTTGTTTGAAAAAAATCCACACATTATTATAGTTATTTATTATTAATTATTTATTTAATCCCAATCTTTTCCAGAAGGGCCCAGGGTGGCTTATAAGAAATTAAAAGACAATGAGCCCAATCCCAAACCCTGCGGATCGTGCACAGAGCTGCGCGGGCGTGGATTCCTCTTGCTGGAAGCCGCGCGCGTGCACGCACGTGCGCAGGATCCACAGGGATTGGGATCGGGCTCACTCTCAAAATACAAGAAGAAAAGGAAAAAAACCGATGAAAAAACAACCATCAGAAGTCTACTTCTTGCCACCCCCCAAAACAATAAAGCTTTAAAAAATCAAAAATAATCATCAGCACACCTCCTCATTCCCGCCAACTCCCTTGTCTCTCATCCAAGGGGGTCGTCACCACCTCCTTAACGAACTCTCAGTTCCCTCCATTCCCATTCACCTCCTAGGGGGGCATATCTTATCCACCCATACCCCCTCCTGTTTCCTTCTCTTGGTCCCCATGGCCACTGGAAACAAGGCCCCAATCCAAGGTCCACATGCATGCCTCAAGTGCGTGTGCAGACCAAAACTGGAATTGGGGAAACCGCTAAAAGTCCTCCACCTCCCAACCCACCACCACCACCACCACAGTCACTGCACCCCACTTCTCTCTTTCTTGGTTGAGTCAGGGTCGGGCAGCGGGAGACTTTTGCCGGATCCCCCTCAGCGTACATTTTGGTTACAGTCATATGAGAAGCCCTGGTCAGGCCACGCCGTGGTCAGCCTGGCCCTTAACCCACTCTGGGCAGCTGGACCACGTAATTCAGTGCATCACGTGGCCAGTGGAGGCCTGATGTTCCCTGTGCTGTGTGATGAGGCAAGCAGCTGGCTGCTATGTGATGCATCCTTGGAGAAAGACCGAGGACATGTGCCGTAGCAGCGGGATAAGGTTGCCAAAGCCATGGTAACCCATGTGCCTGTGCCTCTTCTACCCCACCGTGCAGCGAGCTCTGTAGCAGGGCTTTGAGCGGAGGGCACTGTCACCCATCGCTTGTGGCCATGGGGTGGGATTTTGGTCGGGCCGGGGGAGGGAGGCAGGGTAGGGCAGGGTGCCCGCTCATGTGACCAGTGTCTCAGTTCATCCCAACCATGGTGGGGGATGGGACAGCAGCCCAGATGCCCTGCGGGGGTGGGGGGAACCACTGTATGACCAGCTCCCCACACTGTTCCCACAGTGTGGTGGCTGCACTTTCCCACCATGGGGAAGTGTGGGGATTGGGCCCTCAGCAGTTCATGTGGCCGCACCCATTGTCTGTGTGTGCACAATTCCAGTTTGGGTCTGCCGTAGGTGTGTGCGCGGATCTTGGGTTGGAGCACGAATGAACTATCAAACTCCTACTATTAACTGGATACGTTGGAGACGACAATCCAATGGCCCATGTACGCTGCTCGCAGGCATGGTGCTCAGCTCAGACCGGAACATGCTCAGGTGCGCACACGTGCCATGCACGCAATGCAACTGTGCAGGGCAAAGGCACAACCCAGGCCAAAGCGGCCCCCGCCTCCCCCGAGTCCACACACACCACGGCTGGGGGGGTTGGAGCAGGAGCCGTGCCTCCTCCATCCCCTGGGCCGTGGGGTACGTGCACTCGGGGGTTTATATCGGCCCAGTTTCCATCTTTGCCCCGCACGGCTGTGCTGCGTGTGCGGCATGCGTGCGCGTCCTGACCGTGCGCCACGGGTGAGGGTCGGCCTACGCAAGAGATTAGATTGCCCCCATTATGCTTAAACTGCCACCTTTCTCTTCCCTGTCCCCAAACCCTCTACTTCCCTGTTTCATTATAAACCCGTAACAATCCCAGTTTCATTATAAACATTCATTTTAGAATCATGGAAATTTAATGGGGGAATCCAACGGCCCGCGGATGCCACCTGCAGACACAACGCTCAGGCCAGGACGCGCACGCTCCAAGTACACACGTTCTGGCCTGATCGCGCCGCGCCTCTGGGTGGCATATGCAGGCTGTTGGATTGCCCCCAATACGTACAATATTATCCTTATTTATTATTTATATAGCACCAGCAATGTACAGTCAGTAGGTACAGACAGGTCCTCACCCCAAAAGGTTTACAATCTAAGAGACAAGGAAGGGGAGATGAAGACGAGGTGAACATCAGGAGAGACAAAGATACATTCATGAATGTGAGGAGATGCAGGTGCACGTGCTTCACTTACGGTAATTTTAGATGTAACGGGACCACGGTCAACCACAGTGAATCCCCTGTGCTGGCTGTTTCTCCCATTACGTCTAAAAGATTCCCGCCAGATGTTCACCAGCCTCACCTCCGGAAGCGTGCTTAGATTGGCCACGTTCCGGGATGGGTCAAAAGTGACGTTTGTATTTGTTTATTTATTTATTTCTATGCATTTATTGGCCGCCCCCTCATGCCCACGGCATCCCGGGGCGGCTCACAACAGGTAAAATACAATAGAACTCATAAAAACATCACAAAATAAAAATAATTAAAAAGAGTGATCCCCCCAACATTTACTATAAACCCCTCACCCCCAAAACCCCCAACTTATCCTACCCTCCCACCCTCCCCTCCGAAGGCGTGGGCGAACAGCCAGGTCTTGTAGGCTCGACGAAATGCCATCAGACACGGGGCTAGGCGAGTTTCCTCCGGGAGGGAGTTCCAAAGTCATGGCCCGGCCATCGAGAACGCCCTCTCCATTGTGGCCCCCCGTTTAACACGAGGGACCTCCAGGAAGGCGCCCCCGGCAGACCGCAGGGATCGCCCCAAGGCGCGGAAGGTGAGGCGATCCCCAAGGTATGAGGGGCCCAGACCATATAGGGCTTTATAGATTAACACCAACATCTTGAATCTGGCTTGGTACGCTATAGGCAGCCAGTGCAGAGCACAGGAGTTATATGCTCCCGCCGTCTCGTCCCTGTGAGGAGATGGGCCGCCGCATTCTGCACCAGCTGCAGCCTCTGAACCAGAACCAAGGGAAGCCTCACATAGAACACATTGCAGTAGTCTAGCCTAGCCTCAAGGTGATGAAGGCGTGAATAAAAGTGGCCAGGTCGGGCCCGGAAATGTATGGGCCCAGCCTCCATACTAGATACAGCTGGCGGAAGGCGGTTTTAGCCACCGCCTCCACCTGACATTCCAGACAGAGGCCCAAATCCAAAACCACCCCCAGATTCCGAACCTGTTGGGCTACAGGAGAGCAGACCCTCCCCCCTACCATTGGCCCATCCCGGATCGTGGCCCAGACTGTGATATGGGATCAGGCGCAGCGGCCACATTGACCACTGCGCCTGCCCGTCTTCCGGAGGGCGGGCGGCTAGGGGAGCGCGGGGGGGCGGGGCTGTGTGGCTGCATGTCGCACTGCGAAGCCCCGCCCCCTCCCCGATCCCTGGTGAGAATCAGGCCGGCACGTCTAAAGGACGGACGGCCTGATTCCTGACCGGGATCCGAAACGGATCCCAGTGCATGATTCAGCGTGGCGAGCCTCCGGGCCCGTCACATCTGAAATTACCCAGAGTTATAGGAAAGAGATTCTGAGGGAGGGAGGAGGAGGATGCAATTTCACTCATAACGAGCCAGGGAAAGCCTGACAGAAGAGGGAGATTTTCAGGAGGGATTTGAGAATTGGGAGGGAGGAAGCCGAATGAATGTATCCAGGGAGGGAGTTCCAGGCATGGGGGGGCAGCAAGAGAGATGGGCGAAGATGTTTAGAGGAGCAGAGGAATCTCAAGTAGGCGAGGGTGGGGGCAGAGGAGAAGCAAAGTTCCCGGGCAGGAAAGTGGCGGGATACAAGAGCAGCGAGAGATGGGGGAGCAAGATCATGAAGGGTCTTGAGCCTTGACCAGGATATTGCGTTGAATATGTTCCCATCGAGGGAGCCAGCAATGGGGGGAGAGGAGGAGCTGAACGTGGTCAAAGAGACAAGCAAGGTCACCAGCAAAAGAAATGTCAACATCTTTTGTTTAAAATTCTTATTTTTACACCTAAGCTGACATTGCCACTTAAACCGGTTTTCCGACTGGTAATCTGTATCCGTGTACATGATTGCATGCAGCTCTAGGGAATTTTTATTTCTACAGGTCGTTAGCTCCTTTATTAGGCATGCATTTTCTCATTGAAAAGAGATCCCATTATAAATAGCATCCAGTAGTTATGATGGGTGCATACGCTTATCCCTTTTATATTAGCTATTCTTATAGCCAGTATTGATTCAAGGGAATGCTGCTATATTTGGATAAAAAAAAATGTGTTTTATGCACGTAGGTGCTTTTGTATTCATTCCGTGTGGAAAATCTTAAAAGAGATTTCTATGAGCTTCACGCCATTGTGCTGCCATTCTAAACAGAGGGCTTTGTCAGCTGCAGCCAACCTGACGAGGCTCTGCTTGGAGTGAACAACTTCTTCAAATTAATAGCTTTTTTAAAAATCTGACTGCCCAGAAATCAATGGGCCCTGGGTTTTATGTGGATAGATTTTCAATACCTTTTAATGAATGTATTCAATTAATTTATTTAAAACATTTTCTGCCCTGCCCCACCTGCCACAGGCAGCTCGGGGTGGCTTACAAATGTTTAAAACAATACTTAAAACAACATTAAAAGGAGGACAAAAATCACATCCCCAAATCCCCCTCCATTACCCATCGCCCCCGCCAAACGCCTGGCAGAACAGCCAGGTCTTACAACTTTTCTGAAAGGAGGGAAGATCCGGAGCCAGCCGGGCCTCCACCAAAAGGAAGTTCCACAGCCGCAGTGCGTCCACCAAGAACGCCCTCCCCTGCGTGACCCCCCAAAAACTCGGGGGACTTCGAGCAGGGAGATGACCATAGGGGCCGACCCAGGACCTGGGCAGTGAGGCGGTCTCGCAGATAGGTAGGGCCCAGGCTGTTTAGAGCTTTATAGGCCAAAACCAACACCTTGAATCGGGCCCAGAAAACCACCGACAGCCAGTGCAGAGAATGGAGCACTGGTGTAATGTGCTCTCGGCGGCCCAGTCCCACTAAGAGGCAGACCGTCGCATTCTGCACCAGCTGCAATTTCCGAGCCGTCACCATGGGTAGCCCCACGTAGACCGCGTTAGAGTAGTCTAATCTTAATGAAGGCTCATCTTTGCCTTTTTATGGCTGTCGGTTTAGCATACTATCAACTGTAAATTACCCTGACAATTAAAACGTGCTGGTAACAAATATTCAGGCATAAGTATCCAACTTTCAATCGACTATTATTATAGTTAATATATCAGGTATCGGGCATGGCTCGGAGATGCTTTTTTCAGCTATGCAATTTGCATAAGCTGCATCCTCGTTTATGCCCTGCCACGGCGACCCGTGCCCCGGTAAGCACGAGGCTTAATCTTTCTAATTCTCTCTTCTATGGACTTCCAGCAGCACTTCTTCATTCCTTGCAGCTCCTCCAGAATGAGGCAGTGCTCTGCTTTCTGGTTTGGGCAGTATTGCAGTTCCTCCTCATATAGACCTGCCCTGCATTTGCTTAGTTATATTTCTGACTCACTATGCTACATGCCTGAGGAAGGGCCCTGTGTGGCTCAAAAGCTTGCATGTTCTCACCAACAGAAGCTGGTCCAAGAAAAGGACCAACACGGCAACCAGACTGGGTGTTTTTAGATAGATGTGACAGGCCACTTCGTCCATCTAAAGGCAGCCTGCCAAACGTTGAATCTGAGGAGGCTGCACCTGCTTCGGAGCAGCTCCGCCACTGACACTCTGGAACATCCTAGAGCGCTGGCAGTGGAGTGGCCCGGCCAAACCCAAAGCACCAGCCCAAAGAGGAAGAGCTGTCTGTCTCATGCATGGATCCCCACCGCTGCCAGTTGGCCATTGCTCCAGGCAACACCATAGCACTGTGGACACTCTAGCCCGCAACACTCCATGGGGCTACCCATGGCGACGGTCCGGAAGCTGCAGCTGGTGCAGAATGCGGCAGCCCGTCTTCTTATGGGAACGGGCCTCCGTGAGCACATTACACCGGTGCTCCGTTGGCTGCACTGGCTGCCTATAGTCTTCCAGGCCCGATTCAAGATGTTGGTGCTTACCTATAAAGTCCTCAACGGCCTGGGCCCCGCCTATCTGCGGGACCGCCTCACTCTCCGGGCCCTGGATCGTTGCCTGCAGTCGACTGGGGGCACCTTTCTTGAAGTTTTCTGGGAGGCGACTCTGGAGAGGGCGTTCTCGGTCGCTGCACCTAGGCTGTGGAACTCACTCCCAGCAGAGGCCCAGTTGGCCCAGAACCTCCCTTCCTTCTGATGATCATGTTAGACCTGGTTGTTCTGTCAGGCTTTTGGTGAGGGAGATGGGTGATGGGAGGTGGGTAGAGGGTTAGGGCGGGTAGGGTTTTGTTTATTTTCTTTTTTTAACTTTCCCCCCATCATTATAAATTGTTTTAATGTATGTTTATATATTATTCATATATTTATATTGTTTGCCATCCCAAGCTGCCTGTGGCAGGAAGGGTAGGATAAAAAATTCTTAACATAAAATAAAAATAAATAACTTTATTTAAAGTTATTTAAACTTTAAATAACCAAGCCAAGGACGTGCACCTGAGACCTCTCATCTTCGTGAATGTTACACCCCTTGTCTCTCCCTCTGCTCCCCTTCCTTCATCTCCTCCCCCCCTCCCCCCGCCCCGCCTTCTGTCTCTCAGATTGTAAGCCCTAGGGCAGGGACCGTGTCTATTCCATTACTTTGTAAAGCGCCTGGTACATTGCTGGCGCTATATAAATGCTTCATAATAATAAATAATAAACAAACTCTGTGGTGGTGTTAGGGGCACTGTGAAGGCAGACTGTGGGCCAGGGTGGGTGAATAGGCCCACGGGAGATGAATCGTGGGTGGGGACGGCCTTAGGGCCCTATGTTTTGGTGAGGGCGGTCTGGGGCTTTAACATGAGGTGGGAGTACCAGGCTGCTGAAACTCCAGAGGATTTGAGTGGTGTTTGATTAACAACGTCATGATTCTATGTCAAACCTGTTGAAAAATAATTTGCACGTATGAATTGTTGCATAATTATGCAAATCAAGTTAATTATGCAAATATTAATGCTTGTGGTGAAATTGCAGCGTTTGGGTTCATTGGTAGCAGAAATTAAGATTTTTTTGGTGCAGTGAACTTGGGCCACCATTTATAGCGCTTAGCACAGTGGGGCCCATTCTCAGCCACTATCGTAGCTCAATAAACACACACACACACCTCCAAGGGTAGAACCAGCTATCGAAGTTGGTGTAAACATACGTAAATTTCAAATCAAAATTGTCTTAAACCCAAACAATTACTAAACAGCTGTTGGCGTTACGGTGGAATGCTTCCTCTTTGCTTATACACATTGAAGAGTCTATATTGGTGGCTTGTGGACTTTGTGGCTTAGTAGGCCAAGTTCACAACTCGTGAATAGTCAAACTCTAAGAGAGAATGAACCGAAATTGGTTTCTAGAGCAAGTCAATTCTCCCCATGCACAGTTTACTCAGCCCCAACTGCTTCCGATCCCAAAATCTCACGCCAGTTTCTCAGTACACCTCTACCCCTCACACCATCAGTCAATTGCCCACTGTGCATCATTTCTTTCAGGGTTAACAGTTCCGATGACTTTTTGGTGTAGGCATTCTGACATCACAGGTAATTACGCAATCATTCCGTTCCTCTATGGATAATTTCATGCAACCATTCTTTTGGTCGCAATAAGGAGGAACCTGGAGACAAGTCTGGGTTTTGAGGAGTAGGGCCATATCTGTTTTTCTGATGTATACCAAAATCAATATGGTTCTGCCTACTGATGCCCGTAAAACATTCTTGGAAATTCTGAAATTGATCAGATCAGGGCAGGTGTAGGGAACTTTCTCTGTCCCGGGGCGACTTTGGAAATTAGTACCAACTTTGAGGGTCACATACAAGATGGTGCTGAGGTGCTTAGGACGGTGTATTCCAGAAATGTTTGCCATGGATTCATCCCCTAGTTTTGTGTGTATGCCTTCATCTCTGCTCCCTTCCCCTGAGCTCAGTCTGTCTGTGTTTGGGGGTAGGAACTGGATCCAGGAGTGAGATCCAGAAACTGCCATCTCCCTTTGTATTTACTACATGCCTCTACACCAACCCTTGCCTCTAAAACATCAAATGGCGAGGACAGCAGAAAAGGTGGTACGTTTCTGTGTCACACGAATGAAGATAAATGACCTGTTTCTGATGAAAACAGCATTAGCCACAGTTTGTAATTTCAGGCCTACTGCTTCTCTATGGTATCTGACCAGATATCATGGTATCCACAGTATCTGTATCCGGTTGGATACCGAATGATATCAAGTTTAATATCCACTATCTATACGGTTGTCCGGATTAACATTTACTCTATTACCATGTTTATATTTTATTTTTTTTACTCTCTCTCTCTATCCAGACTGGTTTCATTGCACAATAATGCGGTAAACAGTAATTCCTGGTATTTCAGTTTGGCAGTTAACTTCCGCAGTTATTGGATAGTTACAGAATATCTGCCAGAATACTGGATAACAACTTAATTGCGGATCATTTTTTTTCTATCAATTTCAGCTCTAGTCCTAATAAGTTAATCCGAGTCTTTCCACTGACTTTGATCCAGCTCCAGAAATAAAACATGCAAAATAAACTTGGATTGCTTTTCTGATGGTATTCAGTTAGGAGATAGCAGGGTGCTGCATTGATAGCATCTCTGGTTTGGTTTGGTTTTTTGTGTTGTTGAAGTTTTTTTAAGTGGAGCATTTGACATATAGCCTCATAAATCCTTAACAACAAAAGTCAAAGTTCCTTGGCTTGGAAGCCAGCCAAGTGTCAAAAGGGCCTTGTATGCACACAGCTCTTTTGCAATAACAAAAAAAAAAATCAGTGTTGGCAAACTAGGGATAGTGGTGATGTAAAACACTGGCAGAAAAACCAAAACAGACACTAACCTGGAGAAAACCGATTACAGGCCTGATTTGACAATCCCCATTCATTCATCATCTTGAGCAGACCATGGGAGTCCCCATTGACAGGATTGCAAGCTAATACAACAGTGGGGCACCACTCCACAACCACCACTAAGTCCACTACACACCAACCAGCTGGCAAGCATCCAACCAACCAGCATCCTAGTGGAGAGGTGAGAGACGTTACTAGCCATCTAGGGCGACCAGGATTCAAATGTGCACATTTTACTGACTTCTTTGGGCATGGTCATGCCCTGAAGACAAGGAACAAGCTCTCATCTCAGCCCTATCCAGGACATCTGGGACTCAAACTGAGCACTAATTGTATGAGTCACCATTGGTGAAAGGGAGCGGAGTAAAAATATAAGAAAATAAAATAAATAAAAATAAATAATCGAGCACTGATTAGTACCTGAACATTATGGGTTGATTCAAGTACCAGAAATTTGATGGATATACCCGTTTGGGCAGGTACTTATCTCAGCTCTAATTAGAAGGTGTGGCAGAGCAGTGGGCATCAGGCCCTCACTATCCAAGTCTCCTGAGGAAGTTAAGTTACCTCTAGTCACTTCGAGAGGGAGCGAAAGAGTTCTTTTGCTGATGGCAGCCAGGCCCCTCAGGCTCGAACTTGCTCGCTCCCTCGGGAATGTCAATCTCAGTTCCTCCCTCCTCACCTTCAAAAAGCACCTAAAGACTTATTTATTCTCCAGGTGCATTTAAGATCCACTGCTGGTTCCCCTTGGTGTGTTCTCTGCCTCCTATTTACCTTCCCCTTTTAAATTGTTTTAAATTGCATTTTTATTCTAAATTGATTTTATATTGTTTTATTGTATTTTTATGTTGGGTACTTTCAGACATGACCACCCTTTAACCACCCTTGGTGGTTATTTATACATGTTGCAGGGCTGCATAGGACACCAATACAGCCCTGCAACATGCATAAATAACCACCAAGGGTGGTTAAAGGGTGGTTAGCGTCATGTCTGAAAGTACCCTTTGTAAAGCGCTTCGGACTCCATTTGGCAGGATGGGGTGGGGGCGGGGCGCTATAAAAGATGATGATGATGATGATGATCTTTGACTCACCAGTGGTCAGGCTGAAAACCAAAACAAAGCAACAGAAGACTTTAGTTAAAGACAATGGGACCGATCCTTACCCCTGCCCGCAACATGCACACGATGCATACAGCATGCACCCTTGCTATGGGGACTATGGTGCACGCAGATCAGCTCCAACATAATCAATAAGGCGTTACGGGGGGGAAAAAGCCGTGGAAACATAAGATAAGACTGAATAATAAAAACAAAGGGTTAAAGCTAAGTGGGGGAAAAGCCATGGAAACATGGGATAAGACTGAATAATAAAAACAAAGGGTTAAAGCTACCACCTCCTACTACTTTAGAAGGGCTTGCGCGTTGGGCTTACTTTTCACAGGTTCCGTTAATTCAAGTAGTTAAGTCCACAGTCTTTCCCTCAGGCCGAGAGAGATTTGTGGGTCCCTGAGAGAGATGCTGCATCAACCTTTGTCTGTGTGTGTCTCCCTGTTCTCGGTGAGCTCTACAAAAAGTGTTCCCTTCAGCTGCCAAGGACCTTTTTCCCAAAAAGTCTACTCCTTTTGCCTCTTTCCCTCAGGAAGCCTTGTTCATCACTTCCCTCTCAGAACCAACTGTCATCCCCAGAGAGACACATTCCATAACTGCTGCACCAAGTACCGATGACCAGCAGTAGAGTCAGGCCCTGTCTTCTTGGAGTTCATCATCCCCAGGGAGAAAAATAGTTGCGGCCTAACTGCCGACTAATAATAATGTCTTTTAGAAAAAACAAACCAACAAACCTATATACAGTTACTAAACCATGTAACAATTTCAATTCAAACAAAACCTGGGATGATTTACAATACTCTGTCACAGAAGGATATAAAGAAAAAAATAAGGTTATATGGAGAAAATCAAAATGCTTTGAGGCATAGTGTGTTGGCAATACTAAGAGTTTTAAATGTATAGAAGTTTGGCTAAGGGATGTGGAAGTGTTGAGACCAGAGCTGAAACAGGTACCTGAGTGATTTGGTATCTGCAGGTAATCTTTGCAATTTCAGGTACCATTTTGGGAATCTGAATCACTACCCAAATACCAAGCGAGTACTCAAAAACCCCAAAACGTTTATTACTGGGTTTTGAATTCCAAAAATTACTCCCCAAAATAACCTTAAAAGTTCCCAAAATTTGGGACAAAAAGTTGAAAGATTGGGACAAAACCAGTTATTCCAGTTTATAAGAATTTCAGTACTTTGGTATTCTAGGTACCCAATCGATAACCAGTTTGGGTACTGAAAGGGACTCAAAATTTTAGTTCAATTTGGGTACCAGAAATTCGATGGTTATATCCGTTCTCGCTGATACGCATTTCAGCTAAAGCTTTTCACAAGGTTTTTGAAGTACGAAACAATAAAATCCCTGACTTTTAGATAGATAGATAGATAGATAGATAGATAGATAGATAGATAGATAGATAGATAGATAGATAGCAATCAGGACATCAGTCTGCAAGACTATTGATGATAATATATTCACAGCAGCTAGTCTATTTGTTTAGTTAAGACAGAATAGTGCTTTAAAATAAATAAAGGGGTGCTGCTGTAAGTGTTAAATATTATGTCATATCTGCAATCCTTTGCTCCACTAGGATGACGTTGAGTTTTGCATGTGATCTTAGTAGAGGTTAATAAAGGGTCAGCTTGAGCTAGGATCATGCCTTATTCGTTACAGTCAACGCAATGCCAAATTAATTGCGTTGCAGCATGAATGTAAACAATGCTTTGCAAAAACATCTAGGTAAGGTTAACGTTTTAGCTGTGAAAACCTCAAGGTCAATGTTTATTGAAGTCATGTGGGCCTCTGGTTATCATACATTGACATCTCAATCCTCTATTGTCTTTTGCATCAAAGGTAACTAAATCGCATGGTAAACTCCGCTGAGTAATGAATCAGGGTTGACTGAGTAAGCAAACAATAGTATAACAACGAAAAAAAATCCAAACTTTAGGTCATATGATCCATCCTAGTGCTTTAGCAGAATGTTTCTCTCAGAATACGTTCTGGTGGGTCAATTTCCAAGGTTCCAAATGATGGGCCTTCACCATTTCTCCAAACACTCTATACACAGCCCAGTGGATCTCCTTGTTCAGTAAGTTTTTCTTAATTTCAACCCTAATTGGTGATGGTCCGGAGACTTCAGCTGGTGCAGAATGCGGCAGCCCATCTCCTTACCAGGAGGGGTCGCCATGAGCACATTACACCAGTGCTCCTAGTTCTGCACTGGCTACCAATAGTGTTCCAGGCACGATTCAAAGCATTGGTGCTTGCCTATAACGCTCTGTATGGTCTGGGCCCCTCCTATCGGCGAGACCGCCTCACTCTCTGTGCCCTGAATCATCCCCTGCGGTCTACTGGGAGCGCCCTTCTTGATGTCCCCCAGGTGGTGCGGGGGGCTACAATGGAGGGGGTATTCTCAGTGGTGGCACCTAGGCTTTTGAACTCCCTACAGATGGAGGCCTGGGTGGCCCCGGACCTTGACTTATTTTGGCAACAGTGCAAGACCTGGCTCTTCTGCCAGGCCTTTGGTGAGGGAGGTGGGTGAAGGACGGGGGAGGGTGGGTTTTTATTTTTTATCCAATTTCATTTCAATTCAATTTTATTAGCTTGACCAAAGGTCATCGCATAACATCTTACAATAAACAAACAAACCAACAAATATAAAATATAAAATTAGAATTTTCTACAAACATTTAGTATATACAAATTGCTCATCTCCTGTGCCATGATACAGGATTAGAAATCAATTATTCATGGGTATTTTAGACTCTTAAAAATAACTGACGCAAATTAAAAGCATGAATCAAAAACTTTGCAACATTATAATTTCTGGAAATAAACCAGACAAAAAGAAGTTGAAGCAAACAGAAAGCTGACCTGCCGGGGAAATTCACTAGATATGGAGTCAGATATTTAGACCTCAGCTAGCCATAAAGATGACAATATAGCAGGATATGTTGAGTAGATTCTGTGCCTAACCGATCAAAAGGGCAGAGACGGTTCCCATAAGGAACCCCGGTGAAACGCCCCTCCAATACTTTAGTTGGGAGAGCGTTCAGACGGGCACTCGTAAATAGATATCTCCCACGGCTTGAAATAGAACACATATAGCTAGCCATATCACCCACAGCTGTGGCCCACAAAAGATATCTTGCAAGTGGGAGGAATTTCTTACTATAACTATTTCATTTTGCCGTTCAACATCCCTCAGCCTAGATAAAGCCTCTGCCCTGACTACCCATGGGTCTTTATCTGCAAAATAAAACTGAGAAAACCCCAGCCTATTCAAATAATTTTCCAAGGCTCTAAACCATTTGCTTTTAAAAGTATCCTCAAGCAGAAATTGAATGAGGCCAGACTTCAAAAAACTCAAAAGTCTGGTCCAATTTGGCTCCACCGAGTCTGACCCAACTCCATCCTAATTCTTGCCATTGGCGCACCTTTGGAGCCCTAAGAATTTTCTGAAGGAAGTGGGATTTTTTATCCTTATTCTTATGCTTTCCTTTTATGTGTATTTGTATATTTTAAATTGTTTTAACTTTTGTAAGCCGCCTCGAGCTGCCTGGGCAGGAGAGGCGGGGTATAAATAATTAAAATAAATAATTGAAAATAAACAAATGATGAAGAGCTACCATTTTGTTTTTAAAGTATGGGTGTGCCATAAATATGTCTTTTTGGATAAGACTCCAGGCCAAATGTTTCCAACAGTAAATCATTACCTAATCAAGGTGTAATCCCAGGGAAGATTGAGATGCTTTGGGCATTTATCTCATTTGGAGGCCGGTCGAAGGTGCACGCATGCACCACAAGCACACACCACATGTATGCCATGCATAACACGTATGCACCAAGAGTACAATATATGCATACCATATGTGTGCACTGTGCATGATGATATGCATGTTCCGCGCTTGGTTTGTGCATCTTAGATCTGGCCCTTGTTGCACAAGTCTACAAACAACGCTGTCACCATGTCATATTTTCCAAGATAGGCAGAGTGAAGCTTAGGTTGTACTGGAGAGGAAATCCTTCAAGGAAATTCCACTGGAAATGGTCTTGGGAGCAGAATAGCAACAGTTCAAAACAAAGGAGGAGAGGACAGCTCCTCCCCATAGTCTCCTAAAACTCACCCCCTGACTCTCCAAAAATGACTTTGGCTCCATCCAGTTCAAATACCAGTAGGAGCACAGCAGTGTAGGAGGCAGCTCAAGCGATTTTATTTATTTTATTTTATTTATTTCATCAATTTTTACCCCACCCCTCCTGCCACGCAGCTCGGGGCGGCTTCCATCAGTCAAAATACAATAACAAAAATACAATAAAATCAATTTAAAACAATCATAAATATTTAAAATATTAACAGGGCCACAGAACCAATAGGTGGGGGACTAAAATCTCCCTACCCACCCTCCCTCCCAAAGGCCTGGGCAAACAGCCAGGTCTTACAGTTTCGCCGAAATGTTAAAAGGCTAGGGGCCAGGCGAGCTTCCTCCGGAAGGGAGTTCCACAGCCGCGGTCCCACCACCGAGAATGCCCTCTCCATCGTGGCCCCCCGCTTAACACGGGGGACCTCCAGGAAGGCACCCCCGGCAGACCGCAGGAGCCGCTCTGGGGCGCGAAGGGCGAGGCGGTCCCTAAGGTATGAGGGGCCGAGACCGTGTAGGGCTTTATAGATCATCACCAGGACCTTGAACTTGGCCCGGCACACTATCGGCAGCCAGTGCAGAGCTCGGAGCACCGGTGTAATGTGCTCCCGGCGACCCGTCCCCGTAAGAAGACGAGCCGCCGCATTCTGCACCAGCTGCAGCCTCCGGGCCAAGAACAAGGGAAGCCCCACGTAGAGCGCGTTGCAGTAGTCGAGCCGCGAGGTGACGAAGGCATGGATGAGGGAGGCCAGGTCCGGGCCAGAGACATACGGACGCAGCCTACGTACCAGATAAAGCTGGCGGAAGGCAGCCTTAGCGACTGCCTCCACCTGCCGCTCCAGCCGCAGGTCTGCGTCCAATATGACCCCCAGACTCCGGACCTGCTGAGCTACAGGGGGGCAAACCCCCCCAACCAGGGGGGCCACCACCCCCTTCGCCCTCCCCACCACCATCACCTCCGTCTTATCTGGGTTGAGCTTCAGTCTGCTCCGCCGCATCCAATCCGCCACGGCCTCCAAACATTGGGATAGCACCGAGACAGCAGGGTCTGGGTCAGTAGAAAACGAGAGGTACAGCTGAGTATCATCAGCATACTGGTGACATCGCACCCCGAACCCTCTCACGACCTCCCCCAAGGGCTGCATATAGATGTTAAATAATAATGGAGACAAGATCGATCCCTGCGGAACGCCACACGGTAAGGCGCGGGGGCTCGATGTTTCCTCCCCCAACACCACCCGCTGGCTCCTCCCCGAGAGGAATGAACGGAACCATTCAAGAACAGTCCCGTCCAGACCCCCCCGGTCACGCAGTCGTCTCAACAGCAGCCCATGGTCCACGGTGTCAAAAGCGGCCGAGAGATCGAGCAGGATGAGAAATGTCGAACATCCCGCATCCATCTCCCGGCGGAGGTCGTCCACCAAGGCCACCAACGCCGTCTCGGTGCCATAGCCAGGGCGGAACCCAGATTGAAAAGGGTCGAGGAACCCGATGCTATCCAGATGAACCTGGAGCTGGAGCGCCACCGCCCGCTCAATAACCTTCCCTAAAAAGGGAAGACGGGCTTGCCTGTGTATAAGTGTTGTCAGGATCGGGGCCTAGACAAAGCTTCACTTGCAGGAATTCGCTCAGAAGTCTCTGATTTAACATCACACAGTTAGAGTCTCTCTGTACACACATAGCTCTCCACCTTGCACATAGGCTAGTCTCAAACCTGTGGCTTAAGAGTCCTCCCAGCTGGGCAACAAGCCTTTGGCTAGTATATAATCCTGACCATGCACCTCTTCTGTTCTCTAGCAGGCTCCTGCTTAAATATCCCCCAGTCTTTTCTAGTTCTAGCCAAACCTTCACTACTGGCTTCAATATCTTCCCAAGCAGCCTTTACCTTATTGTTCTACAGCTTGTCTCCTGCTTTACCTGCTCCACAGGTCTTTCAATGTTCTCTGCTGGGCAGATGCTTCCCACTGCCTGAGCTTTCTTTCTCTCTGGGTGGCCACGCCCAGCACCACTTAACTAGGCGCTGTCCCTCTCCTTACATTGCCATGCCAACAGCCCCATTAGCACCAGCCTATGTTGGTGCTAACTGTACACTTTTAAAGGGGCCAGCATCTTGCAATGACTCTTCCCTGTTACACAAACTCTGCCGCTGGATTGGGGGAGGTGGCAGCCACCTAGGGCAGCACAAATGCTCACACCGACCATGCAGCTGCTGGAGACGCTGTCTTTCAGAAGTCAGCCCTTTAGGACTTGGCCCGGGGCTGGCTTTAGAATTTGAAGGGTCCAGGGGAAAACATAAAATGAGGGGGCCTCCTAGCGATGGTGATGTTTGGGGGCCCCTCACGGCAGAGACTGGCAGCTCTGCCCCCTGCCCTAGTGAAAACAGATGTTACTGCTGGGGCCCAGAAGAAAATAGCAGGGTCTGGGGCAGTTGTCTGAGTTTACTCTGGGGTGACCTTGTGATTATTTGGAATTCCCGCTGTAACTGTAATCACATTTTGCATCTCTCTTCCCATCCAATTTTAAAAACTGGTTGGTGATGCTGGCGTGATCTGTTAAGCAATCAATAGATTCCACCCTGGAAGTGCTGGGTAGAGTAGTTCTTGTACATAAAATTCAAACTGGAATATTTTCAGAGAAAAACTACTAGAGAAACAAAAGGCGTTGAATTATAATTGGCATTCTAATGCCGCTTGACATGCCATTCAACTAGCAATTCTTTCACTCATCAACTTATAAATCAGGGGCATAAAACCATTTCCCTTCCATCGACCATACAGAAAACGAATACAATTTCCATGGAGCAGAAAGGCTGTTTTTAAACAACCACACTATACCGTTCCGAACTCGTTCTTACCCGACTTGCCGGAATGACGTCATCGTCATCATCAGTCCAGTTCTGTGGCTAAATGACCACTGTTGTGATGTTCTTTGAGAGTATAAAGTTCCCAGATGTAAAGGAAAATTCCCAGATGTCTAAAGGATTAGTTCGTTCTACCTGTGCAGATTATTAAAATAACTGTTGTAGAACATCATTCACTTAGAACGTTTCGATAAAACCTCGAAAAATGTGTTTTACAAAAACGTTCTAAGACCTTGAAACAAGCCAGAAGCATCACAATTTTTAACAATACAACTATCTAGACAATCACTTTCAGGATGACATTAACAACCCCAAGAATGTTCTAAATGTATTGTTTAAAAACAGCCATAGGAGGATTGGGTTGCGCTTGGGATGAAGAGGTGGGGGGAGGTCCTTCTGGATTTGTGTCATGGGTCCACCCTCCTAGTCTCATGTACATGCCCTCATCTTTGCTTCCTCCCCCCTGAGCACACTGTTTTGGTGCTTGACGGGGCAGGCCTGGATTCATGGATCCAATCCATGAATTGGAAAGGGTCCAAATAAAAACTAGCCATGAGCCAGATTTGGCCGGCGGGCCAGGAACCACATGTTGCATGTGTGTGAAATAGGTATTCCCTGTAGTGGAAATTTCATAGATAGAGTGGATATATTTACGATTATTAAATTAAACATTTTTATAGCGCCACCAATGTACTTGGCACTTTACAATCATTAGTTATAGACAGGTCTGTGCCCCAATGGGCTTACTATAGCTGGGGCAGGCTAGCTATGGGAGCCTGGCCCTTTAAGGAGGGTCCACGCCAACCTAGGAGGCATAGGCACTAAGACAGCACAGGACAGATCTCTAATAGGTCTCAGTTGAACTAGTCCAGAGCCAGGCAACCAAGCAGCTAATGCAGGCCAGCTGGGCTGGGCATGACTTGGCCAGTCCTAAGGCTAGAAAGTTGAGTTTGAGCTGTGGGTGGCTCTGCCTCATAACTGGCTACCTGGCTGCAGGAGAGTTTGTGTCTGGCCAGAGGGAGAGACCCACTGGAATGGACTCAGTGTATACGATTACGTACCGTACAGTGACGGAGTGGATGCAGATACTGGGTGAATAAAAGACTTTTGATAAGATCTCGCTTGGGCTGGCCTCAGTGAGGGTGCAGATCCTGGGAAGACTTACCCCAGGGGCCACATGCTATTACACTTTCAAACTAGGAGAGAAAAGGGAGGGGAGATGAAGGAGAGTGGAACCGAGGGAGGTCCCTGCCCCAGCAGACTTACAATCTAGGAGGAACAAGGGAAGGAGACAAAGGGGAGGGGAACAGAAGGAGAGAAGAATACATCCACAAAGTTGAGAAGTTGCAGATGCACGTGCTTAGCTTAGTTACAGGGGAGAAGGGGACCCAGACCAAGGGGATGAGGAGCTAGGGAAACCCTAAAGGAAGAGGTAGATTTTCAGGAGGGATTCGAAGGTTGGGAGGCAGGAAGGGAGCAGAACCTAATATTTGTGATACTAGTATTTTTGATAACGTGTGTTATTTTCTACACCTGGTATTTTTGATAACGGGTATTAATTTCTGTTAGTTCAATCCCTGTTTTACAACTCATTACTACTTACCAACAAAAGGACTTTCTGAAAGTCTGTCCTCAACACCAAAGGAACAGCTATCCTCTACACAAAGAGGTTAGAACGTTGGGTGGAAACAAACGTGATGGTGGCACATTGTCGTCATGACTCTACAGGTCAGGAAGCTGCAGAGGACACAGACCATTTTCACACACACACCCACACCCCGCACCCCATCATGAAGGCAGCATGGCAGCCAATGACAGAAGACCATGATGGCCCCTATCCAGCCTGGGTCATGGCGGGTCACAGCAGGCACGATGTGGCCTGCTTTGCGGACTGTAGCCCAGGCTGTGACCCGGAGCTAATCCGGGAATTGAGAGCCCAGGTTAGCAGCCAAGACACCCAGGGGCAATCCCAGGCCTCTAAAGAGACGTGTTGGTGGTTCGTGGGCCAAAGCGGGCCGCTGTTGCATCTGTCTTTACTCAGACTCTTCACTGAAAAAAAAGAGAAAGGAGCATTGTAAATTCCCAAGCAAAGCAGAGAACCGAGAAGCCAGTTCAGGGACAATCTCAAAGCTATTAGCATTGCGTTTGGCATAGAGTTCAAAATGTGGTTTCTTAGAGTGACTTTCACAAACTGTCACCTTTTATGCAGCCCACACCTCCCCTCCTGGGAGGCGATGCAAAGACATTAACATGCTTACTAATCTTTCTGTTTATATGGCTTTCACTTCTCCATCAGGATGTTTTTGTTGTGTTTACTGCTGCATAGTTGCATGTGCAAAAGGCTGTCATACTTATGCACAGCCCATTTCTTCAACAAAGACACAGTAGGTAGATTCAAGGATGGGAAAATGACTTTTTCCAAGTACATATTGTACTTGCACGGAAAACACTTTGAGCCAAATTCAGTCACAGACAGGGACAAGACTTGTCCTATGGAAAGAAGTAGAAATTGGCCAGATGTGTCCAAAGTCAGGATTTAGCCCTTTATACTTAGCTGCTGTGTCCTAGTGCATAAGGGGTCTTGCTTAGACCTAGAAGATCAGACTTCAAATCCCATCTTATCCAGAAACTCACTGGGTGGTCTTGAGCAAGTCTCCCCAGTCTTGGTCAGAAAACTGCAGCCATCATTCTCCAGGTTGGTCAGTGGCACGAAATAGGGATGTGCACTTCATTTTTGTTATATTGATAATAATAACAAAAGTCTTTGTTTTCATTATCATTATTGCAATAACAATAACAAAGATAAATAATAACAAAATCAATAACGATTATGAAATTTGTTATTGATTTCATTATTGCCTGGCAGTTGTTTTTTTGGAGGGAAATGTGGAAAGGGGAGGAAGGAGCAGACATCTTAAAACCAGAAACAGTGTTGAACTCTTGAACTCGGCCTGTGATGGGAGGGGAAGGACCTGACGGACGTAATCGCTGGCCAATGACCAGTGCAAGCAGGTCCCAGGCAGTTGAATGGCACCCTGTGATTGTTCAATGCCTCCTGCCTCCCAGAACCAGAACCAATCATGGGGGCTCTGGGGAGGGCACTGCAACCTTTTTTATGTTGCAGGGCCAGGCTGTTTGACTCTTGTTCTGTGGTAGCTCTTGCAGTGTCAGGTTGCGTTTACAGAACTCTAGTGCTTGCACTAAAGATCTTCCCCGGCCCTCAGTGTTATACCTTACCTTTCCTTATACACTTTTATTTTATTTTATTTTTATTTTATAAAAGATTTTTATCTCACCCCTCCTGCCCTTTATTTTCCCTTTTCCCTTCCCCGATCTATCTTCCCTGGATAGATGAGACAAGGCAAGACAAGACAAGACAAGATAAGACGGGATGGGATGAATAGATAGATAGATAGATAGATAGATAGATAGATAGATAGATAGATAGATAGATAGATAGATAGACTTTGTTATTATATATATCATCATTATAGGATAGGAATAGGATAGATAGAGACTTAGATAAAACATGTAGCAGATAGAAGTTTATTGATATAGATACTTAGACTGCTTTTAGATGAGTGGGTCACCATTGCACGACTTACTCGCGCGATAATTCAAAATCTCGCAAGGCGGGATTACACAAGATGGAAGCACGGGATCGTGCACATGGAAGGCGGTCGTGCATTGTTTGCTGACCGCGAATTAAATACCTCACACATCGAGGTATTTAATTCGCGGTCGGAAAACAATGCTTGACCGCCTTCCATGTGCACGATCCCGTGCTTCCATCTTGTGTAATCCCGTACGGGATTTTGAAATATTGCACGAGTGGGTCACGCAGCGGCGACCCGCTCATCTAAAAGGGCCCTAAGATAGGAATATATTCCATATAGTATAGGTTATTAGGTGTAGGTTTAGGTTAGACATACATATTGGTAATTTTTCATATTGTTGTGCATTTATTATTATTACTGCATAATAATGAGAAAGGGAGAAAGGAGTTCTGCTTCTGAGAAGTCTGGGGCAGGTGTCTGCTGGCACTTCTGCCACTGGCGGCAGTCCACAGTGGAAATGATACCGAAAACAAAACCTTCGTTATCGCTCTAAATTGATACCGATACCGACATGGATAATAAAAAACTAAATTTCGTTAATAACAATAACAAAAACGACCATTTTTAATAACAAAAAACAGCATGGGTCCTTGGTGCACAGCCCTAGCACAAAAGAAATGTGCCTGCTGCTGGGAGAGCCATCCCACTGTCTGCATGACCTGGGTGGTGGGGAGGAGCACAACAAATGTGCAGCTGTCTGGACCTGCCCATGCCCCGCTCCCAACGCCCCGTCCCTGCCATTACGTGCAGCCATGGTGACCAACAATGGTGGCCCCTGCCCTGTGGCAGGAATGGCAGGCTCAAACAAACATGCTGGCCTACATTGGCCAGTGTCGGAGGGCTGAGCCTTCGAGATTTTCCCAAGGACGCATTCCTGGGGCAGTAGCAAGCCCATATCTTGCTACTCGACAGCCACTCTGTCGATGAGCTGATCCAGCATTGGAACAGCTTGCTGGGGGAGGCCATTGACAGGGTGGTTCCGAGACACGCCCTACCTCCGTCTTGTCACTGCAGGGCCCCTTGGTTTACCGAGGGGCTGCGGTGTAAGAAACAGGTAGGTAGGAGACTAGAACGATGCTGGCGTCGGACTCGCTCTGACTCCGACCAACTTCTCCATAGGGCCCCTTTGCGGTCCTATGTTGAGGCTGTGATGACAGCAAAGAAGGAGTTCTTTGCTGCCCTCATAGCATCTGCAAAGTCACGCCCGGCGGAGCTGTTTCGGGTGGTGCAGGGGCTGGTTAGTTCAGCCTCCCTCTCCCTGGATGGGGATTTTTCCCAGGCCCGCTGTGAGGAGTTTGTCACCTACTTTGCAGACAAGATCGCTCGGATTCAGAGTGACTTTGACACCAGGTTGGGGAGAGTAGGTGGTGAGCGCGAGATTATGGAGGCCCTGTCTGGTCCAACTTTGTGGGGGGAGTTTCAGGAAGTGACGCCAGCTGATGCGGTGGATGTCCTGGGGTCTGTGAGAGTCACCAGTTGTAAACTTGATCCGTGCCTGTCCTGGTTGGTGAAAGCCTCCAGGGAGACATTGGGGACAGTGTTGGCGAGAGTGGTTAACACATCCTTGCAGCAGGGGAGGTTGTCACCCAGCCTCAAGGAGGCTGTGGTGCACCCCCTGCAGAAGAAACCATCATTAGATGTGAACGCACTCGCCAGCTACCGACTGTCTCTAACCTTCCCTTTTTAGGGAAGGTTATTGAGCGGGCGGTGGCGATCCAGCTCCAGGCGCATCTAGACGGCATTGATTTCCTAGACCCTTTTCAATCTGGGTTCCATCCCGGCTATGCCACGGAGACAGCGTTGGTGACCTTGGTCGACGATCTCCGCCGGGAGATGGATGCAGGATGTTCTACATTTCTTATCCTGTTAGATCTCTCGGCCGCTTTTGATCCTGTGGACCATGGGCTGCTGTTGAGACGGCTGCGAGACCTGGGGGTCTGGATGGAACTGTTCTTGAATGATTCCACTCATTCCTCTCGGGGAGAAGCCAGGGGTGGTGCTGGGGACTGAAACATCTTGTCCCCATGCCTTGTCCTGCAGCGTTCCGCAGGGTTCTTATCCTGTCTCCATTATTATTTAACATATATATGCAGCCCTTCGGGGAGATTGTGAGAGGGTTCGGGGTGCAATGTCACCAATATGCTGATGATACTCAGCTGTACCTCTCTTTTTCAGCTGACCCAGACCCTGCTGTCTCATTGCTATCCCAGTGTTTGGAGGTTAAGGTGGAGTGGATGCGGCAGAGAAGACTGAAGCTCAACCCCGATAAGATGGAAGTGATGGTAGTGGGGAGGGCGAGGGAGGTGTCGACCCCCCCCGATAGGGGGGGCCACCCTCCTTTAGCTCAGCAATTTTGGGGTCTGGGGGTGATGTTGGACTCGGATCTCCGCCTGGATCGACAGGTGGAGGCGGTAGCAAAGGCCGCCTTCCACCAGTTGTATCTAGTGCGGAGGCTGCGTCCATACATCTCCGGGCCGGACCTGGCCTCCCTCATCCATGCCTTCATCACCTCGAGGCTGGACCACAGCAACGCGCTCTACGTGGGGCTGCCCTTGTTCCTGGTCTGGAGGCTGCAGCTAGTGCAGAATGCGGTGTCCCGGCTCCTGACGGGGACAGGTCGTCGGGAGCATATAACACCTGTGCTCCGGACTCTGCATTGGCTGCCAATAGCGTGCTGAGTCAGGTTCAAGGTATTGGTATTGATCTATAAAGCCCTTCATGGTCTCGGCCCCTCATACCTCAGGGACCGCCTCGCCCTCCACATCCCAGAGCGGCTCCTTTGGTCTGCCAGGGGTGCCTTTTGGAGGTCCCCCGTGTTAAGCGAGGGGTCACAATGGAAAGGGCATTCTCGGTAGCTGGGCCGCGAGGAAGGAAGCTCGCCTGGCCCCGAGCCTTTTGACATTCCGGCAGGCTTGTAAAACCTGGCTGTTTGCTCAGGCCTTTGGGGAGGAGGGGGGGAAGGGGGGCGTTAGGGTTTTATCTCTCCCCTTACCTCTCTATTTTTATTTGTTTATCCCGCCCCTGTTTTGGTTTTAAATTGTTGGATTTTTTAAAAAATATTTTTTATTTTGAATGCTGTTTTTATTTAATTGTACGTTGCCCCGAGATGCCATTGGCATGGGGGGGGTGGGGGGCGGCTAATAAATGTATTAATAAAATAAAATAAATAAATAAATAAATATCTGGCAGCGCAGGAACATACGTGCAGGCGAGTCCCAGGCCAAAGTGGGTCAACATGGGCCAGGTTCTTGCTTGTTTTTATCCATTATCTCCTAATCTCAGTTCCCCAACTGTAAAATAAATGTAATAGAGACCTACCTTACAGGGATTTTGTGAGGGCAACTAGATACAGATTGTAAAGCACTCTGAATACAGAAAATACCATATACATTCTAAAAAAATAATTTAAAGATCAATAAAATCACAGGTGATGCGATACAAAACTATACTGCATGTATCAGAATAGGCATTCTGTCAAGAAAAACAGTTAAAAACAGACACTAATCTTGCTATCTGTAGTAGTGGGCAGGAGTTCCAAAACTGGATCATTGAAAGGTAGTTGAGATCATTTCTGGGCATGATTCCCTCACCCAGAGCTTTGAAAACAAGAAGAAACATGCAAATTAAAGAGACACAACTTTGCTGTTAAGTTAGCGCTCGTGCCCCATGTTAGCTGGTGTCAGTAGCACAGTATGGAGGGGTCACAGAAAACGGATTTCCATGCCCACAACAGGGAGGCACACCACACTCCCCATCATTCAGCAACCCCCGTATCGTCATGAAAAACCTTCACTCTGTCCTCACCCAAAAAGTCGCATGGGCCATGGCTAAATTACTCTACCATCGCTTCCCCTCTATTTAGAATCTTAATGTTCAGAGTATTTATTATTGTTGTCTAGATACCTGCCCGTTAACTCAAAGTACCATTTTTAATAGCCAGATATAGACCTATAAATCATGAGGACCCCGAAAGGTCTTGAGGCATCGAGCTCTCTAGTGGCCACAACGAACCTCTGGCAGACTGGCAACAACCTCCCTTGTAAGTGGTAATTCACAGTGTCACCCCAGGACTTTCTGGTCACAAGTTCCCAGTAGTCACAAGGAGAATACTAGCTCCCCCTGCCCCAGGGACATATTCTGGAGGAAAGATGGAACAGTGCACTGGGTATTGAACGCTTGCCACAGAAGCAGTAAATTTGGGTTCTCTTTGCAACTCTGACATTCACTTATTGTTTGATGTTAGGCAAGACATTCAGACTTTATATTTTCCAAATGAGGATTTTAATGTTGCATGCTTCGGTTGGGACACCTAGGATCTGAATGTTAGAAATGCTAAACATTCATGAACTCCACTGGCTTCAGCTGAGATTTTGAAAGGAACCCAAAGAATTTTGAAAGGTGCCCAAATCCCATTGATCTGATAAAAAGATAAAAGCTGGCCTCCTCAACCCCTCTCTACTAGGAACCTTCAGATCTTTTGAACCTGGCTCAAGTTCTACTGTGCAATTCCTGCCTGCTTCCAGTCCTGATGCCCCCTGCAGTTCTCTCTCCTCACTCATGCTAGGTCCATTGCATCATAGCAGCTGGAGGGAAGGGCCATAACAGGTGTAATGAACTGTCCTCGTTGAATACCACGCTGCCAACCAGCCAGGATTTTATTCTCAGTGACACATGTAGCACAGGGCCACTCCACTGCAAACAAACATACATAAATGAGACCCTCAGGAAAGTCCACTTTGCAGCCATGGCCAAGGGAGACTACGGGTATTTTCAGACGTGACAGGGCGGCATTCGCCCCGTCACGGAATCACCAAAGAGATTCCCTGCTGGAATCCCGCCGTCACAGCCAGCAGACGTGCCAGCCAATTCCAGCGGGGAATCGGGGGGGGGGGTGGCACGGGGCTGTGCAGCGCAGCGCAATGTGTGGCCGCACAGCCCCAACCCCCCCCGGGGCATCGACCACGGCCCGGAATCAGCAGCGCTGATTCCAGGCCATGGTCAGGGGACAGACATGATGCCCCCGCTTATCACGGGCAGGAATTGCTTTGACCATGCAAATGGTCCTGGTCCGGGCAGGAGGGCCGTTTGCATGGTCAAAGCGATTCCCGCCCGTGATTCACGGGGGTGAACATCTGGCGGGAATCATGGTTGGCCCCAACAGACGTTACGAGCTCACGGTCACCATACGGGATTGACTGTGGTTCACCGTGATCTCATAACATCTGAAAATACCCTACCTCTTGAGTGGTTGTGGCCTGTCCCCCTCACCAAACTGACTGGAAGTCCAAGAGCTCTTCAAAGGATGGTGCAGGTTGGTGTGGATGCTTCTACATTCCCTAAATAAAATAACTGTGCCTCTTTCTTTGGAAGTTCATTCCCAAACATTAACTAAGAAAGATTTGCAAGGACCGGTAGGGGTTAACATCAGGTGAATGATGAACTGGACTCCTAGTAAACCTTCCCTTTTTAGGGAAAGTTATTGAACAAGTGGTGACTCAACAGCCTCAGGAGCATTTGGACTGGGTCAACTTCCTTGATCGCTCACAGTCTGACTTCCGTCCAGGTTATGGTACGGAGACTGGGCTTGTGGCCTTGGTTGACTACCTCTCCCAAGAGTTGAACCAGGGTCATTCGACCCTGTTGATTTTGTTAGATCTCTTGGCTACATTTGATACAATTGATCATGAGTTGTTGTGACTTGGCTGCGGGACTGGGCAGGGATGAGTGGGGTTGTTCTTGAATGGTTACGCTCTTTCCTGGCTGGGAGAACCCAGCGTGTGGTGCTGGGTAATTATTCATCTTTTCCCCAGGGCCTCACATGTGGAGTCCCACAGGGTTCCATCTTGTCCCCTCTCCTGTTCAATGTGTATATGCAGCCTTTGGGGGAGGTTGTTAGAGAGTTTGGTGTAAGGTGTTATCAATATGCTGATGACACCCAACTATATCTCTCGTTTTCATCAGACCCAGGTCTGGCAAACTCGATGCTTACCCAGTGTTTGTCAGCTGTGAGGGACTGGATGAGGGTGAAGGGCTTGAAGTTAAATCCTGACAAGACAGAGGTGATGGTTGTGCAGAAATCTGGGGGAGTGATAGCCCCCATCATTGATAGGGTCTGTCCTCCCCTGGTATCCCAGGCCCATACTCTGGGGGTGCTCCTTGATCCACAGCTCTGTCTGGATGTCCAGGTGGCAGCTGTGGCGAAGGGTGCATTTCACCAATTACGCCTGGTACATCGGCTTAGTCCGCATGTCTCGGACTCGAATCTGGCCACAATCATCCATGCTACCTCGAGATTAGACTACTGTAAAGCGCTCTAGGTGGGGCTACCCTTGGTGATGGTCCAGAGGCTGCAGTTGGTGCAGAATGCGGTGGCTTGTCTCCTGAAGGGGACGGGACGACGCAAGCACATTACTCCAGTGCTATGTTCTCTGCACTGGCTGCCGATAGTCTTCCAGGCCCAATTCAAGGTGTTGGTGTTGACCTTTAAAGCCCTAAACAGCTTGGACCCCACCTACCTGCAGGACCGCCTCACCCTCCGGATTCTGGATCGACCTCTGCAGTCGGCTGGGGGCACCTTTCTTGGGATCCCCTGGATTTCCCAGGTGTCGACTATGAGGAGGGCATTCTCGGTGGCTGCACTGTGGAACTCCATCCCATTCAAGGTTCTGTAAAAAGTGTAAGACCTGACTGTTCCGCTGGGCCTTTGCCGAGGGAGATGGGATGGGTGGGTTGGGTGAGGGTGAGGGTTTATTGTTTTTTTGGGGGGGATTTTAATCTTGGGAAATGTTGATTTTAATGAGTTTTATTATATGTTTAAAATGTTAGCCGCCCCGAGATGCTTGTGGCAGAAGGGGGCAGCATACAAATGCAACTATAAATAAATAAATAAATAAATAAATACTAAAAATCTTGAGTCCATTGAAGTCAATGGCAAAACTCTCCTCCAGAGCAGTGAAGATCACATCTCAGATTCTTTAACTGGAAAGCCAAAATTACAAAATTGTATTCTGACATCCTTACTCAAGTGGCATTGCCCCTTGCTCTGCAAGTTATTCTTGCTTCTGTGAATAAATTACTATCAGATACAAATGAGTATCAAAACTTTATAATTTCCCCAAATTTCCCAACTTCCAGTACCAATTTTCTGACTTCCGTCCTGATTCCTGTACCAATTTACCATTCTGCTGATTGATAAAACGGTAGTAACTCAGGCCACTTGCCTACATTCAGAGATACAGTGGGGAAACTCCTGGCAGACTCCCGTTGGCCAAACTCATGAGTAGCTCTGAACGTGGGCGTGGGGGGATTACGCGTCATCAGGCACATCCCACTCAGATTTCTCTGATGGATTACAGGGCTCTGTCATTTGTCATCCACTCTGAAATTGCCACTGGACGTATCTGATGACATTTTTACCCCCATGTTCAGAGCTACTCATGGATTTGGCCACCCAGAGTTCACCAGGAGTTTCCCCACCGTACCTCTGAATGTGGGCAAGTGGCCTTAGTAACATCAATATCTGGTATTTTGGAGCAATCAGGTGCTCAACGGGTATTCGGGTAGCCCATCAGACATCTGATACAACAATCAAAATTTCAGAGATTAACCCTGGGTAGAAAATGAGCTCACACATGCATAACAAATGACCTCTAGTGTGTGCCAAATCCACACGAGTAGCAAATGAGCTCTAGGCTCAAAGCCCTGACAAGTTGTGGGAGCTATTTATTGGCAAGTGTGTACAAATATATAAATAATTCACCAAACAGGCTTAAAAGCCATTTGCCAGACTTGGAATTGTAGAGCAGGAAGTAGACCAAAACCATTCACCAGCTCACCAGTTCACTTCCAAAAGGTAAGCAAATTTGCACATCTCTGTTTATTGGTTACAAAGGATGTTCCCCAAAAGGAAGCTTCACGAACTCCCGTGAAAGTGCTTTTTCAGACTTTCCTTATGCGTTTGCTCCGTCCTTTGGAGGAAAGTTTTAGTTATCCAGTTGGAAGACTACCATGTCAACATTACCAATCACACTGGCAAGAAATCAAATACACAGGCCATTTTCACACAAACAGAAGGTAGCAATGGGCAGTTTGCTCCACTCTGGGCATGCTGCTTCCTCTTTAGCCCCTTGGGTTTGCCTGCCGATTGTTTCAGTAATTGGACGTTGGCTGGTGGGGCAAGACACTACCAACCAACAGAGTACATTTACAAATGGTTTTGCTTTGAATATCTTAAACTTTCTCTACTTCAAAAGAATACACTTTGTAGAGACTCACGTGTGTACGTCACAGGAAACCCTGCTTTAGGGAACCAGTCTTATTAATCCATGGAGAGGTATTTACCTAGGTTTTAGAGTCCATTCCTCTCCATGGATTAATAAGACTGGTTCCCTAAAGCGGGGTTTCCTGCCATGAATAAGCACAACCCCCACAGTCAAAAGGCTGGCTGTGGAACCATTGGGGCTCCCTTCCATGGTCTCTTTTCTAGACTTCCCAGGACCTGCTAGAAATCCTGGGCACGAAACTGGTCCAAAGAGACATGGCACTATAATGCTGGGGTACAGGCCCAAAGGGGACCCAACAGCCAGCCTCCCTATTGTGAACAGACATGGAGACCCAGGGACAAGGTAGAATGCTAAAGTAAAACAGTTTACAAGAATTGGATCACTGTGCGCTTGTGCTCCAACACTGGGAGATTCAAGGGCAAGGCAGGAATAGAGAGTCTAATTTGGGGTGTGTCCCCCCACCCCAAGTATAGTTATACTTCTTAGACAAAGACCTCAGAACTGGCCAGTGAGAAAGGATCTCGTTGGCATAATTTGATACACATGCGAGTCTCTACAAAGTATTCTATTTTGAAGTAGAGAAAGTTTCAGATATTCAAAACAAAACCAGTTGTAATTGGTCATGCAGCTGAGCTTATAACAATGGTTCATCCCTGGCTCCATTTAGACTATCAGGGAAGCGGTTATCTGGACCTACTCATCATCTCTTACTTACATCTTATCCGGCAGCTTCGATCGTATCTCTCAGACTCTATCTGGTGCAGAATGCTGCGGCCTGTCTTCTTACGGGGGCGGGTCACAGGGAGCACATGAAACCAGTGCTCCGGGCTCTGCACAGGCTGCCTATAAAGCACCGGGCCAGGTTCAAGGTGCTGGTTTTAACCTTTAAAGCCCTTCACGGCTTGGGCCCTGCTTATCTGTGGAACCACCTCACTCCCCATGTGCCCGTGCGACCCTTGAGATCATCCGTGGGAGCCTTTTTAGAGGTTCCCTGGGTGAGGTGGGTGGCCACCGATGTTAGATCTTTCTCAGTGGCTGCCCCTGTGCTGTGGAATTAGCTCCCGGAGGAGACTCGGTTGGCTCCCACTCTCCTGCTATTTTGGCGTTTATATAAGACCTGGCTGTTCCGCCAGGGTTTTGGCGAGGGGTGGGATGGGGTGGGGGGGTAGGGTCTTGTTTTTCCCCTGCTTTATTGTATTTTTTAACTGCTTTAAACTGTTTCATTGTTTTATTGATTGTTGCTGTTCGCCGCCCCGGGCTGAGGGGCGGGATACAAATTTTGTATAAATAAAAATAAATTTTTTAAAAATAATCTCTCCTTGGGTTTTCAGGAAACTCAAGGTCAAGCAGGGCCTTGTGTTTGCTTCCACATTTGTTCTCTGGCAATTTGGAATAGCTTTCAATTTACCGAGACATGTGCCCTCCAGCTGAGCCAGGTCCGAGGTCTTAGCCAGAGTTTGGTTCACATATGCAGTGTCTTTAGACATAACGTCAATGGGTGTCTGAATGTTTGTTTTGACCTTGATATGAATACTGGTTTGGCCCTGTGTTCACCATGTGGCGCAGTTTAGACACACAGCCCATCTTGAGGCAAATTGGTGTTTTGGACACTACACAATCTCAGTACACAAGTGCTGCTGCCTCATTCCTTCTGTTGTACCTACTAACACACCAAGAAATATCATTGGACACAATGTTGGCCACGTGTTCAGCCAAAAAGATGCAAATTGTCCTTGTGAAGCAATGGTGTTCACATCACATGTTCAACGAGTGGCCAAACTGGTGTTGGGATTGTTATGGTGTTTACACACAATGGACAAACACATGTTTAGGAGGTTTGACACCTGATCTTCGTTATGTCTAAAGACGCCCTCAGTTACCCAGAACATGGGGTTTCATCCATACAAGTGGGTACTGACACAAACACATATTCTGAATGTTGAGCGAAATCTTTACCACTTCCAGCTCTCCATAGTGACACCCCCTCCCGCTTGTCCACTACCACTCTAGGATTTGCTTGGAAGGATTTGAATCAATCAAGTAGCAATGGTGATGTGAGAGCTGATTAACCTCACAAAATTTTCAGTCCCTACTACATGATTTATTATTTATCACTCATGACCATAAATTACCTGCCTCCTCATGACCATAAAAAAGGTGGCCGTAAAGTCCTGAAGGACACCCTTCCATGCCGCCTCTGGAGCATTGTGCTGAGCCAGGTTTAAGGTTTTGGTGTTGATCTATAAAGCCCTTCACGGTCTGGGCCCCTCATACCTCAGGGACCGCCTCACCCTCCGCGCCCCAGAGCGGCTCCTTCGGTCTGCCGGGGGTGCCTTCCTGGAGGTCCCCCGTGTTAAGCGGGGGGCCACAATGGACAGGGCATTCTCGGTGGCCGGGCCGCACCTTTGGAACTCCCTTCCGGAGGAAGCTCGCCTGGGCCCCAGCCTGTTGACATTCCGGCGAAGTTGTAAAACCTGGCTGTTCACCCAGGCCTTTGGGGAGGGTGGGGTAAGGGGGATTTTTTGCTCCCCCACCTGATTTATTATTTATTATTCATTATGTATTTTGAAGGCCCTGAGCCCTGTTTTAATTAATGTATATTGTTATTGATGATTTTAAATTGTATTTTATTGTATTGTGTTTTATCGTTGGAAGCCGCCCTGGGCTGTTCGCAGGAGGGGCGGGGTACAAATTTATAAAACAAATAAAATAAATAAATTGTATGCAGGGATATCACAAGGGCATTCCTCCATGTCCTTTGCATTGTGGGAAATATCAAAATTAAATAGGGAGGAGGGGGCAGAGAAATGCAGAAAAATCAGCAGTCATGTGACTGTATTGCCTCGGAAGAAGACAAACACAGATTATTAATGAACAAGCAGTGTAGTGTGAATGGACCCTTATAGAGCAATACTTTGTGTGAATGGTCCTACTATGTGCGAGTACTGCTTCTGATTGTGAAGGGCATGACTATGGTCAAAGCAAGTAACTCCTGACTAACCTATAAGCTTATGTACACTATTACAGAAAGAGTTCAGACAATGTTGAACAAAACAACAGAATTGCTGTTGGAGAGACATATGACCAGGCGGGGGGAGTAGGTTACAAATGATATCTACGCATCATGGATACGGCACAAGGCGCTAAGCACTGCACTGCTTTGCAATGGCTGCCTATAGTCTTCCGGGCCCGATTCAAGTTGTTGGTGTTAACCTATAAAGCCCTATACGGCCTTGGCCCGACTTACCCACAGGATCGCCTCACTCTCCGTGCTCTGGAGCAACCCCTGAGGTCGGCCGGGAGCGCCTTCCTTCAGGTCCCCCATGCGGCCCAGGGTGGCCACTATGGAGAGGGCATTCTCGGTGGCCGCACCTTGGTTGTGGAATTCCCTCCCGGCGGCCTGGATTTTCTCATACCTCCCTTCCTTCCGGTGTATGACTAAGACCTGGCTGTTCCACAACGCATTTGGTGGGGGAGATGGGGTTGGGGGGGGGGGTGTTGTGGGCTAGGGAGCGGGGGAGGAGATTTATTATTTATTTATTATTTATTTATTGCCTTCTCTTTTATTGTGCTGTTTTAAGCTTGTTATTTTATCGTTTTTATGTGTGTAAGGCGCCCCAAGCTTTCTGGAGCAGGAGGGGCAGGGTAACAAAATTTGTTAAATTAAATTAAATTAAATTAAATTTAATTTAATTAAAGTTAATTAATTAATTAATTAAATAAATAAATAAATAAATAAAGCAAGCTAGGGGTGGGGAACCTCCAGCCCACAGGGCAATTTCCTCTGGCCCGCCAACCTGTCACCCTTCTTCAATGTTGTGCGGCCCAGAGACCCGCCTCTCTGCGGCCCACGCAGACTTTTGCAGGCCACACACACTCACTGTAAAGCAAGCCCAAGCTTGCCCGAGCCCCAGAACTCAGCAGCAGGGGGGGAGGGGGGAGAAACTGCCACCTGCTGCTCACCTGCCTGCTGTTCACCTGCTGGGTGCCCCAATGATCCTGCCGTCCACAGCGCCACTCACCCGCGCTGCCCTCCTGTCTGTTGCTGCTGTGGACATTGCAAATGTTTGAATGACTGTGGGCATGTTTGCGGAGGAGGATCCTTGACTTTTTTCTACAGACCCATTAATTGATTTTAACTGTAAACATTTTAAATTATATTTTAATTATTTAAATTACACGTGTTTATTAGTCATTAACAAATGTTTAACAATTGCAGTGTTAATCATTGCAATTGATTTAGAATTGATTTTGACATGCAACCCCTGAGTTCATTCGTGGACTGACAATGCGCCCCCGGACTTGAAAAGGTTCCCCACCCCTCCTCTATGCCAAGGATGAGGAAAGATTTCCCTGTCCTTGCATGCCCTCATCTCTTATCCTGATCTCAGTCTTTCCGTGCTTGCTCACAGGAACTGAATCCAGGGACCAGTTCCAGGAATGGGAAAGGGGCCAAAATAAAATCTAGCCATGGGCCATATTTGACCCTAAGGCCTGAAGTTATTATTAATGTGCACGTCATACCAGAAGAGCATGTAGCATGAAAACCTGGGATGTAGAACTAAAATGGAGACCTGATTTATTACTTGCTGGTAACACCCACAATTTGGGGTAGCGTGTTGGGTACCCAGTCATCAACCCAAGTGCCAATTAGGTACCAACTACCCGAAAAGTTAAGAATTATTATTACCGATTTACCTGTAAATTGATAGCGGGAAATGGTGGGAAAAAACAGGTTGGAAACGCAAAAAATCAGGAAGGAAACTCAAAAAATTGATATCAGAAGTCAATATTTTGGGACATTAGGCAACCCATTGGGCACTAAATGGGTACTGATTGTTACCCAAAGGTCAAGTCAAGTACCAAAAATTTGATGGGTTTTCCCATTTTTGCCGGTAGTTGTTTCAACTCTAACTGGGATGTTCTCCACCTCAAAGGAAGCCAATATAGGAGTGCTGGAGGATTTGAAACAGGAGTTAAACTACCTACTCAATCATTACAACCTTTTTAAATGTGACGGATTTCTCCCGCAGATTAAAAATCTGACCTGGGGAAATCCTCGCGGGAGTGATTTACACACTCCTCACCGGACCAAAGTTGCCTGGATGCCATTGAAAACAGTGACGCCGGGCGACTCCTGGACGTTTTGAGATGCGACCCAGGTAAGACCTCGGCTATCGGGGACTTACCTAGTCCACATTTCAAACCACCCGGGAGTCACCCGGACGGTGCTGCTGTTTCTAGTGGCACCTAGGCGACTTCCAGTTCGCGGAGGAGTGTCTAACACACACACACACACACACACACCGGCTGTTTTAAACTGCGGGAGAAATCCTGCATGTTTAAAAAGGTCCATAGAGAGGGCAATAAGATTCATAGAGGAATGTGGAGGGCAATAGCTAGTTTCCCTATGTAGTATTGGAAACTATGTGTGTGCTTTGCTTTCTACTATGGAAAGAAGGCAAGTTCGTCACCCTGTGAACGTTTGTACTTGGGAAGAAGGTGATCGGGGCATCACTTGAAGGAAACAGGAGAGGAAACAATATCTTCTTTTTCAACCGCCAATGGAATTCTCAGTTGACTGGCAACTCTGGATGTCCGAGTCTGATGCTCAGCTCTGCCGCAGGCTGCCTGGGTATGCAAGGACCTTCGTCCTGTGCTTCAGCCTCCTATGTTGCACTGGGTATGACAATTAGAGCTGTGCGTAATGTTTTTTATTAGTTACGAAAACGAATGGAGCCCCATTCATGATCATAACTAACATTTTTAAAAATGGATGAATAAGCAAACAATTATTGTTTGCTTTCATCTGTTTTCATTTAAAAATTTAAAAATAATTTTAAAAAAACCCAAAAAACAATATATGTGCAAAATGGCTGCCAAGGTCATTCTGTGCATGCGCACCCTTTTCCAAAATGGTGCCACGATGCTACTGGCGCCATTTGGGGAAAGGGTGTGCATGCGCAGGACGGCCCGAGGGGCCATATTGCACATGCACATTGTTGTGTTTTTAAAAAAAATAAAAATAAATAAAAATCACTGAACATAGAATTACTGCTAGACCATTCTATGCTTGCGCACCCTTTCCCAAAATGGTGCCAACACCGCTGTGTCATTTTGGAAAAGGGCTGCAAGTGTGCAGAATGGCCCAGTGGGTTTTCTTTAAACCCACAATGATTTTTTATTTATTTTTTAAAAATTTAATTTGAATTTTAAAAAAAAGAAAAGAAAAACGAGGAAAAAAAGAAAACTAGCAGGGTTGTTTATGAAAAACCCTGAAAATGAAGGGATTTTTTTAAAAAACGAAAATGGTAGGAGTGCCTTCTGCACACCCATCTCTACAGCACAGGAACATTGCAAGGGTAAAAAAAAATTTGCTGCCTGCATAGCACGATGGTAGAGGCTGCAAAAAAAAAAAATGCAGTCCAGTCACTCAATACAATGGAACTGGGATCAGTTGCAAAGTATCGTTCCCAAGAGGGAAAAAAACATTCCTTGGTTTCTGGTGCAACAATTGGGTTCAGCGTCCCATGTGGTTTTTACCGCGGATACCCACACAGCCAGGCCCGTTGCCAGCTTGTCTCCTGTGCTGTGCATGAGATTTGCCTCTGCTCGGAGCCCTGCAGACACACAGCCTGTTGGAATGGGATGACCGCCCCCTCCACCCCAACCCCCACCATCCTTCCCAGGCCTTCAGCATGTGCCATCTGCTGTGCCAGTGGGACCTGGTGGAGCAGCAGGGCACAAAAGAACATCCCTGACACTTCATGAATATTCACGAGTTATGAATATTCATTAAATTAGCATCTTTATGGCTGGGCCTCCAGATTCACCACTGGCATCTCAGGGAAAGGGACTATTGTATTTTAATTAAAATGCCAAATGATTCCTAAAACAGTTATCCTTAGTGCGATTTAATCAGTTGGAGAGGAATCGGGGACACGGCTCTAAGCCCAGGAGTGCACTCAACGCTCTGTACAGGTTTAATACGAATGGAAATTACGTGGGTGCAGGGAAAAAGGAGGGGAAGAAGAAGAAAAAAAAGAGAGAGAGAGAAAAAGAAAGACCACTCTCTGAGCAACCAAAATAGCATCAGATAATCTTTTTAATAGATTCACACTGTGTGGGATCCTTCAGCGTTTCGATGATGTGCAACCAGCCAAGAATAGCATCGCACTTAATGCATCCATCTTCAGAGAAGAGACCGCATTCTCAGACGGCTTTGTACAGCACCTAACACTTGGTTAGAGCGTCCAGCACGATTGGGATAGAAATATCAAATAAAACTAACCATCATGGAGCACCGTCTTTCATCAATTTAACAAATGAGACTTGTTTCATTTAGTTGGAGAATGGCTCGCTAAGGTTGCCAAACCCAGTCGGACTTCTCTGGAGTAAGTGGTTCGAGGATCACGACTTAAATATCCCATTGCGAACCGATCAACCAATTGACACATTTGCTGTCCCCAAGAGACCTTTGCTCCATAAACGCGGGTCAACGATGCCTGTACAATTCGACACGCAAGCCCTACGACGGTTAAAGCAATTGGTGCCCTGATGGTCACGCCTGGCACTGAAAATTGTTTTACCCCATTAGATTATTCGCATATTTTGCAAACCAGATTGGCAGTCGCTTTTGCATGTGAATTTCACGTTAGTACCTTGGAAAATGTACAGTGGCATTCTCTCAAATGTAAACCTGAAGGGTTTCGTTGTTGTTGTAAAGGTACTGCTGTCAAACCATGGAGACAACAGACGCGCTTACAAATAAAAAACAATAATGATTTTTTTATTTTTAGAAAAATGTAACCAATATAAAGAGCAGCATCTCTCCCTTTAGCAATTTAATTAACGATAGTCTTAAACTGTCATTTGTGTTGTGGGAATGGTTGAGGAGGAAGGATTTGGCACCTCAGAGAGGGGCGGGTATAGGCTTGGTGGGAAAATTAAGGGAGGTGGGAGAAGGGAGACGAGGTCCGCCCACCCCACCCCCCACCGCCTGGCAACAGCTTTGGGGCCTGCTCTTTCCTCCACATCTGGGGGTCCCACATCAGGGCAGAGGGCAAGTGCCCCATGCCCTCCAAGCAGAACCCCAAATATAATTGCCTTTAGGACCTCACAAAAGGCCACAGAGGAGGAGACATGAGGGGCCCCACATTTTATCTTTGCCATGGGCCAACAAATTCTAAGGCCAGCCCTGCCCTCAGGTGCGAGGTGGGGAGCGGGATTGGTTGAGGGGTGATGGAGTTTGTTTAGTTGTAGCTGATGGGGGAATTTTTTATAGGATTATGTTTGCATTGGGAGGCTATTTAACTGTACTGTGGGGGCAAGAGGGAGAAGACGAATTTTGGGACAACCACCGCTTCTCTGTGGGAGGGAAGGGTACAGGCCAGGGTACAGGTTTGAAGGGGAGTTTAAGGCCTTTTTTACATGGCCCCCGCAGAGTGGGAGGTCCATGGGTGCGCTGGTGTATGCACAGTGGGTGGACGGGGCGTGCATATGGGCACACACGCATGCCCATACATACACCACTCATCCCCATGCACAGAGCAACCGCCATTTTCCCGGGTTGGCCCATGTGCGGGGATGCATGTTAGGCGGGAGCGCGAATGCACCCCCACTCACCGTGCGCGCTGCATCCTTTCCACGGGCCTTTCCCACTCATGAACATGTAGATTTCATGAGTGGGAGAGCCCCGTCTAAAAAGGGCCTATATGGGAAGGGGGAAGAAGCCCTCAAGTAAGAGATGTATCTTTTATGTATATGAGTTAGGGGAAGGGCGGGGTATAAATTTAAATAAATAAATAGGTTTTTATTGTTACGAGCCACCCAAAGCCTTTTGGAGAGGGCAGGAAATAAATAAACAAATACACACCCATCTGGGAACTCCTCTCCTCCTCTGCCACCACCCTTGTCTGGTCACGACGACTCCCTTGGTTCTCAAAATGTATCCGCCCCTTCTCCCTTTCTCCCCCGTTTCTGGAAGTCCTTTCCTGAACACATTCATTCTGCTCCCTCCCACCCTTCAAAGACGAGATGCCCTCTGCCTCGGTCTCGTCACCGCAGGGTCCCTTGGTTTACCGAGGGGCTGCGGTGTATGAAGCGCATAGGCAGGAGGCTAGAGCGACGCTGGCGTCTGACTTGATCTGACTCCAACCGTCTTCTCCATAGGGCCCATTTGCGGTCCTATGTTGAGGCTGTGAGGATGGCAAGGAAGCTGTTCCTTGCCATCCTCATAGCATCTGCGAAGTCACGCCTGGCGGAGCTGTTTCGGGTGGTGCGGGGGCTGGTTAGTCAAGCCTCCCTCCGCCTAGATAGGGACATGTCCCAAGCCCGCTGTGAGGAGTTTGTCAACTACTTCGCAGACAAGATTGCTCGGATTCAGATCGACTTTGACGTCGGATTTGGGGCAGTAGGGGAAGAGCGCGAGGAGGCGGAGGTCCCGTCTGGTCCAGCTTTGTGGGGGGGAGTTTCAGGAAGTGACGCCAGCCGATGCGGTGGATGTCTTGGGGTCAGTGAGGGCCACTTGCTGTGAACTTGATCCATGCCCATCCTGGCTGATGAAAGCCTCCAGGGAGACATTGGGGACGGTGCTGGCGAGGGTAGTGAACACATCCTTGCAGCAGGGGAGGTTGTCGCCTTACCTCAAGGAGGCAGTGGTGCGCCCCCTGCTGAAAAAACCATGTTTGAACGTTGATGCGCTCGCCAGTTACCGACCTGTCTCTAACCTTCCCTTTTTAGGGAAGGTCATTGAGCGGGTGGTGGCGATCCAGCTCCAGGGGCATCTAGATAGCATCGGTTTCCTGGACCCTTTTCAATCTGGGTTCCATCCTGGTTATGGCACTGAGACGGCCTTGGTGGCCTTGGTAGATGACCTCCGCTGGGAGATGGATGCAGGCTGTTCAACATTTCTCATCCTGCTAGATCTCTTGGCCGCTTTTGATACCGTGGACCATGGGCTGCTGGTGAGGCGGCTGCGTGACCTGGGGGGTCTGGACGGGACCGTTCTTGAATGGTTCCGCTCATTCCTCTCGGAGAGAAGCCAGCGGGTGGTGCTGGGGGATGAGACATCATGCCCCTGCGCCTTATCATGCGGCGTTCCGCAGGGTTCTATTCTGTCTCCATTATTATTTAATGTATACATGCAGCCCTTGGGGGAGGTCGTGAGAGAGTTCGGGGTGCGGTGTCACCAATATGCTGATGATACTCAGCTGTACCTCTCCTTTTCAACTGACCCAGACCC
>QEPC01004922.1:10978179-11010100 GCA_003113815.1 Sphenodon punctatus
TAAATAAATAAATAAATAAATAAATAAAATCCCGCCTGAAAAACCTACCTCTAGCTTCTCATCCCCTTAGTCTCCCCTGTAACTAATAAGCTAGGCACATGCACTTTCAACATCTCCATTTTCTGAATGTATTCCTGTCTCTCCTTCTGTTCCCCTCCTTTTCATCTTCCCTCCCTTGTCTCTCCTCAATTGTAAGCCCACCAGGGCAGGGACCCATCTATAATTGATGATTGAGAAGCACCGGGTAAGTTACTGGCACTATATAAATATTTACTAATAATAATAATAATGGAATCATCTTGAACTTTTATCCTTCTGTGACGCATGGGAACAGCTTGTATTATTTAAATACCATGTGTGTGTATTTAACCAGATTCATTTACTATTGTCGTTTTCCTCCGTCTATAGTAAACGCATCAGCACCAAAAAAAAAAACCACAAAACCCCAGCTTCCCTGATCTTCTTTCCCCACAAACAATACACGGCTGGGTTTTCAAAGCTCTACCGTTCCAACACCTCACCACATCAGCAAGCAGACAGGTTCAGTCTGATAGGGAAGGGGGAATTGTGCTCAAGGTTCAGATTTTCACACCTTTCTTTCTTTGCATGGGAGAAACCCAGGAATCTGCTTTTCAGACAGCGTAAGATTCCGAGAACAGTCTTCTGGACAGATTTCTCAGGTTGTTTGGGTGGCCCTGGAACTGTATCTCTGTCTGTGTTTTGTGGTTAAGAAGAGATACACAGAGTCTGCCTGATTCTTTCTTTCCAGAAGGGAAGCAGACACCTTCTTATTTGCTCGAGAGGAGGAAAAACTACACACACACACACACACACACACACACTGCACGTGCATAGCGAGACGTTTTCAGCTGTTCCAGAGCTCTGACACCAGCACAACAACCAAACAGAAGTGAGCTGGAAGAGGGAGCTCATTTGACATGCAAATGAGTCCGCTAAGCCCTTTCCAAGGAGAAACTACACGCTGACTATTTAAAGATGCAGTTGTTTCACCCGAACATTCATAGGGCGCAATCTGCAGTTCTTAACCCAAGCTAAATTCCCATAGATATAACTCAGAGCAGAGTGTGTAGGACCGGGCCCGTAAATATAGATGCAGGAATTTTAATGGGCCAAAGAGATAGTCTTTAATACATTATGTATTTAAGGTATGAAATGCCACAAAGATACCATTTTAGACTGGCTTCCTACAGAAAGAAGGCATAAACCAGGAGAGAGGAACCTTCACTCCACCAACCCCCGGGGCCACTTTGGAAATTAGCACAAATTTTGAGGGCTGTATTGAAGATGGGGACAGAGGTGCTTAAGATGTTGGGGTGCGCTCAGGAAGAAGAAGGTCCCCATTGTGGATTTGTCTCCTCTCATTGCAAGTCTTCCCTCATCTCTGCTCTCTTACCCTGAGTTCGGTCTTTCAATGCTTGGGAGTAGGAACTGGATCCAGTGACCGGATCTGGGGAGGTGGAAAGGGGCCACATGAAAACTAGCCCCAAGCCACATTTGATCCCTGGGCCTGAGGCTTCCTGCCCCTGGCATAAACAATAAGAGAGAGAGAGAGAGAGAGAGAGTCCATTTTTAGATAGGCCCACCTGGGGGACCATCACTCAAAGGCACATCTGGTCCATGGGTGGGGCTTCACACAGCGGCAGATGAGTGTGCGGTCAGTGCATGCCTGCAACCACGGACTGCCCATTCATGCCCCCACACAGAGCAACTGGGAAAAACCCAGGTTGCTCCATGCGGGGGCATGGTTGCGTGGTTGTGCATCTCCACCCATGCTGCCTTCCGACGGGTGCCTGGGTCCATGGGGGATGGGTGGACCTCCATGGACAAGTCCTGTCTAAAAATGGCCGGGGGTGGGTGGGTGGGGGGCTGTCCCTAACCTTTGGTTGATTTTAACTGAATTTGGTACAGAGGTAGCATGGCAGGTAGTAATCCAAAATATCCAAAATATCCCAAGACTCTCATTAAGCATTGCTCTTCTTTAAGAAGCCAGACTTCATTCGTTTAGAGCATGGAATGAGTAAGGCATTCTGTAGAGCAGGGCTGTCCAACCGGTGGCCTGCGAGGGGATGGATCCGGCCTACAATAAGACCTCCCTGCCTTCCCCTCCACACCACAGCCCTATTGAGAGACTTTTGTACAATCTGGTCCCCCAGCTAGCTGCTAAGTGGTGATCGGACCCATTGCTACCAAGAAGTTGAACAGTCCTGCCCTCTTGGTCTCTGCTGCAGTGTAAGGGTCACGTTGCATTCTACCATCTAGCAGATAGAGCATTGAAAGAGCATTTGTGATTTACTATAGGCCTTCCAGCCAAGTTGGTCATACAGAGATTTGTCTTCTCCTGTCATGCAAACAGCTATCAGCTCTCTATGTTTATTATTATTATTTATTTAATTTTTCTCCACCCTTCCCCTCAAGGGCTCAGGGCAGCTTACAAAAATATTAAAAATATATAAACATAAACCATATAGAAAGACTTTTTAAAACCCCTAAACCCCACACACCAGCCTTCTCCCTAACCCCTCTCTCCAATCCTATCCCAGACCATCAAACCCCTGGCCAAACAAAAAGGTCTTGCATCTCCTCCAAAAGGTAAGCGGTGTCTGGCTTAAGCAGATCTCCAACACTTCAACACCAGGATCAGAGACTTCAAATCAGCCAATCATGTAAGTATGGGAAAAACACGCACTTCCTTTCCAGAGAGGCACCACAACCAGAAGCGCTTGGCGAATATTCTAGGTGCTGTGGCCTGATTCAAGGGAAGTACTCCATACTGAACTATGGATTATTATGACAAAACATATATTTTCACATTGTTATACAGCCATGTCATTCAAATATCTATCTCGAAGGTCCAGGGCACCTTAGAGGGATGGGAGGATATCTCCTAATGATCGAACTAATGGTCGGATTACTGCAACGCGCTCTACGTGGGGCTGCCCGAGAAGCTGGTCCAGAGGCTGCAGCTGGTGCAGAATGCCACGGCCCATCTCCTGACGGGGGCGGGCCGCAGGGAGCACATGACACCTGTGCTCCGGGCTCTTCACTGGCTGCCTATAAAGCACCGGACCAGGTTCAAGGTGCTGGTTTTAACCTTTAACGCCCTTTCACGGCCTGGGCCCTGCTTATCTGGGGGACCGCCTCACTCCCCATGTGCCTCTGCAACCTTTGAGATCGCCCATGGGAGCCTTTTTGGAGGTTCCCCGGGCGAGGTGGGTGGCCACCGATGTGAGATCTTTTTCGGTGGCTGCCCCTGTGCTGTGGAATTCGCTTCCGGAGGAGGCTCAGTTGGCTCCCACTCTCCTGTTATTTCGATGCTTATGTAAGACCTGGTGGCTGTTCCACCAGGCCTTTGGCGAGGGGTAGGGTGGGTGGGGTTGGGGGGAGGGAGTTTTTTTCCCTGCATATATGTTGAATTTTTAACTGGTTTTTATTGTTTTATTTTTTATATATTTGTTGTCCACCGCCCCGGGCTGCCCTGTGGGCAGGAGGGGCGGGATAAAAATGTGTATATAAATAAATATAAATAAAATAAAAATAATGAGACCATATTAAACTTTTCCTGGTTAATTTGTTGAGTTCAGTGTGGTGCAATGGGCTAAGGTGCTGAGTTCAAGCCAGTGTGGTGTAGTGGATAAGGTGATGGACTTGGACCTGGAAACCCAGGGTTCAAACCCTGTCCTTCTCATGAACTCATTGGGTGGCCTTGGGCAAGTCACAACTTCTCAGCCTCAGTTCCCCATCTGTAAAATGGGAGTGTGTTTCCCCTCACCCTTGTTCATCTTAGATTGTAATCACACTGGGCAAGGACCTGTCTCCAAAAAATCTGTGATTGTAAAGTGCTATGCACATCTAGCAGCACTAGAGGGAGGAGGAGAGTCCCTGAAGCTCTAACACGGGTCTCAAATCAACCATCTTTTGGGGGAATCATGAAACAGGAATAAAGCTGTTTCCTTGGAATTTATTTGGAACTCTCTTTATCATCCCTTTTAGAAGTGTACCTACATCTTCTCAAAGTGCTGTCTTGGGAGACGGAGCCCTGAAGGAAGACAGGTTGGAGAGGGAGATGATGACAGCAGGAAAGAATACTATGAAATAGCCTCTGGTAATTGTTTCCAGTAGCCCTTTATCATTGGTGATTGTCTTCTTGGGGCAAGGTTGGTAGTGATTTCTGGAGCCAAGCTGGTGGCAGGTGAAAGTACTTGGGTTGGGCTGGTGTCCTTGAGTGCATCTTCCAAAGCTCTGTTTGGGTTGGATTGACAAGGATATAGAGGATGATGAAGATTGCACTCTCGCCTGTCCCTTAAACATCTTTATCTGGTATTGGTATGTTGATAGGAAATATCTCTTCTGTAATTGTTGGTATTGGTTGGAAGAGTGGGGTGGAGTGTAGAACTGTGTTTACCAATTCTGTTTTCTTTAGCTCTGGTTGTCTTTTCCAATCCTCTTACTGCAAGGGTGACCAGACCTATGGTGCATGTGATCCACTTGATCCAGCCATCAACCTCAAATGATCTACCAGGACCCTTTCCACTAGCTCCAGTGCTCCAGGCCAGGAAGATTCCCTACTGGGTCCCAGCTCTAGGGCATCTCAACAACTGGTCACAGAAACAGAGAGGAACACTCCCCTTTAGAGAGCAGCTTTCCCACCGCAGAGGAGGAGCTTTCCTACTCTCTCTCTTCCTTGGAGACACTTCTGACAATGCTAGTCTTGCTGGGACTCCACACATTGTGATCTACTGGAGGCTGCTCTGTGATCTGCCAGTAGATCAATCTCTCTCTCTCTCTCGGCCACACCCATATTACTGTAATGCTGGGTACACTGGTTTTCTTTCTTTTGTCTTGAGCACCTCCAGCAGTTGGCCTTCTGCTGGTATGTATCCAGTACCATTGCCTGAATTGGAACCAATATCTCTTTGCCTGCAATGGATAGTTGTAATGGTCATTCCCAGCACCATGAATTCCAGCCATCCTTAACCCGAACTACCACCTTCGGAGACTAATCAGTACCTGATAAGTGCCCAACGGGTTACCTGATGTCCTGATGTTCCAACTTCCGGCCTCAGAATACCAACTTCTAGTACCAATCTTTGGAGTTTTCGTCCTGATCTCTCAAGTCCTACTTTTGGCTATGTTCCCATACAAATTGGTAATCTGTAAATCAGTGAGTTGGTACCAATAATGATCAGTTTCTCAGGTAAACCCAGTCAGCATTTAGGTAGCCCATTGGTACCCGACACGTTGCAAGTATTACCCACGAGTAATCAATCAGGTGCCCGTTCCAGCTTCATCGTGGGGGCCTTTGGAACTGCCGCTTTCACTGCCGAGGAAGGGTGCACCAATTCTGTAGTGGGTGCCAGTTTCAGGACTAATTGGATAGTCATCATCTTCAGCAAACTGGACAGAACTCAGCATGTCCAAATGAATGGGCTTTAACAAATGCATTACCTGTTCCAACCAAATCTCTATCACTGCTGGCCACAACCAATGTTTACCTTGCCGGTTGTCCAGCCATTTTCCTGCTATCTTAGAGGCAGGCATTGCACTCAATTATTTATCTGACCCCTTCAAGGCTTCCTTTTTTCTGTACAGAATCTCTAGCTCCTCTTTGCCCCATTCAGGTACAGAAGCCAATCTTTCTGGGACCTATTTTTCCGATGGCTCAGACATCATCCTTTGCTGAAGTAAATTCTGTAGGTGGCTCCTTCTGTCTTTTCCATCCCAGGGGGGTGAAGCCTTTACATGTTGCTCATCCTTGTGGCTTGTGGAATCCTGTGAGGCATGGTAAACATTGGTTGTGGCCATCGGCGGTAGAGATTTGGTCGGAACAGGTAATGCATTTGTTAAAGCCCATTCATTTGGACATGCTGAGATCCGTCCAGTTTGCTGAAGACGATGACTAACTATCTAATTAGTAAAACTGAAACCTAAAGGAAATGCTACAAGGAAAGAACGATCTCTAATTTTATTTTTATTTTTTAAAATAAGTAGGATTACAGAACTGTAAACAAACACTAAGCTCTCTAAATAAGCATCAACTAGCTGCTCAAAACCTCGCTTGTTCTTACTCCCCCCACATAGGGCCAAGCAGAAAGCCGTTCTTGCTGCACAAACCAATAACTGAGAAGGAAATAAGGTGAGGAGACACAGCCTCTCCTATTTAGAGATGTGTCCTGTACACACGCTCTGGATGGGGGTGGCGCTGTGCAATGCACTGGCAGCAATACACAGGGGCTACAAGAAGGACTTAGTTCATGCAGGGGCTGGGGCTTGCTAGGGCTCAGACCTGGAAATTAAATTCAAATGGGGTTGCCACTTCTCCCGGTTTGACCCTGAGACTCCCATTTTGGTTTATGGGTGTTAATAGACTTGATGGTGGAGCGCCGCCATCACAACACAACCCGGGTCATGAACACACCAGCAACACGGTCCCGACCAGGTCCACCAGCACAACAAAAGGGGAGCCGCACAAGTGTGCAGCCACCCGTCCCCGTGCTGTACCCAGCACCCCGTCCCTCACCATGATGGGCAGCCACAGTGGACGCAGTCCAGGCTGGAGTCAAGGCAGACCATAAACAAATGTTATAGCCTGGTGTAGCCCGCTTAGACCCGGTTGGGTGGGAAGCAGCCCAGGTTGTGATTCCAGAGGTCTCTGGGATTACAGCTTGGGCAAGCCACCAACACGCAAGCCCCACCTTGTCTGGGTTCATGGGATTAGTTTCAGGGGGTGTCACCCACTAATGCGGAGGATGTTCTTGGGGCGGTCGGAGCCACCTATTGCGAACTGGATCCATACCCGTCCTGGCCGGTTAAGGCCAGCCGGGAGACATTAGGGCCATTGCTGGCGCGGGTAGTAAATGCCTCTCTTCGGGAGGGCAGAGTGCCGAGCTGCCTCAAGGAAGTGGTGGTGCAGCCTCTCCTCAAGAAACGATGGCTTGACATTGACGCCCTCGCCAGTTATCAGCCTGTCTCTACTCTTCCCTTTTTAGGGAAGATTATTGAACGGGTTGTGGCTCAGCAGTTGCAGGACCATCTGAATGGCATCAGTTTTCTGGATCCTTCGCAGTCCAGCTTTTGGCACTGAGACCGCGCTTGTGGCTTTGGTCGACGACCTCCGCCAAGAATTGGATCGGGGTCAATCGACCCTGCTGATTCTATTAGATCTGTTGGCTGCTTTTGTTACCGTTGACCACGAGATGCTGGTGACTCACCTATGGGACCAGGCCGGGGTGGGCAGAACTGTTTGACTAGTTCTGCTCATTTCTGGTCAGAAGAACTCACCGGGTGGTGCTTGGGGATTGTTCTTCATCCCCCCCGGGACCTCTCGTGTGGAATCCCGCAGGTTTCCATCTTGTCCCCTCTCTTGTTCAACGTGTACACGCAGCTGCTGGGAGAGGTCATGAGAAGGTTTGATGTTCAGTGTCATCAATATGATGATGACATCCAACTCTACCTTTCATTTTCGTCTGACCCAGACCCCGCAGTCTTGGTGCTTACCCGACGCTTGGCGGCTGTGGGGGACTGGATGAGGGTGAGCCGACTGAAGCTGAATCCCGACAAGATGAAGGTGATGCTAGTGGGTAAGGCGATGGGTGTGATATCCCCTGTTATTGATGGGGTTCGTCCCCCATTGGTTCCCCAGGTTCGCAGTATGGGTGTGCTCTTCGATACCCGGCTCTGCCTGGATGTCCAGGTGGATGCTGTGGTGAGGAGCACGTTCTGCCAACTACATCTGGTGAAGCGGCTTCAGCCGTATATCTCAGACTCTGACCGGGCTACTATCATGTATGCTTTCGTTACCTCGAGATTGGACTATTGTAATGCGCTCTATGTGGGGCTATCCATGGTGATGGTCCGGAATCTGCAGCTGGTGCAGAATGCAGCGGCCCGCCTCCTTATGGGGACGGGTCACTGTGAGCACATTACACCAGTGCTCCGCTCTCTGCACTGGCTGCCTATAGTTTTCCAGGCCCAATTCAATGTGTTGGTTTTGACCTATAAATCCCTAAACGGCTTGAGCCCTGCTTACCTGCGGGACCACCTCACTCCCCGGGCCCTGAAGCGGCCCCTGCAGTCAGTCGGCGGTGCCTTCCTGGAGGCCCCCTGGGTATCCCCGTGGGCGACTCTGGAGAGGACATTCTCAGTGGCCGCACCTAGGTTGTGGAACTCCCTTCCGGCAGAGGCCCTGCTGGCTCTGGACCTCCCTTCCTTTTGACAAAGGTGCAAGACCCGTCTGTTCCGCCAGGCATTTGGTGAGGGAGATGGGTGATGGGTGTTGGATAGGGTGGGTTAGGGTGGTACGGGTTGTTTATTCCCCCTAGTTTTAGTTGAATTTTAATTTATGATGTATTGTTTTAATCTATTTATTTATTGGTGTATTTTTGTATTGGTGTTTTTGATTGTTAGTTGTCTCAAGCTGCTGGGGGCAGAAGAGGCAGGATATAAATATTTTAATAAATAAATAAACATCCGGCAACCAGCCAATAAATGTGCCGGTGGCTCACAGACTTACTGTCACATTTGTTAACACCCTATTAGAGTCTTGGGGTCAAACCACAGGAGGTACCAACCCTATCTGAGCCCTGGGAAAGGTTTCCAGTAGGAGTGTGCACCTTGACACATGAAAGACCAGGAAAAGGCCAATACTGGGCATTTTAGGGTTGGAATGGAAACAAAAAACAGAGAACATTCCGGATGGTTAATTTGGCTTCCGTTGACAGCTTCCCTGTCCCATCACCTGTGCTGGTCATCATATGGATTAAATCACAAGAACTCCTCTTTCCTATTCAGCTGTTGCGAGGCAGGGTGGTCCAGTGTGTGGGTCGCTAGCTGGAGGATAGAGTTCAGTTCTCTGCTCTGGGCCAGAGAGCGTGGTTTCTGGGCAGGGCCAGCCTTACCACAGGATGGCCCAGGGAGACTGCTCTTTCTGGGGGCCTCACAGTGGCCCCCGGCTTCACCAAGGAGGGTATGGCGGGCCCCACTCCCTCTCAGCAGTGCCCAAAACAAAACCACCTTTAGGGCCCCGTGGGCAGTGCCCCCAAGAGGGAGGGGCCACCAGGGGCCCCATATTTTATCTTTACCCCTGAGACCGAGCCCTGCAAAATTCTTCGGCTGGTGTGGGAAACTGGTATTTATAGCAAAGTGGTATCTTTCAACTACTGAGCATGCTCAATTCATCTGAGCATGCTCAATAGCAGCTACTGATGCCTACATCCCTAGTCTTGCCCACAGTTGCTGCGATCAGTTGGTATACCCGTTGAAAGTGTGCCCCCTCCCTCTGCACTTTCAAATCCCTCCTCAAAACCCACCTCTTCCTCGCTGCCTTTCCCGACGCCTGTTAGAACTTTCCCCGCAATATTTATTGTCTGCCCTCCCCGCAGACACCTGCCTAACTGCAACCAAGTCAAGCACGTGCACCTGAGACTTCGCATCCACTTGATCGTTATTTATCCCTATGTCCCCTCTCCTTGTCTCCCACCTCCTTGTCTTTTAGATTGTAAGCCGTAGGCAGGGACCACGTCATTCTTATTGTTCTCTTCTGTAAAGTGCCAGGTACACAGCTGGCCCTATACAAATGCTTATAATAAATTATTATTAATAATAATAATAATAATAATAATAATAATAATATACTTCAGAAAAATAGGGTCTGGGATTATGCAGGGCTGCACACTCTAACTAGATCAGGCTAAAATATCAGAGAGAGACTGGGTGCTTTCTGACGTTAAAAACCCAATGAAAGGGAGATCACAACAGTCCCTGCTGTAGGCACGAGAATTCTGTTGTTATTTTACCCTTCTCTCGTTAAAATCAATAATGCGATGCAGGGCTGGATTTTGAGCCCTGCATTGCATTCTTGATTTTAACAGGAGAAGGGTAAAATAATGATAGAATCCCCGTGCCCATGATCAGGGACTCCCATGATCTCCCTCTCTTTAGTTTTTTAAAGGGAACTTTCCACACCCCCTCCTCCTGTAATATCGACAAGCACCCACTGAGTAAGCATCTCAAGGAATTACAGCTCTGCAACCATTCCCGCTTTGATTCAGCCTACTGGTGCATCCCTGTGAGGGGAAATACACAGAAGCTACTGAAGTTTTCCCTGAACAGTGCAGGAATTAAAAAATTGGGGGGGTGTAATATGGCTGATTCAACACTCTAGTGAAAACTAACTTTACATTTATTTATTTTTAAATCACTCCCTCTCTTCCATTGAATTGTATTCCTAATCCGTAGTCATAGGTTGCAGTGCCGAATCCACTGAAGTCAAATTCTCATTGCCTTTAATTGGCAAGGATTGAATGCACAGATAAGGCCAGAAGATACAGTTGCTATTATCTAATCCAACTTCCCATTACTCAGGACAGAGTTTTACCTAGTAATTGTTACACTTTGGGTGATTTCAGATGTTACGGGACTCCCTTTTACCACAGTCAATCCCCTGTGGTGGAGGAGAGGCCCGTAACGTCTAAAGGGGTTCCCGCCAGAGCTTCACCCCAGTGAACCTCCGGTGGGAATCTGATTAACCACGGTTCCAGAGGGGAGGCCGGCCTCACTCCGGAATCGTGGTTCGCGCAACCACGATCCGGGATCGGCAGAAGGTAACGTTTGTTACCTGCCGCCGGCCCGGATCGTGGCCCGAACCACGCTGCCGTATTGGGCGCAGCAGCCGAATTGGCCAATGCGCCCACCCATCTTCTGGAAGTCGGGAGGCCAGGGGAGCACGGGGGGGTAGGGCTGTGAAGCTACACGTTGCACTGTGCGGCCCCGCCCCGATCCCCTGTAGGAATCAGGCCAACATGTCTAAAGGACAGCCTGCCTGATTCCTGTCCGGGATCCGGAATGGATCCTGGACCATGATAAAAGGGAGGTCCGGCACGTCTAAAATCACCCACAATAAACAGGTTTATGGACTTAATTGCAACAGATTGTTTTGAACATTATCTTGTTTCGATTTAACATTTAAATTTTGCTTTAAACATACATTATTTCTAGAGTTTGCCTTTAGTTTTCCCTTTTAAAAAAAAAGAAAGGAAAAGACATGGAAAATGAAACTGTCTTACAAGCTAAATAGAAACAAGATTTGATTTATTTATTTTTTTAAACTTACTGGTGAAAATTCTGGTGAAAGTTTTAAGCTTATTGGTGAAAATTCAAACCACTCACCTGGCTTGAACACTGTCTTTTTTGAAAATTTCACTCACTCTCTCTCTCTGGAATTAGATTGATAAAGATTAAGACTGAGAGAGCGATAGAGATAGAGATGTCATTACTAATGATTAATATTGATGTTTTCAAACATTATGAACTGGTGGGTGTGTGCATCTAGAGAGACAAACAGAGATCAAGCTCCATTTACTACCGGTAGCACAGCAGAAGGAGGTCTTTAAGAGGAACTTAAATGTCAAAAGGGTAATGGCTTTGTGGATGAGCTCAGAAGGGTCACACCACGTTTAGGTGGTCATCTGCCAGAAGACATGAAGAAGACTGTGCTAGAAGAGAGGTTCGCACACTATGATTCTGGAGTGGTACCATCTAGAGGTGAGCTTGCAATATTGTTATTTTATATACTCTGCATATCTAGGTTGCTGTCGGGGCTGACGGGACTTCATGCAAGTCTTCGATCAGGGTCACATAGTTGTTTTTTTTAAAGTGTCATTGTGTTAGAAGATAACAAAAGAGAGCACAAGGCTAGGGACATCTGCCTAATGGGAGCAGTGGAAGAGAAAGAGAGTCTGGAGTTATACAACATGAGACACAGGAAGATAAAAGAGCAACAGAAGTTGCAAAGTTCTATTCCGCAGCAGAATTTGGCCAGTAGTAATCAATCAACTCTCGGGGGGGCAGGATAGGTACAACTGTACCTACCCCCAAGCTCTGAGGAACCCCTGAAAAAACTACACAACTTTTCTTTTCTTAATATACATTAAAATGTATATTAAAATGTATACATTTTATACACACAAACCAGCAGGATGTACCAAGGCCACAAATTCCTCCCAGCAGGCTTGCTCCTTACAGTCTGGACTGGAGAGAAGGGGGACGGAGTTCAACGATCTTCTGGTGGCTAAATCTAAACGTCTCTATTCCATTCTTGTCTTCCTTGATCTCTCCGCTGCCTTCGATACTGTTGACCACTCACTCTTGCTAGATTCCCTTCACTCCCTTGGCTTTTGTGGCTCTGTCCATAACTGGTTCTCCTCCTACCTCTCTGACCACTCCTTTAATGTGTCTCTCTCCAACTCCGCCTCCTCCTCCTTCCCCCTCTCAGTTGGTGTTCCTCAAGGCTCTGTTCTTGGCCCTCTCCTCTTCTCGATCTATACCTCATCCTTAGGCAAACTCATTGCCTCCCATGGCTTCCAATACCACCTCTATGCTGATGACACTCAACTCTATCTCTCTACTCCCTCTCTCTCTCCCTCTGTTCAAGCTCGTCTCATCAACTGTCTCTCTGACATCTCTACCTGGATGTCTCAACGTCAACTCAAACTCAACATGGCTAAAACTGAACTCCTTATCTTCCCCCCTCATCCTTCCTCTCCTTCCTCACTGTCAATAACTATTGATGGAGTCACCATCCTGCCTGTCCCCCAAGCCCGTAGCCTAGGCTTCATCTTTGACTCAGCCCTTTCTTTTAAACCCTACATTGACTCTGTTGCTAAATCCTGTCGCTTCTCCCTCCATAACATTGCTAAGATTCGCCCTTTTCTCTCTGTCTCGTCTGCCAAAACTCTTGTTCATGCTCTGGTCATCTCTCGCCTCGATTACTGTAACCTCCTTCTCACTGGCCTTCCCCGGTCTCACCTTTCTCCCCTCATCTCTGTCCAAAACTCTGCTGCCAGGGTCATCTACCTCGCCAGTCGCTTCGACCATGTGCAGCCCCTCCTCTCTTCGCTTCACTGGCTTCCCCTTCCTGAACGAATCCTGCACAAGCTCCTAGTCTTCACCTATAAAGCTCTTCACAACCTTGCTCCCCCCTACCTCTCTGCACTTATCGCCCTCCATACTCCAGCCCGTGCACTTCGCTCCTCCTCTGTCCCTTCTCTCACCCTTCCACGCCTTCCCTGCTCCCCTAAGCGCCTTCGTCCCTTCTCACTTGCTGCCCCCCATGCCTGGAACTCCCTCCCTGTCCACATCCGCCTTGCCCCCTCCCTTCATACCTTCAAATCTCTCCTTAAAACTCACCTCTTTCGCTCTGCTCTGTCTGACTCTTTATCCTGCTGAGCCACTATTCCTATACCTACGATCGGTTTACCCTTATCCTTGCAACATGGACCTGCCTGCTGTCATTCTCATCGTAACCAAGCCAAGTACGTGCACTTGAGACCTCGCATCTTCATGAATGTTAGACCCCTTGTCTCTCCCTCTGTTCCCCTTCCTAAGTCTCTCCCCCAGCTCCTGTCTCTCAAATTGTAAGCCCTAGGGGCAGGGACCGTGTCTATTTTATTACTTTGTAAAGTGCCAGTTACACTGCTGGCACTATATAAATGTTTGTTAATAATAATAATAATAATAATAATAATAATAAATACCCAGGTTATGTCCTAGAATCTTAGAGTTGAACAGAATATCAAGCGTCATCTAGTCCCTCTGCGTGGGTGCAGGATGCCTACACCTTTGGATTATAAATGCTGGAGATTCTTTCATACATAAAATCAAAGGGGAAGGAACGGGGTTAACCTTCCACTGGAGGCTCAACAAAGTCAGACCCAGAACATCTTCAGAGTGCAATGACCAGCCTTTTGGCAGGTGGGAATAGGACCTGGGGGGTGGGGGAGCCAGGGCTTTAATGAGAATTTTATATCATTTATTTTTATGGATTTTTTTAAAATGTATTTATTTATTTATTTATTTGCTTATAAGCTGCTCTGAGCCTGCAGAGAAGGGCAAGATATCAATTCAAGTGAATAAATAAATAAATAAATACTGTCATAGGGGAAAGGGAAGCACTGCTGGAATGCACGTACAGTACACCCTTGCTAAAATGCTGTATTTGGGAGCTATGCCTTGCCCCACATTATATCCAAATCCACACCACGAGCGGAGTGCTTTTGAACCTGTAAATCTACTTTGTGATGAAACCCATGGGAGCCCTGACGCCACACCTCGTTATAACCAAATGGAGGCTCCGACGACAAACGTTCGAATGAGGTGGCCTCGAACTTGGTTCCGAACAGCGACTGACCCTGCTCAGGGTCTCAGTAAATGGAAGGGGTAGCTATGTTTGCATAAAACTATGGGGGCGGGGGAGGTCAAGTCAGGGTCGGCCTTACCACCTCCCAGTGGCCTCCCGTTTTCACCAGGGCAGCAAGAGGGCCCCCCGCTCCTACCGAGCGGGCCCCAAACATGACCACTTCTAGGACCCTCATGGAGGATGCTCCCAAGGCAGTGGGGCCACCCCATTTTATTGTTGCCCTGGACCCTGCAAATTCTAAGGCTGGCCCTGGATGGGGGAGAGGCCGAAGGGGCAAGCCCAGCGTACATGTACTTAGCAGAACAGCTTTTGAATCCCTTTCGTTTGGTTCCCCAAGTATCCTTGAACAAAATAAACTGCCCATCTGCCTGCAGCACCTTGACGGCATGCATTTTCCGGCCCACCGGTGCATCGGTCGTTTAACCATTGCTAAGGATTGCCTCAACTCAAACCTACTTATCTTGAACTCTGAATTGGGCTCCTTTAAAAAGGCTTCGGTACAGTGGTTTTGAGGTAATGCATTTGAGCACTGCACGTATTACCAAGATAGCAGGCGGATTACAGTCCTGCACTTCAAAATAAATAAAAGACCACGTTGGTGCCAGGAGGCTGTCCAAACAGAAGAGAAATGTACAGAGGCAGCCTGACAGCACGCAACAAAAATGAACTTTGTGTGGAGTAGTCGTAGGGATTAAAGGTGTATGTAGCGGAGCTGGAACAATTCAATCTGAGCCTGGAAGAGGACTCTGATTTCCTAAAGAGAGTCTTTGCAATCTCATCTATTCTGCATGACGCCCACACAGATATGACAGACATAGGGTGTTTTCAAACAAGTACAGTGATAGGGGCAGGGGGGCGTGGCCACCGGGTGACACTGCCACGGAGCATCCATGCAGGTGGAGCGCATGGGGAGGGATTCAAATGGGCGTGGCTACCGCAGCCACCGAGGCAGGCACTAGGCACTCCCCCGGCTATGGACCATGGGGGAGGAGGAAGCGCACTAGGCTGGCCTTTGCAAGTGACACACACACACACACCCTCCTCCCCAGCCCTGGCTGCTGGAACATTTGTTATATCTGTGTGGGTCAACAGATCAAAGCGTGGCAGTGCCTGGGGTGTGCATTGGCAGGGGCCCAGCAAACAATCCAGAGTTAATCCTGCCATGTTCCGGGGACCTATCTGGAAGGCATTAACAAACATGACACCACCATGGGTGGCCACGCTGTGGTAAAGCGTGGCCACCCATGATAGAAACACGTTTGAAAATACCCAAAGTGGCCCCTTTGGGAAAGGTTCCCCATCTTAGGCCAATCCCTTGCTGAATCCAATTCCAACTCCTAAGGCGACCCATTTCTCATGAACCCTCTAGACCCGGCCTTCTGTTCACAATCCCCCAGTCTTCTGAGTTTATATATTTCATCATCCCCATTTTCAGCTCTGCACATTAAACTAAACTGCCTAACTGAGTCAGACCAATGGTCCATCTTAGCCCAGTATTGTCACAACCTGACATGGCAGCAGGGATTTCAAATTCGGGTCCCAATGCGGCTCTTCCAGGGTCTCTGGCAGAGGCCATCCCGGCGTGCTACCTGAGACCCCTCCAAGCCCCCAGCAGAGGCCTCCCCCAGGCGTGCTACCGGGGATCCTGAAATGGAGATGCCAGGGACTGATCCTGGGACCTTATACAGGCAAAGCACGCGCTCTTACCACTTGAACTATTGCCCCCCCCCCCCCTTTATAGCCGTGCCTGGAGTAAACTCCACCAAACACCAATTTTTCCTCCTCAAAATCCACTTCTTCAGGAAAATCCCGCACATCTGAAAGACGGCCTCTCCTAACATGTTCCATGGCGATCCTTGTGGTAGGATGGGAGCCCCCTCTTGTGGGTAGCATCTCCCAATTTTGCTCATACAAGGAGGGTACGCAGAGGGGCGTTCTCGGTTGCTGCCCCATTGTTGTGGAATTGCCTCCCCTGGGAAGTCTGCCAGAGTCTGAGGGTGATTTCAGAAGTGACGTGGTGAATGTCCACCACAGTCAACCTCAGTCAAATGCCGGGGGGGGGGGGAAAGCGCCGTGCATGTCTGTTTGCTCGCATCCAGATGTTCACCACAGTCAAATGCGGCCCGGGGTGAAGCTAACCACGCTTCATGAGGTTGGGGCGGGAGGAGGTCCAGAAGTGTGGTGAATGGTCACCACGGCAGGGGTGAATGAAAAGTAACTTCTGAACGGAAACCCGCAGTCGCAGTGGAAGGAATTGACCCCAGCCGCGGTGCATTCTGGGACTCGAACCACAGTCCACGTCTCCACTGCATCTCTGGGTGTTTTCAGACGTTATGAGATCACAGTCAACCATGGTCAATTCCTGGTGGTGGCTGTGATCACGGAACGTCTGTTGGGGGGAACAGATGTTCCCCCCAAATGTTACCACGGCGTGGAATCACATTTACCACACGAGCAGCCGAAGCGGCAGGACCGGAGGCCATTGGGTGTTGAATGTGATTCCACGCTGGGGTGAACCCCGCCGCCACGTCTGGTCGGGCGCCACGGCCCAGGATCACCAGCGGGATCCCGGGCCGTGGCGAATCTGGCCAGACGCGGTGGCCTCATTGGCCCCGCCGCCCGCCCGTCTCCCCAGAAGGCGGGCGGTGGGGCATGTGGAGGGGGCGGGGCCGTGCGGCCGCACGTTGCGCCACGCGGCCCCGCCCCCTCCCAGATTCCCCGCCGGGATCCCCCCGGCACGTCTGATACGGCATGACAGGGTCATCCCGGCGGGGGATGGATAGGTTGTTTTCGGTACGGGGCCAACTGGCCCCGTAACGTCTGAAAACACCCACAGTTGTGTTCCCCCAGCCCATGTTCTCTCTGATTGCCCCCGGGCGGTGGTCATGATCCTGTCACTTCTGTTGGGGCCGCACGTGTCACCACAGCCCACGGTGAATCCGTTCACACCGGGGTGGGATTCACTGTGGTGAATTGGAATGCGTCACTTCTGAAATCACCCTGTCTGAGCATATTCCAGAGGTGATGTAAGCCCTTTCTTTTGGCAGAGTGTTTGGTAGGTGGGGCTAGGAGTGGGGAACCTTAGGGTTGGGCAAAGGTTGTTCATGGTTGAGGATGGTTTTTTTAAGGTTTTTAATGTATTTTTGTTTGGTTTTTTTGTAACCCCCTCGGATTCTTGAGGACGGGTGAGGTATTAAATTTAAATTAAAAAATAAATACATCCCTTCTCCTTCATTATCATTAATAATTCTCACTGCTGAATTGTCTCCTTGGCTCTTGCTCAGTATTACTTAGCAAGTAAGCTTTTTGGTTGGTGCAGGAAACATGGCTTACCTACAGCCTTGATTTTGCACAGAACTTCTGACAGGGCATGCTAGGATTATATATAGTCTTTGCGGTAACTGTAATCTTATGGTCAGAAGGCTCCAGTGATTAAGAGTGTGCAGAAGGTACCCTAGTCATTTTTGTTTTTATTTTTATTTTCGTTTGACCAAAAAAAAAATCATTTTAGGGAGGGTTTTTTTGTGTTTTTTTTAAATCACTGCATGCACAAAATTGCAACCAGACATTCTGCGCATGTATGCCCTTTACCTAAATGGTGGTGGCAGCATCACAACCATTTTGGAAAAGGGCAGCCAGTCCACGCATGTGCAAAATGGCCACTGCGCACGTGCCAACTGGCTGCCCTTTTCCAAAATGGTTGTGATGCTGCCCCCACCATTTTGAAAAAAAAGTGTGCATGTGCAGAACAGTACAGTGGTCAATTTGGGCATGCACAGTGAGGGGGGGGGTTAAAAAAAAATAATTTTTTTAATGTAAAATATTTTTTAAAAAAATTTAAAATGGCCACCAGGTCTGTTCTGCGCTTGCACGACTTTTTCCAAAATTGCACTGGCAGCTTTGCTGCCATTTTGGGAAAGGGTGCACAGGTGCAAAACGGCCCCAGCAGCTGTTTTGCACATATGCTGTTTGGGTTTTTTTTGTTTTTTTAATTATTCTGATTTTCAAACAAAAACAAATGAAGCCAAATGATGTCGTTTGCTTATTCGTTCATTTTCAGGTCATCGGTTAACAAAATGAATGGGTCTCCATTTTTAAAATAATTAATAAAAACAAAACAAATTGCACATCAAGATCAAGAGTTATGAGGGAGCTCATCGTCAGATCGCCACATGACAGCTGAGGGCCTCAAGAATTATGGAGCTAATCCTGCTCACAAAAACACTGATTTGTTCACTTCTGTTTGTCCTGCCCTCTCCCAACACCATCACCAAAAGGGAAGAAAGAAAGTGTCACTTGTGACTGTTTTTTAGCCAGGACCCGATCACCAGGGTAATTGACAGAGGTCAATGGAGCTACTCATGTGGGAAACTAAACACGTGCAATAAGATCCCCTGTATAGAGCCATATGCCTAGCAAGGGTAGGGCCGGCCCAGTTATGAACCTTCCTAAGGGCACGCTAGACAGGGTCTTCCTAAGCGGTGGCCCTGCCAAGGCCTCCAGTCAGCCTCCCCCACAAAGTCTGTGGTGTTGCCCCTGGCTCCAAGGAAGGCCCCCTAGAGGGGCAGCAGCCCCACCAGGAAGGATGTTTTAAGAGTTGGCGCGCCCAGCACTCCACCCCAGTCCACTCTGAAAACTTCTTAGTGGGGCCCTATGCTTGCGGTCTCAACACTGCTAGAAAATTTTTGCAGTGGATAAGTCCGGGACAGAGTGTTAGCCCCACTCCCTCCTCTGCCCACTCTGAAAATTTCCTAATAGCACTCAGAGGGGCCTTTAGAGTCCAGGGCCCAAGCTCAACCCATCCCCTCACTCCATGCACCTATACAGAGCCGGCCTATATTTGTAAAGTGCCGTGTAACTTTTTGCTGCTATATCGTAGGAAAGTTAAGCCAATCAAATCATAGTTGCCACTCCAGCCACAGTCAACATTATGTAAGATTTAAATATAAAACAATTAACAGGAAGATTTTTTTTATCTGAAGGGGAAACGCCAGAAATTATTCCAAGTAGATGCCGTTTTTCACACTGTGGCTATTTAAAGCAAGCGCCTCACGCTCTGAAAGAAAGCATCCTCTTCCATCTCCTCCTCCCCCACACCTCACGCCACACCACTTTTAACTTTTACTTGGAGCTTTTGAGGATCAGGAGCTCTTCCCCACTCATCACGGCATCAATCTGACATCACGCTCCAAAGCTCTTCAGCACTTATCCCGATTATCCAGAGAGTAAGATGCTCTGCAGCAGGATCTGACAAGGATTAGCCGTCGTTGCCGAGTATCTCCCTGTGTGCTACGTGCTGAACTGTGGCGTGCACTGCCTTTTATCACTCTGGGCAGCCCTCCAGAATGATTTCCACCACCCTCTCCAACTTCCGCGATACAGGATTCCCACTGCCTCTTGCATCTCACGGAGAATTTTAGGCCAGTTCCCTGGGCAGGGGCTGTGTCCGGCACGGCCCACCCCAGGAGCCCCTGGTGGACTCCGAGGAAGCCGAGAGCCCACCCAAGCCTGAGGAACTCAAGCCCGGGGAGTGGGGAAAGTCATAGGCCAAAGATCTCAGGTCGTCAGGTGTGACAGGCAGGCAGGCAGACTCAGAGGCAGGGAAACCCTCGAGGGAAGACCTGGGGGCTGTGGGAGGCATGTGAAGCCAGCTATTGGTCTGTGACCCTGTGACATCCCCCCCCTCCAGACCACCTTCTTGGACCATCCCCAGATGGATCTTCCGCTTGTGCCGGGCAGCCGAACAAAGAGGGCTGCCCAGGTTGGGCCAGGCTGTTTAAGCTGGCCCAGAGCCCAACCCTTCACACAAGATCCCACCTGTCCAAAAGATCTCTGGTGGTCAGGTTGGAGGGGCAGGCGGACACCTGGCAGGGCAGACTCCTGCCCCTCCAAAGCCATAGGGGTTCCCAGCCAAGCCCCTGCAAAGATGCCACCCACTGATAGACAGGAGCGTTCCATCCCAGCGCCTCTTGCCTTCACAAAGAATATTAGGCCACACTCATCATTTCGTTCCTATGACCATTTCAAGGGCATTGCTGTCCAAGCGCTTCCCTCAGCTTCTCCAGTTGGCATCAGCTGAGAATCGGGTCGAGGCCCATTGCCTCCAATAGTCCCTTCATGAAGGAAACATGGAGCCAAATCCCTACAGCTGTGATAACTCACAAAACAGAGGAAACAAAATGCATTTCGCTTTTCGCTAACAATGGATGCAGTGATATAGGTACATGACGGCATGCAGGGACGTCCACTGCCAGTCACCATGGAGTGAAGGGGCTTGGATGAGCCTAGGCCCTGGTCTCTTGTAGGCAGCCTAAATGCTGCTAAGAAATTTTCAGAGTAGGTGGGAAAGGAAGTGGGGCCAATACTCTGCCTCGCCCACTCTGAAAATTTACTAGCAGCACTCAAGCTGCTTGTAAAGAGCCCCATCAAGGAGGATGTTTTCAGAGCAGATAAGGGTGCTGGCCCTGCCAACTCTTAAAACTTCCTTTCTGGTGGGCTTTCTGCCACGCTAGAGGGCTCACTGGGAGCCAGTGTGGCACCACCAGCTTTGCAGTGGGAGGCTGAGGTTGGCCGGGAGCCACCTGGAGAGGGCCGCTGCTCACAGGGACCTCACTTCCTTGCCCTAGGGGGACCCATAATTGGGACATGAGGCCAGCCTCTATCTCGCTATGTCACTGAGTGTTTTTACACACACATTTCTCCTGGATGTTTGCTGTTACATCCTGAACTTTCTATGTGTCTAAATCACTCACCCAGATCTCTTTGAACTTCTGCGTAGAACTTCTCCCAGAACTTTTGTGCCCGTCTCCTGGTTGAGGAGCCCCTGCGCAGAGCTGCATGCGGCAACCAGGAGACGCGCATGCACTGCAAACCATGTGCATTGTGTTTCGGGCCCCAGTAGCACTTACACATGCAGTAACCTGCGTAATTCCTGCATGATTTCTCAGTCTTCCATGGCCCCTGGAGCCCTGGCTATGGCTGTAGCGGAAAGTCACAGCAGTAGCTATTTCCGCCAGAAACAGCATTTCCGCAATTAGTGGTATGGCATGGCAGAGGCTTTCATTCCGCTAGTTTCATTCCGCTACTTCTGCAGTTCTGCTAATTTCATTCCGCTACTTCCACAGGCTTCACAAATAGCGGAAACATGCCATTTTCGCTATTTCCGCCATTCCGCCAGCGCCACAAAATTGCGGAACAGCGGTTTTCCAACAGTTTCCGACAATTCCGCAATTTTTCCGATAGTTTCCAAATTTGCAGAATGCCGGCGGAATTAGCGGAATGTCGGCAGAAAAGCCGCGGTGTGGCACAGGCAATTCCAAAATGGCGGAATGGAATCGCGGTGCGGTAACAGCTGCTGCCGCTTCAGTCCTAGCCCTAGTTGTGTTTGGGATTGTGCCAAATATCTTTATCTTTTTTAAAAATTACTTCTATATGATAACTTTTATCATTTTATTAAGATACTGGGAGGAAAGACACTTTTGAGTCTAAGGATTCTCCTTGTTTGGCCTTGAATTTGGGGGAAAGCTACCTCTACACAGTAAGTATTCCCTGTCTACTAGCTCCATCCACCAGGGAGCCATTTGGCCTGAAATTATCTGGGCCTTGAAGGGGTTTGGTTCTATAGAGTCAGGGCAGGTGGGGGAGGAGAGAAGACGGTTTGGAATTATCTGGGGCTCAGGCATGGATATCTGGAAGAGCTGGAAATCTCGGTGTGCTTGGGGGCTATTGGATAGGGAAGGGAAAATTGAGAGGATGAAGGTGTAACCAGATCTGAAAAGCAAATGAAAGTGGTTATTTTGGAGACAGGGACTCCATAAGAACATAATAAGTGCCAGACTGGGTCAGACCAATGGTTTATCGAGCTGAGCATCCTGTCTCTGAGTGCAGCTATTCTCGGTCGCTTGAAAGTACCACCCACAGGTCAAAATTAGAGCTGAAAGGAGTGCCTTTAAAAAGGGGGATACCGGTTAAAAATGTGGGACTCAATTCGACCTGGTAATATCAGGTACTAATCAGTACCATATTCGAACCCAATCGAGCAAAATACCATTTTCACCCCTACTTTAAAAAACAAACAACAACCACCAGGAAACGATTTCCAAGTTTCCGTCCCAACTTTTCAAAGTTTCCATCCTGATTTTCAATTGGAAAATGGTAAATCGCTAACTCAGAAACAGAAATACCCAGTTTTGGGGGGGGTAATTGGGTGCCCAATCGGTATTCGGGTATCATTCCTGGGTCGCGAATATGCTATCCATTTCAGCTCTGGATAATGGAGTGATCCATCGCTGCTGTTTGCTCCCAGCTCCCGAAAGTTAGATGTTACATCCTCCCCCCACCACAAACCACATGGCTAATAAGCCCCCGAGGGCAGGCACCCTGGTTTATTTTCAACAGTTGTAAAGTACCAGGTACCTTGCTGGTGCTATATAATTACTTCATAATAATAATTAATGGATCTACCCGCCAAAAGCTTATCCAATTATTTTTAAAACCCAACTATGCTACTGACTTTGCCCACCATAATATAACAAATTCCCAATTTGAATTCCATCATGGAAAACAAAGATTTAGTAAAATTTGTGTTCCAGAAGGTAGTAGTAGCCGCTTCTTGATCTCAAGAATTATATAATATGTTACAGCTATTAATAATTTTGCAGTCAGATGTTAATGTCAATAATGCTGATTAGTTTTTCGGTTTGTTCCTTCTACATATCTTTTGTTCAATACTAAGAAGAACACATCAAATGGCCCACTGCATAATGATATCATAGGCTGTTTTACAGGGGGTGGACGGTTCTGAATACCTGAGTAGTTTTTAAAGTATGCTATAACACTCAAAAAGGATAGCGGAATATCTACTATAAAGAAAATTTTATGAATTATAAAACACACAATAATCAGGGATAATCCCAACAATCAATAATAATCAACAACACAATACAACTGCCTCCAGGAAATGTTACAACTACCTCAGGCAGTTGGAAGCCTGAGGCAGCTGTAACATTTCCTGATGAGGAGGAGAGCAGAAGTTAGAAGGAAAGAAACTATTAGTGGACACCAGGGGTGATTTCAGACGTTACGCGGACCCGATTCACCACAGTGGATTCCCGGCGGGGGAGAACCGAACAACCACCCCCCGTGGTCAAAAAAAGTCCTGAACAGACGTTACGGGATCGGGACCACGGCAGGGAATCGGGCCGCCAGATCACAGCCCGGGGAAGCGCAACAGACATTACTGGGCTGGGCCGTGGTCAAAGCACCCGGAAGGCATTGGGGAGGCTTGTCCCGGCTGCTGCTGTGTGCCCTTTAAATCTCCCTCCCCGGCCTGTGTTGTTGCTCGTTGCCTGGCAGCGACGCTGCGTGCTTTGTCCCCAGCTGGGAATCATGTCCTTTGATTCCGGCCGGTGGTTGCTGGTCAGACATTACTTTTTGTTGTTTCCCGCTGGGAATCTCTTTGACCACGCTTTTGGAGATGGTCCGGCGGGGAGCTCCGGCAGTGTCATTGATTTTGACCCCATGTGGGTATTGACTGTGGTGAACATCTGGCAGCTGCCGAACAGACGTTCAGGGTGCTTTGGCCCCGCCACGGGATTGACTGTGGTTCACTGTGGTTGAGCGTGATCTCGTAACGTCTGAAAATACCCCAGGAGACCCATGTGCTATTTAGCATTTGGCAAGACAAATTTATTCATACTCTGGTATGGGACCACTTTCTGGAGTATTTGTTGATTGAAGTTGTTATATTGATGAAAGTGCAGCTTTTTATGCACTGAGGAAGGATTTAAACCAAAACGCGTTTGCTTTTAAAATACTGTTTGCTACATTTATTTGGATAATTGTATTGCATTTTGTATTTCTGATTAATCAAACAGCCATTATTGGGTGAAAACAGACATGACGCTAACCACCCATTAACCACCCTGGGTGGTTATTTATGCATGTTTCAGGGCTGCATAGGGCACCAATACAGCCCTGCAACATGCATAAATAACCACCAAGGGTGGCTAAAGGGTTGTTAGCGTCATGTCTGTTTCCACCCATTGTTGTTGATGATTATTATTGATTGTTGGGATTATCCCTGATTATTGTGTGTTTTATCATTCATACAATTTTCTTTATAGTAGATATTCCACTATCCTTTTTGAGTGCTATAGCAGGTTCCTACTGGATAGTTGGAATAGCTGCTGAGGACTCCCCAAGGGGCTTTGGTTTAGCTTTTAAAGTATCTCAAACACTTTTATTTTTCCAATACCCGAGTAGCTTTTAAACTATTTGACAGGTTTACCCATTTTTGCGGTTCCTCGTTTCAGCTCTAAGGCAGAACCACCATTCAGCCTAGAGGACCGCCAGGGAGGCGGCAGGAGCCTGCTTCACAAGGCTTAGAGGAGCTGACCCTGACCCTGGGCCACCAGAGACTCACCCTACCCTCGAACCGGCTGAGTGAGCCAGTTCAGAAGGGTCCAAGAGTTGGAGCACCCAGGAAAGAGAGACTCAGGCCATTTTGGGATATTCTCCCCCCTTCTCCCCACGTGCATATTCTGGCTGCGGGGGAAATATGCGCAGCCAGAATGTGCGCGGAGATCGGCTGGTCTGAAAGTCCCCCGCGCGCGGCTTTGCCAGCAGAGATACGCACGGATGCAGAGCTCAATTTCCTGCTCTATTTCCTGCTCTGCATCCATATGCATGTTTTGCTGGCAAAGCCACATGGGGTGGGGTGAGGGCGCTTTCAGACCGGCCGAGCCCAACGCATATTCTGGCTGCGCATTCCCTCTCCCCCCCCGTCGCCCCCTGAATATTTATTTATTTATTTCAAAATTTGATATCCCGCCCCTCCCGGACAGCAGCTCGGGGTGACTTACAAGCACAATAAATAGTTACAGTAAAACCTTTAAAAACACCAAAACATAAAAACATCAAAAAGGAGGAATAAAACCAAACCCTCCCACCCCACCCTCCCCACCAAAGGCCAGATGGAACAGCCAAGAACTGGAGCCATATGTTCCCGACGGCCCAATCCCACCAAGAGATGGGCTGCCACATTCTGCACCACCTGCAGCCTCCGTCACCATGGGTAGCCTCACGGGTAGAGCGTGTTACAGTCGTCTAACCTAGAGGTGATGAAAACATGGGGGGGAATGTCTGAAAGTGGCCTCACTCTAATAAGAAAAACTCTGCGTTTTTGCAAACGCTCCTGTGGTGAAGAAACACGTGGGTTGTGGTGTCTGGGGGGGACTTGATCCTGCAGTGACTCAGAACTACATCCCTTCCCCCATGCCCGCTAAAGTGGGAAAAGGCTGAATTTTAACCCAAGTACCGTAGGTCTTTTTCCATGAGGCAAAGCTATACCACCACCACCCCCCCCCAAAGTATACTCATAGGAGGCAGGGGGACAGGAAACTGTGAGGTCAAGATGTGATTAATCCAAATCCTATGGTAACAGGGACAGAGAAAAGGGGCACAATGGTTACACCTGTTCAAGAATACAGGCTTCTTTTGAAAGAAGTGTATTTAATCCTTCCACTCAGTTGTTTGAAGGGCTAAGCGCCTCCTTCTTAGTGCCGGGTCAATGCTTGGTCAAGCTGTAATGTTCCATGGTTCTGACACAGCTGTGACATAGAAGCTTTTACTCTGGAGACCGCCGACTGCATGGAAGAGAGAAGTGGTCTGTTTTCTTTTATTTATATCGCAGAATAATTTTTCCATATCGTCTTCCAAATGGTCGGAGAGTTTGGGAATTCCCACATGGATTAGAATCCAGCTGGGAGAGTGAGGAGTGCTACCTTCATGTAGCGTGTCCTGTGCCGCCCCCCCCCCTCCCCCTATTCATTTTCCCCATCTCAAGCTCTAGGTGCCTACTGAAGGCTGGTGGGTCGTTCCTCAAAGTGAAGGCACTGGTAAGAACCCCCCACTGAAGAGAAGTCTAAGGCACAAATTAAGTCCAACCAGAAAATAAACACACAGTCTAAAAATTAGACCCAAGTCCCTGCTGTGGCTCTCCATAGAGACCTTTCCTGCATTTTCTCAGTTTAGATATTTCTGACCTGCGATGCTACATGCCTGTGTGGTCTAAAAGGTTGCATATTATTCTCACCAACCAAAGTTGGTCCAATAAAAGAGATCATTTGAATTACTTCACCTCCATCTTTTTTTAGCTGGGTTTTAAGAAAGGGTTGGGCAAGTTTCAGGAGGATAGGTCCATTCGCAGCTATTATCTGGGTAGGTTTGTGACCTCTTATTGTCAGGAGCTGGGAGTGAGCATCAGGGAATGGATTGCCCTATTGTGACCTGTTGGGTATGTCTTCCAAGCCACCAAAACTGGCCACTGTCAGAGACAGGATGCTGGGCTCGATGGACCAATGTTCTGACCCAGTATGGCACTACATATATTCTTCTCTCTTCAAATTAGACCACGTTGACAGCATTCCTAACCATCTTGGACTTCACAATAAATCTCCAACTAACTTATTTTTTTCCTCTTGCTGTCTCTCACACCAAATCTGTCCCATGTCCTCAAATCTTATCCGACAAGACAATTATGGTTCAAAAGGAGTTCCAGAGAAGGGAACCTACTGCTAGTCCTTCCTGAAAAAGTGTGCATGTTCATTCCGATTCTGCAGCAAAATGCCACAGCAAAGTTCCAAAAGAATCAGATCGACCATGATAGGGGGACAAGACTCACTTTTTAGGATTTACTCAAATTATGTGCAATATTGATAACTCAGTCATTCCGCTCAGCTTGTGGCTAGTCTCAGTGATGTAAAGATGCAAGATTCCCAATATAACCATGCCAACTACTGGACCTTTAAAACTTTTGCCTCTCTTCCTTTTGGGGGGGGGGTTAATTTAAGGACTATATTGGCTCTCTCTTCAATTATGGAACATCTTTCCTTTAGAAATGCATCTAAGTCCAAGTCTGCTCATCTTCCAGAGGCAATGCAAGACCTTTTTGATTGGCCAGGCATTTGGCACGCAGGGATAGGGAGTTATGGGACTCTTATTTGATTTTATTCGGTTTTCTTTTGCTGTGTTTTATTTGGTTTATTTGCGAATTTGTGATTTGATTGTTGCGTTTTGTAACCTGCCCCGAGTCATAAGGGAAGGGGCAAGGTTAAAAATATGAATAAATAAATAAAAAATAAATTTCTTCCCTCAACCAAGCAGTGGAGTCAGCCCTCCATCTTCAAAGGGACTCCTCATCCTCTTAAAGTTAGATTCAGACTGAAGTGACTTGGAGAATTGGGACCGAAGTGATGGAATTATTCATCTTAATGAGAAATGGAACAATGGTTGAATTATGTTTTATGAAGCAATATGGTCCACAGCTTTAACGAAGCACAATTCCTCCTCATGTTTTACAGGATAAGGCTACTACTGCTTGGAGATCCTAATCCTTGTGTAAACGGATGACACTCAAAACCTGGTTCTCCTGTAAGTGGAATTTGGACGCCATGTGCAAATGGGAACCACTGCATCAGGAGTGTTCCACTTACAGGAGAACTAGGTTGGTGTCTAGCATCGGAAAAGAGAACTCCATCTCCAGAGGTACTTTCACATGCTACCATGGTCCCTGGCCACGTAGGTTTGGGTCCCTGGAATGGGCTGGGCAGGGGCCCTTTAAGGAGCACTGGCCTGTGCCTTGTCCCTCACCCCCTGCATGGACTATAAGAACTCTGACTCTGTCTCTCCCTGGTTCTTGCACAGTGAAGAGCTCCAGCAGCACCAACAGTCCACTGGGAGCTCTCCGGGGTACTAATGACTAAAGACTGAGGGCCTAGGACCTAAAGATACTGGTGAACCATATAGTAACAGAGTATGGTCACGCCCAGGGTAAGTCTTGGCCAAAGTCGCATTCACGGAGGGAACATTCCGCTCATACGTCCTTTACTCTCCCCTGCACTGAGCCTTGTTCAGGTTTTAACTTTTGGGCTGACTCGGCCATGCCCAAGCTCAGCTGTGAGACATCAGGCTCTGTCCGCCAGTCCAGATAGCACCCGAGCCTCTGATAGTACCTTCTGCTTTGCAGGTACTAAGTCCCTTAAAGGGCAAACCTTTTGGCTGCACCCTGCCACACAGTGGCTGATTTTACACGGGTGCTAAATCCAAAACAACGTCTCTCAATCTGGGTTTCATGTCAAAACTGAATCCTAGGGTGTTTTCAGACGTTACGAGATCGCGCTCAACCACGGGGAATTCCCACATGGTGATGGTGGTCATGTCACGTCTGTTGGGGGGAACGGAAGCTCCCCGCCAGATGGTCACCCCCATGAATCACGGGGGGGAATCACATTGACCACACAAACGGAGGTCCTGCCCGGACCATCTCCGTTTGCGTGTTCAATCCGATTCCCCGCCGGGATCAGCCAGCACGTCTGTTGGACGTGCTGGTTTGATCCCGGTGGGGGATCAATGGGTGATTCCGTGACGGGACCAATACAGGCCCCGTCACGTCTGAAAATACCCCTAGTTTAAAATAACTGAATTAGGGTTGAACCCGGGGTTTTTTTTCATCCTTATTGTCAAGGTTTTGTTTATCCCAGGCTCAAATAAACCCGGGTTAATGTCTGTGTAAACTGTAAATCCAAACTGAACATGGAGATATCCAAGAATGTCTCTGTGGTAGTCAGTGCTTTCTGGGGGCTCTGGCCAGGAAATCAGTGTTTTGATTTCTCTTCCCCCAAACCTGGTGCATAGATTAGCCACGGGATCGTTCAAAGACATCTCTAAAGAGAAACAAAAATCATATTGGAAGAAGGCAACAAAATTCAGCAGTGAAGCACTATGGGATTTTTCAGTCATCTGTGTTAGACTAAACCCATATTAACCATGAACGCTATGATCCCAGATTATTCAGAGTTGTAAATGTCCCTGTAAACAGGAACCCAGGATTAAGAATCCGGGATTTTAAATATGGGTTAGTGTCCATGTAAGAACAGCCATATATAGCTATGCACTGACTGGTGGGGAATAAAAGATACAGAAACTGATGAATGTCTGACATGTTGGTTTTTAAGCTTGCCTCTGTTGTCATGCTCTGAAGAAGCCAGGTCACATTTCCACAGTCCCAAAAATCAGGTTTGTCTGTTCACATGAACAAACTACTGTCTGGCTAGGTACCAAAATACAAGCATTTTCTCCTTGAAAAATGGAAGTAATTGCCCATGTTTATTGCTCCCAAGTAACTAATATAACATGCTAACTGTTCCACTGCAGAAGCCCTCGTCTCCAAAGAAGCAAGAAGTCTGCTAGAGAGTAGGGATGGGCGAACGCGGTTCGGAAGTTCAGAGCTTGGACCGAACTCGAACAGTTCAGTCGACCGAACTGAACTTCCGAACCGAACTCGATTTTCGAACCAAACCGAACTGAATTTCCGAACTCGGCTCTGTCCGCCCATCCCTAAAAGATAATATTCCATTTATTTCAATGGGGTTTGAATTTCTGAACTTTGTTCGGAGTTTGGACCGAACTCGACCAGTTCAGTCGACCGAACCAAACGTCCGAACCAAATTTCCAAACTTGGTCCTGTTCGCCCATCCCTACTAGAGAGCCATTTGGGCATTAGATGACAGGAGGAAAAGGGGGTGCACAGGGAGGATACGACCATTGTGATGAATTCTTTTCTTAGGTCTTCACTGCAGAGGATGTTGGGGAACTATTCAAGCCAGAACTATTCTTTGTAGGTGATGAATCTGAAGAATTGTCATGAGTCAACGTGACTCTGGAAGACGTTCCAGAGCAAATCAACCAGGACCAGATGGAATACACCCCAGAGTTCTGAAGGAACTCAAATATGAAAATGCAGACCTACTATTGGTCATTTGTAACCTATCACTAAAATCTGCCACTGGACCCGAGGACTGGAGGATAATGAATGCAATGCCAATATTTTAAAAGGGCTCCAGAGGGGATCCTGGAAACTACAGACCGGTGAGCCAGTTACGTAAGAACACTGGGGGAAAGAGGAAGCCATAGTTAGTTGTTGGGGGATGGGACAGCTTTGGAATGTTAAGCCGGCCTGAACAGTGATTGAGGCATTTTAAAAAGAGCAACTGAGTTGGCAGAGCAGTCTGGGCCCAGGCTGGGAGGAGGAGGCAGTGAGCGCAGGGCAGTGGAGGGGAAGCCACCTAAAGGCATGTGCTGTTGGGGATGTTCCGCATTTGGGTGCTGGAGGGCGGTGTGGTTTCTTTCAGGAGAAAGCCAAGTGCCTGTTGGCCGAGATGATTGCGCTGGATGGGCAGCCCTTCTCAATTGTAGAGGACAAGGACTTCCAGCGGCTGATTGGATTTCTGCCCACCCCCACCCCCCCCCCAGTTTAAGCTGCCTTCCCACTCCACCCTGAGTCGGACTGTGGTGCCACAGATCTACAGGGCTTTGAATGAGTGGGTGAGGGAGCAGCTGGCAGGGGCTGTGGGGGCCACTGTCCACTTTACAACAGACCTGTGGTCAAGTAGGAATGCACAGCACACCTACCTGGCAGTGACTGCACGCTGGTGGCAGGACCCAGAGGCAGCGCTTGGCAATGGCAGGAGAGATCCTGAAGCAGGGTATAGGTGGGCCCTGCTTCAGGCACAAGTAATGGACAGCTCCTACACCTCAAGGAACCTCAAAGCAACCCTGGCCGCCATGATGAGGGAGTGGGTCACACCAGGCGCGGCCTTCCCCAAGGGGTGTGTGGTCACAGACAACACGGCCAATATACTGAAGGCTGTCCATGACAGGGTCTTCACACCTTGCACCGCACACACCCTCCATCTTGTGGTCAGGGATGCTCTGGGCTTGGAGGGTAAGGGGATTGGGGCAGGCACCCTTAGCTCCCTGGTCAACCGGGGGAGGAAGCTGGTGGGGTTCTTCAACAGGAGCATGAAGGCCAGCGAGCTCCTCCGGGAGAAGCAGGCCAAGCAAGGGTCCCCAGTGCAGCAGCTGGTCCAAGATGTCTCCACCAGGTGGAATACCACCTTCCTGATGCTCGAGCGGCTTCTTGAGCAGAAAGCCACTTTGCATCAGGTGGAACTGGAGACAGACATCGAGGCACCTCCAGGGTACAACAGGGAGGAATGGGAGATCCTTGCTCACACGGTCTTCATCCCGAGACCATTCCTGGCCGTGATGGAGACCGTGAGCAGCTCCACTGCCACCCTCAGCCAGGTGACCCCACTGGTCCATAGCCTCCACAGGAGCCTGGACGAGATTCTTGGGGGGCGGGATTGTGGCCCTCAGGGCAGGAAGATGGCCGATGAGGCGCTTGACCAGGCACAGAAGCTGAAGGTGGGGCTGAGTGCACACTTTGATGAGCTCCTGCACCAGGAGGAATATGTCCTGGCAACCATGCTGGACCCCAGGATCAAGGGCAGCATGGCACGCGAGACAGCGCTCTATGGCCTCCAGAAGGGTGCGCTGGTGCAGAAGGTCTGGCAGGCAGAGCGGACTATGCATCAGGACACCCCTGTGGATGGTGGGAGTGGGAGCAGCGAACCCTTCCAGCCATCTGGGTCTATCCCTGCCCCCAGCCCTAGCGGTAGCAGCAGCACCAGCAGCAGGATGAGCAGCAGCAGCACCCCTATTGCCAGCAGCTCCTCCTGTGTGCAGGCCATTCTGGGGAGTATGGGGCCCAGCACAAAAGGGCAAGCAGCGTGACTGAGGGCAGTGGGGCAAGTGGTGCCCACCCAGAGCTACCAGAGGGAGTATGATGGTGCCTCAGCAGCAGTGGAG
>QEPC01004922.1:11012566-11038527 GCA_003113815.1 Sphenodon punctatus
GGGAAAGGAAGGGAAGGGGACTGGGAGACACGGGGAAGGATGGTGGGGGACAGGACACTCGTACCAGAACGTGCAAGGAGAATGGAGGGCTGGGCAAGGGGTACAAGGCTTAGGGGAAAGGCTCCTCTACCACTCTTAGTCAGGCTCCCAGGGAGGTCATACAACAATACAAGGGAACGTCCGCTCACTCACCGCTCTCACTCTCAGGGTAGGGGAAACACAGGGGTTCATCCACTCTCCACACTCACTCTCTTGCTTTCCACGCTGCAGTAGTACAATAGGGTTACCAAGGACAAGGGGGCCAGTCTCTCAAAGAATGATCACCGGCGGGGAACTCAAGCCCCGCCGGTCTGCTTTATAGTAAACCCTAAGTGCCTCCTGGTGTGCCTAAGGCGGGGCCCCAGCCTGCTCTGAGTGTCCCGCTAATTACAAGCATACGGGGAGGCGGGGCCAGGAGCGCACACCACGCTTCATCCCTGCAAGCCATCTACTTCCGGGTATCAGGCCGTTGCCTAGCAACGGCCCGCACGCTACGGAGCCGAGCGGCGCGACCCGCTCTTACACCAGTCACTAGGGGCTTTCATTCCATTCTGGGTGCTGCTACTGCTCATGCCTAACTGACCAGCGGCCAGCGGCACCCGCCTGCAAGCCTGCCCACCCACCCCACCAGCCTACTTCTCCGCACCCACCCATGGATGCCCACTGCCAAAAGAGCCTGTCTCTCTTTCTCTCTGGCACACCTACACAGACACAAGCCCTGCCCCTCCTGGGGGGCTGTCTGCAAGTTGAGACCCTGCTGCTGCCTGGCACACCTTTGGATTAATACCTTAACTACGCTACATGTGGTGCCAGGTGCTGCTGGTAGGGATCGACAAGCTGTATGAGATTCTGCCACCTGCCAGCCTGAACTTCGGCACAGAGGGATAAAAGATTGGACACGTCAAACAAATCTCGTAACAATAACACAACAAATATTACTTTTATTAACAAAAACAAACAACAACAACAACATTATAAAACAAAAACCAAACATTTTAAACGAGAAAGGAAACTTATCTATCTATTAGGCTTTGGGCCTGCCCCTCAGAAGTTGGGGGGAAGGCAGAAGGGGTGCATGGGAGCTAGGGGCAGGGGGCATCACACCCACCGGCATTTCATAGCCATGTTCGACGGCATAGCCAACGACTCCTGCCATGGCCGCCTGCCAGTTGGAGACCGACTGGTGTAAGAGTTCCAGGTCGGCCATCTTGGTGGAGACGTACTTTGAGACGTACTGCGCATACACCTCCACCTTCTGTTCCCATACCTCGACTGCCTGGAACCTTTCCACCAGTCGGTTCTCCATGGTGGCTGCTGTCTGCTGCAGGTCAGCACAAAGTCCCGGGTGGGCCTCTCCACCTCGGTCCAAAAGGCCCTTGCTGCTGGAGACTCCCAGGGCCTAAGGGACTCCACATCGGAGCTGGAGGAGGGGGAAGGGCTTTGGTGTCATCTCTTTTGGGTTGCCTTCCCCCCCTTCTTCTGGCGCTGATGCTCCACGCCAGACGTCCCCTGCCTCACCATCAGGTTGTGCGCTTTCTCGGCATGCGCAATTAGGCCTGATGTGGTCCCCTCTCTGGCCCTTTTTAATCTTTTGCTGCATTCCTAAAGAACATAAAAGATAGGAAGGAACATCAGAAGTGCCATACTGTGTCAGACCAATGGTCTGTGTCAAGCCCTGCTTGCATTCTGTCTCCACAAGTGGGTGGGTGTCAATCCCTCTCTGCAGGGGACTTCTGTTCCTAACAGGTCATAGAGGGAAATGCATACCCTGTTCTTCCAGCCCCCGTGCCTTACCTTGCAGACGGCAAATCCGTTCTCCTTATCATACCACTTCCAGACATTGGACCTTGTCCGCCCACTGTCTGGGAGTGGCACTGGCGACCTCCGCCTCGATGGTGTCCTCTGCGTGGCACCAGCACCGGGGGCAGCATCATCACCCTCTCTGAAACAGGAACACAAACACCTAAGTAATATCATGCATTTATGATGATGCCTCTAGTCCTCCCTCCTTGGGGTGCTAGGGATGGCAAATGGAGAGGCCCTGGCTGGCACGTGCAATTAATCCTGCCCTTCTTTGGGTGATAGGGAGGGATGGCAATGGAGATGAGACCATGGCTGGCACATGCAAATCCTGCCCACTTTGGGGTGCTATGGATGGCAACTGGAAAGACCCTGGCTGGCACATGCAAATCCTGCCTTTATTTGGGGGTGCGTAGGGATGGCAACTGGAGAGTGGAGACCCTTGCTAGAGATGGCTGGCAGGCACATGTTTGGGTGAGGGGGGCTGCTCGTGCTCGTGCTTGTGCTCGTGCTCGTGCCTGACTGCTGGAAGAGCCCCCTACACTACAGAATCCTCTCTCTTTGTGGTAGACATCCGCTGCTACCCGCTGATGCCCACTGTTTGTGCCTGACTGATGCCCACCACCCACGCACCCACCCGCACACCAGTGAGCTCGCTCTAAAGGATAGTTGTGTTTTTCTTGTCCTCAAAGTAAAAAAAAAGTTTACAAACCTGGAAGCAGTGGCAGCACCTCCTGTGCCCGCCGGCTCTTGTTCCTCCTCCACCACCAAAGGTCCAGCAGCAGCAGCAGGAACCTCTTCCTCCTCCACCACCGGCTCCACCACCTTGGCCTTTCCCCATGCCCGGCGTTTAATGGTCACCTTCTTCATTTTTATTTTTATTTTTAAAACAAGCACTCGACAACAGTCACCCACCAACACCCACTCACTCACCAACCAGCCAAAACATAGCCAAACCAAACACAAGTCAAGCACCCAAAACACACGAACCGAACAGCCAACCAACCACACACACATGCTGTCTCCCAACACAAGCTCCACACGTACTCGAATTTCCGGTTTCTGACACGATCACGGGATCTCGCGATACCTTTTTCCGAACACCCAAACTGAACCGAATGCGACTGAACCGAACGACCGAACCCGAACTCGGCAACCAAACCGAACCAAACGACCGAAACCAAACCGTGATCTGTTCGCACATCCCTAGCTGTAACTTCTTTCCTGCCCATCCAATTTGGATGCAGTTTGGATATATTGTACTGCTCATACAAGGGATTATCTGTGCCAGGTTTCAGAAAGATTAGATAACAGGTCCCGATTCTAGAAGCAATTTATGTTTTTGCATTTGCTGACACATTTCCAGCTATAAAGTCTTTGTCTTCCATCCAATATGGTCTCCGTGTACCTCATATGCAAGGGATCATCCCTACCAAATTTTAGGAAGATTGCATAAAGGGCCCCAATTTTATAAGTAATTGAAGGCTTGTGTTTTAACAGAAGTTGTGCAAATACAAGTCCTGAACATTTTGGGACAAAAACTAAAATTGCAGGACATAAGATGGACTTCAGGCATGAAGACAGAGGGGAGGGGGAAGCATCCCAGCAATCAAGAGACATGATTGACGCATCCAGGCCAGCCAACTGGCATCCCAAACAGACCCTGCAGCACTGTGACAGAGAACACAAGAGAATCTCTTATTGGCTCTTTCCTAAGCAGATGCTTCCAACTTACTAGGAACAAGCAAAGGGGTTGGGTGGGCAAAGCTTGAGGATACATTATTGACATTTCTGATGGACAATTGGCATCACAAACCCATCTTGTACCACTGTGACAAACATAAGAGAATCTCTGGTATAGGCTCATTCTCTGCAAATGCTTCCCAGGCTTCCAAGTTGCCAGTACCCAATCACTGCAATCAGGGAAGCATGGGGGTGGGCACTAGAGAGTGACTATAAGCTTCTGCCAAGCTGAACAGCTCCCACCATGGCTAGATCTTGTGTGGCTTGTAGACTGGCTCAGTGCTCTTTGTGCATGACTGTGTGTGTTGCAGTCTTCAGCTGCAGTGCAAGTGCTCAGAAAAGCAGAACTGTGTACCTACTCTCCCCCATGTATGCCACCACAGATTTTGGGGTGCCAATGACCAGGGCCGGTGCAAGGGTTTCTTGAACCCTACGCAGCTTGGCCAGTCACACCCACTCACCCAATCTTTTGTTTGTGTGTGTGTGTGTGTTTGCGTGATGATTCATAATAGGGACTGGCACATAAAAACATTGGGGATAACACACCCATGTCATCCTTAGCAACCTTTGAATAGTGTGCATGAGAACATTGGGGGTAACACACTCATTACCCTGAAAAACCTTGTGGATAGCACACCCACATCACTATGAGAAGCCTTTGAAGGGGGGTTTCTTGGAGGGGGGTATCCAGAGGGGGGATTCTGGGAGGGAGCCGGGGGAGTGAGGCAGTCCCGCAGGCAGGCAGGGCCTAGGCTGTATAGGGCTTTATAGATAAGCACCAACATCTTGAATTGGGCTCCGAAAGCTATAGGCAGCCAGTGCAGAGAACGGAGTACTGGTGTAATGTGCTCACGGTGGCCAATTCCCATAAAAAGGCGGGCATGGTGGAATTTTGGAAGATGAGGCCGTAGTAGGGTTACCTCACAGTCCAAACCAGTGCAGAACCAATGGCTGGGATTCTGGGAACCATGGCAGGGTTAGAGTGAAGTCAGAAGCCAAGAGGTAGTGCTGAGGAGCAAGCTGTGAGCAGGGCAGAGGAGCTGGAGTGAGGGGTCCAAGCCGAGAAGCTGGACTTCTCAGGACTGGGGTCCACTCAGGATCAGATCCCAGGGTCCAGGATTGTAGAGCAGAATGGGGGCCTGAAGAACCAGACGTTGGCAGTATCAAGGTGAGGGGAACAGACACATGGACCAAGGGGGCAGGAAGACAGATGGACACGGTCAGAAGAGTAGGCTCACGGAGCAGCACCAGGGCAGTGCATCGCATAGCAGGGTCCTTGAGCAACTGCAGAGCAAGCATCAGAGCAGACACCAGGCTGGCTCTGGGGCGGGTGCAGGCAGGCAGACAGACAAGAAGGGGAGAACAGGGAGGAAAGAAAGTGGCTGGTAGCCAGTAAGTGTCAGCTGCCGCAGCCGCTGCCTGGCGCGGCGGCCCCCCCGAGGGCTCAGGAACCCCGCTCCACTCACCCGGAGTGTAACTCCGCCTCCGTTACAGGCGCCCCCAGCCGGAGGCGCCGAAGGCAAAAGAGGCCAGGAAAATGGCTCCCGGACCTGGCGAGACGTCCTGGAGCCCCGCCCCCCGTTGCGGCGCTCTGCGCGCCTCCAGGCACGCACGGGGGGTGGAGCCANGGCTCTTGTTCCTCCTCCACCACCAAAGGTCCAGCAGCAGCAGCAGGAACCTCTTCCTCCTCCACCACCGGCTCCACCACCTTGGCCTTTCCCCATGCCCGGCGTTTAATGGTCACCTTCTTCATTTTTATTTTTATTTTTAAAACAAGCACTCGACAACAGTCACCCACCAACACCCACTCACTCACCAACCAGCCAAAACATAGCCAAACCAAACACAAGTCAAGCACCCAAAACACACGAACCGAACAGCCAACCAACCACACACACATGCTGTCTCCCAACACAAGCTCCACACGTACTCGAATTTCCGGTTTCTGACACGATCACGGGATCTCGCGATACCTTTTTCCGAACACCCAAACTGAACCGAATGCGACTGAACCGAACGACCGAACCCGAACTCGGCAACCAAACCGAACCAAACGACCGAAACCAAACCGTGATCTGTTCGCACATCCCTAGCTGTAACTTCTTTCCTGCCCATCCAATTTGGATGCAGTTTGGATATATTGTACTGCTCATACAAGGGATTATCTGTGCCAGGTTTCAGAAAGATTAGATAACAGGTCCCGATTCTAGAAGCAATTTATGTTTTTGCATTTGCTGACACATTTCCAGCTATAAAGTCTTTGTCTTCCATCCAATATGGTCTCCGTGTACCTCATATGCAAGGGATCATCCCTACCAAATTTTAGGAAGATTGCATAAAGGGCCCCAATTTTATAAGTAATTGAAGGCTTGTGTTTTAACAGAAGTTGTGCAAATACAAGTCCTGAACATTTTGGGACAAAAACTAAAATTGCAGGACATAAGATGGACTTCAGGCATGAAGACAGAGGGGAGGGGGAAGCATCCCAGCAATCAAGAGACATGATTGACGCATCCAGGCCAGCCAACTGGCATCCCAAACAGACCCTGCAGCACTGTGACAGAGAACACAAGAGAATCTCTTATTGGCTCTTTCCTAAGCAGATGCTTCCAACTTACTAGGAACAAGCAAAGGGGTTGGGTGGGCAAAGCTTGAGGATACATTATTGACATTTCTGATGGACAATTGGCATCACAAACCCATCTTGTACCACTGTGACAAACATAAGAGAATCTCTGGTATAGGCTCATTCTCTGCAAATGCTTCCCAGGCTTCCAAGTTGCCAGTACCCAATCACTGCAATCAGGGAAGCATGGGGGTGGGCACTAGAGAGTGACTATAAGCTTCTGCCAAGCTGAACAGCTCCCACCATGGCTAGATCTTGTGTGGCTTGTAGACTGGCTCAGTGCTCTTTGTGCATGACTGTGTGTGTTGCAGTCTTCAGCTGCAGTGCAAGTGCTCAGAAAAGCAGAACTGTGTACCTACTCTCCCCCATGTATGCCACCACAGATTTTGGGGTGCCAATGACCAGGGCCGGTGCAAGGGTTTCTTGAACCCTACGCAGCTTGGCCAGTCACACCCACTCACCCAATCTTTTGTTTGTGTGTGTGTGTGTGTTTGCGTGATGATTCATAATAGGGACTGGCACATAAAAACATTGGGGATAACACACCCATGTCATCCTTAGCAACCTTTGAATAGTGTGCATGAGAACATTGGGGGTAACACACTCATTACCCTGAAAAACCTTGTGGATAGCACACCCACATCACTATGAGAAGCCTTTGAAGGGGGGTTTCTTGGAGGGGGGTATCCAGAGGGGGGATTCTGGGAGGGAGCCGGGGGAGTGAGGCAGTCCCGCAGGCAGGCAGGGCCTAGGCTGTATAGGGCTTTATAGATAAGCACCAACATCTTGAATTGGGCTCCGAAAGCTATAGGCAGCCAGTGCAGAGAACGGAGTACTGGTGTAATGTGCTCACGGTGGCCAATTCCCATAAAAAGGCGGGCATGGTGGAATTTTGGAAGATGAGGCCGTAGTAGGGTTACCTCACAGTCCAAACCAGTGCAGAACCAATGGCTGGGATTCTGGGAACCATGGCAGGGTTAGAGTGAAGTCAGAAGCCAAGAGGTAGTGCTGAGGAGCAAGCTGTGAGCAGGGCAGAGGAGCTGGAGTGAGGGGTCCAAGCCGAGAAGCTGGACTTCTCAGGACTGGGGTCCACTCAGGATCAGATCCCAGGGTCCAGGATTGTAGAGCAGAATGGGGGCCTGAAGAACCAGACGTTGGCAGTATCAAGGTGAGGGGAACAGACACATGGACCAAGGGGGCAGGAAGACAGATGGACACGGTCAGAAGAGTAGGCTCACGGAGCAGCACCAGGGCAGTGCATCGCATAGCAGGGTCCTTGAGCAACTGCAGAGCAAGCATCAGAGCAGACACCAGGCTGGCTCTGGGGCGGGTGCAGGCAGGCAGACAGACAAGAAGGGGAGAACAGGGAGGAAAGAAAGTGGCTGGTAGCCAGTAAGTGTCAGCTGCCGCAGCCGCTGCCTGGCGCGGCGGCCCCCCCGAGGGCTCAGGAACCCCGCTCCACTCACCCGGAGTGTAACTCCGCCTCCGTTACAGGCGCCCCCAGCCGGAGGCGCCGAAGGCAAAAGAGGCCAGGAAAATGGCTCCCGGACCTGGCGAGACGTCCTGGAGCCCCGCCCCCCGTTGCGGCGCTCTGCGCGCCTCCAGGCACGCACGGGGGGTGGAGCCAGCACTACAAAGGCCGGCACTGCAAGTGTAGCAGTGCCGGTGAACAGAGCTACAACCCTGGAGAGACTGGCCCCCCTCCTGAGCTAAGTGGTGAAATTGACTACCTTGTTTGGATTGCTGTTTGTTCCTCCCTTTTCCTGCCCCCTGTGTGCTATTGTGTTAGAGCGTGCCTCTGTCTTTCCTGGGATATTTGTGTATGTGTGACCTCCTGTTTCCCCCTGAACCAGAGTACTGAGTGAGCGACTGAGAGCCTGCGGGCTCGCCCGATTGGGCCCCCCCCCTCCCCGTCCTGGGACCATCCCTTCCTTCTTCCCCTGGAGTGTGTGAGCCCGTGAACCCTATCGTGAACCTTGGGACCCCTCCCCTGTGGACCAGGCACCTCCCTCACTTCTCCGCCCTACCATTCCCCTGGCAAGCGCGAGTAGTGAGTTTGGACCCCTTTCCCTTCCCCAGCTCTGTGCCCTATGATGATAGGGGTCAACGTTCAGAGTGCGTAAGCACACGAACAGACCCACACACTATCCTGACGGGCTTCCTTTCCCCGCACTTCGCAAGCAGAGCTCCCTTGTGTGCAAGAGGTGTGAACGGGTGGTGCTTCTCCCCTTCCTACCCCCCTCCCACTGACAGTTTCACCGGCCCGAGCACCACCCGCCTAGTACAGCATGGATGTAGCCCAAGAAATAGGGAAGTTGGTGCATGCTGTACAGTCCTTGGCCATGCAGATCACGGACCTGCAGGACCACCATGCCGAACTGGTGGCAGCAGTAGCACAGCAACAGGCTGCAGCCCCGGCGATGGCCGCGCTGCTGGCACCCCCGGTACCCCCTCCGGTGCCTGAAGAGGCAGAGGAGGAGGCAGCTGCAGTGGCACTGCCTCCCCCGCCAGCCCCAGTTCTGCCTGTCACCCGACGAGAACCCCGAGGACCCCGGATAGAGAGATTTTCGGGGGAACGGAGAGCCTGTCGAGAGTTTCTAGCTCTCTGTGAACTTACCTTTACTACCCAGCCTACCACTTATGATACCCCCGCCCTGCAGGTTGCATTTGTGATTGGGAACCTGGGAGGAGTGGCCCTGGAGTGGGCCACGAATTTGCTGACCAGCAAAAGCCCCCTTTTGGGGAACTATGAGGGGTTCATTCGGGAATTTCGTTTTCTTTTCGACCACCCTCACCGCCGGCGGGACGCGGAAGCCTCCATACTTTCGTTGCGACAAGGCCGGATGCCTCTCCTCGAGTACATTACAATGTTCCAACAATTGGCTCTAGAGCTGCAATGGTCAGAGGATGCCCTCCGGGTCCACTTCCGGAAAGGATTAGCGGACGAGCTGAAGGATCAATTGGCGTACGTCGCCCTTCCACACACCTGGGCCGCGGTGGCTTCCCTGGCCCTCCAGATCGATGCGCGACTGGCCGAAAGGCGAAAGGAGAGGCGGCAGGATAATAGAGTCTTCCCAGTCCGATCCGTACCCATCTCACTCGCCCCGCCTGCTGGGAGCGGACCGTCTCTGCCAGACCCAGAACCCATGCAGCTGGGAGCTTCACGAGGACCCCTGACCGCCAAAGAACGGGACCGACGCCGTCGTTCCCGAGCCTGTTTTTATTGCAGTCAAACGGGCCATTTCATTCATGAGTGTCCCGCTCTACCGCCCTTCCGACGTCAGCAGGGAAATGCCAAGGGCCGGGACGAACAGGGGACCGCCCGACCATAAAAATTGCCCCTTCGCTGACATCGCAGGCCCCTCAGCAGCTGCGGGTACCCATAACCCTAACAATCACCCCACGACGGTCCCTAGTGGTATGGGCATTATTGGATTCCGGAGCCTCAGCAAATTTCATAGATGCCACCCTAGTACAGCAGTACACGGTACCAACGTGCCCAAAGGAACACCCGGAAGCCGTCCACACTATTGATGGGTCACCCCTCATTTCGGGCCCAGTGGTGCAACAGACCACTCCTTTGACCTGTAAAATAGGAAACCATCAGGAACTCCTTATCTTTGATGTGGTTTGCACCCCCCTTTTTCGTGTGGTATTGGGTCTTCCCTGGCTAATGCTACATGAGCCCCTGGTTCAGTGGGCACAACAACGGCTGCATTTTTCCTCCCCTTATTGTGCCCAAAACTGTTTAATATCCGCTCCAGCGAGTCCAGCCCCTAGGGTCATTGGGGTGACAGTTGAAAAAACCTTACCGCCCCTTCCTAAAGAATACCAGGAATTTCAAGAGGTTTTCAGTAAGGCCCGGGCCTCACAATTACCCCCGCACCGTCCATATGACTGTCCCATCGAGTTAGTCCCTGGGGCGGAGCCCCCTTTTGGTCGGATCTACGCCCTTTCAAAACCCGAACTCGTGGAACTCCGGACCTATCTAGAAGAAGCCCTCCACAATGGCTTTATCCGGCCTTCAACTTCGCCCGCAGGGGCCCCTATCTTCTTTGTGCCAAAAAAGGATGGGGGATTGAGACCATGCATAGACTATCGAGGCCTGAATAGCGTGACTATTAAGAACCGCTACCCCCTACCCCTCATTCCTGAACTGCTCAACCGGCTCCAAGGAGCCCGGCTTTTCACGAAGTTGGATCTCCGCGGAGCCTACAACTTACTGCGTGTGAGGCAAGGAGACGAGTGGAAGACGGCTTTCCGTACTCGGTATGGACACTTTGAATATTTGGTAATGCCATTCGGATTGGCAAATGCCCCCGCTGCATTCCAGCACCTTATCAATGACATCCTGAGAGATATGCTGGACACTTTTGTAATAGCATACTTGGATGACATTTTGATCTATTCCACGTCATTTAAGCAACATGTAACGCATGTACGGCAAGTTCTACAACGGCTACAGCAACACCACCTGTATTGCAAGCAAGAAAAATGTGCCTTTCATCTGACCACCATCGAGTTCTTAGGATTTGTGATTAGCTCCAAGGGGATTCAGATGGACCAGAAGAAGGTTCTAGCCATTCAGCAATGGCCTCCTCCAAAGACCGTTAAGGCTCTCCAGCGATTTCTCGGTAGTATTAACTACTACCGGCAATACGTTCCCCATTACTCTGAAGTTACTACTCCCCTCACCCAACTTCTCAAAAAGAATCGCCCTTATGTGTGGGGATCAGAACAGGAATACAGCTTCCAATTTTTGAAGGAGGCCTTCACCAGGGCTCCACTCCTCCAACACCCCGATTTCTCCCAACCATTTTTTGTAGAAGCCGATGCCTCCAGCGTGGCCATTGGAGCCGTGCTGTTGCAACAGACACCCGAGGGAAAAACCCTACCATGTGCCTACTACTCTAGACAACTTTCCCCTGCAGAAAAGAATTATACTATTCTCGACAGAGAACTGCTAGCCATCAAGGCGGCCTTCGAAACTTGGCGGCACTATCTAGAAGGGGCATCACACCCCGTCACTGTTACTACGGACCACAAAAATTTAACCTTCCTTCAGACAGCTCAGATCGCTAATCAGCGACATGCGCGTTGGGCCCTGTTTTTTGCCCGGTTCGCGTTCATGGTCCAGTACCACCCCGGAAAAATGAACTTGCTAGCCGATGCCCTTTCCCGGTATCATGAAGGAAAAGAAACCGGAAACCATATGCATGGACCCATTCTAGCACCGCAAGTATTTGCTGCCACCATTCCATCCCTAACCCAACTACGTCAAGCCTCGACCCAAGAATTAGCGCCAGCCCCCGACTCAACCTACACACAAGTCGATGGACTACTAAAAAGGGACCACCAGGTGGTGGTGCCTCCATCCTGTCAGGCACAGCTATTATGGGCCCACCACGATGCGCCCCTGGCGGGACATCCCGGTATAGCCCGACCCTTGGCCCTCCTTCAACGCCAGTACTGGTGGCCATCCATGAGCAAGGACGTTCAGCAATATGTGCAGGCATGCGCAATGTGTGCGCGTACGAAGGTTCCCAGGCAAGCCCCAGCTGGCCTTTTGCAACTTTCTCCGACGCCGGCAGGACCCTGGAGAACCATCGGTCTCGACTTCATTGTAGAATTACCCCCATCTCGGGGATACAACACGGTGTTCGTCATTGTAGACCATTTTTCAAAATTAGCACACTTTGTAGCTTGTAAAGGGCTGCCAACTGCTTATCGTACCGCTCTCTTATTTGTACAACATGTCGTTAAACTTCATGGGTGGCCAGCCGAAATTGTTAGCGACCGAGGAACACAGTTTGTATCTCGCTTTTGGACCGCGTTATTCAAAACTCTCCAAATTCAATTGAAACCCACCACGGCCTATCATCCGCAAGCAAATGGGCAAGTGGAGAGGGTGAACCAAAATTTGGAACAATATCTCCGCTGTTATATCGACTACCTACAAGATGATTGGTATACCTGGTTACCATTGGCAGAATTTGCGTACAATAACGCACCCAACGCTTCATTGGGGGACTCCCCCTTTTTCATAACTTATGGCTATCACCCCCAAATGACCTTTCCCATTCTTCCCTTGCCTATGGTACCAGCAGCAGGAGCGTTGGCACAACAGCTGCAACAGGTGCATTCCCTTGCCAAGACTACATTAGTCAAGGCCCGTCAGCAATATAAGGTCTACGCAGATCGCCATCGCCGACCAGCACCTTGTTTACAACCAGGGGACTTGGTCTGGCTTAACCGTCAGCACTATCCCTCTAAACGCCCCTCCGCAAAGCTCGACCACAAGTACATTGGACCCTTTCCTATTCTTCGACAAGTAAACCCCGTCACCTACACCCTCCAGCTACCTCCACGAATGCACATACACCCCACTTTTCACGTGTCTCTCTTGAAACCAGTACTCGCACCCAGTCCATCTGCTTCACCTGAAGACGTGGACGACCGATACGCCAGCACCAGTAACAACGATTATGAGGTACGTGCTATCCTGGATGCCAAACTGTGTCGGGGCCGCGTACACTATCTCATTGATTGGGTAGGATTCGGCCCCGAGGAACGCTCCTGGGAGCCAGCGGCAAATGTCAATGCCCCTCGCCTAGCCCGCCTTTTTCATTGCCGGCACCCCGACAAACCCCATCCGGGTCTCTGTCGGGGGGGGGCTTCGCGGGGGGGGTACTGTCAGCCGCCGCAGCCGCTGCCTGGCGCGGCGGCCCCCGCAAAGGCTCGTGACCTCCGCCCCACTCACCAGTAGGGTAACGCCGCCTCCGTTACAGGCGCCCCCAGCCGGAGGTGCCGAAGGAAAAAGCGGCAAGGAAAATGGCTCCAGGATGGGGCGAGACGCCGTGGAACCCCCCCCCGCCCGTTGCAGCACTCTGCGCGCCTCCAGGCACGCACGGGGGGCGGAGCCAGCACTACAAAGGCCGGCACTGCAAGTGTAGCAGTGCCGGTGAACAGAGCTACAACCCTGGAGAGACTGGCCCCCCCCCTGAGCTAAGTGGTGAAATTGACTACCTTGTTTGGATTGCTGTTTGTTCCTCCCTTTCCCTGCCCCCTGTGTGCTATTGTGTTAGAGCGTGCCTCTGTCTTTCCTGGGATATTTGTGTATGTGTGACCTCCTGTTTCCCCCTGAACCAGAGTACTGAGTGAGCGACTGAGAGCCTGCGGGCTCGCCCGATTGGGCCCCCCCCCTCCCCGTCCTGGGACCATCCCTTCCTTCTTCCCCTGGAGTGTGTGAGCCCGTGAACCCTATCGTGAACCTTGGGACCCCTCCCCTGTGGACCAGGCACCTCCCTCACTTCTCCGCCCTACCATTCCCCTGGCAAGCGCGAGTAGTGAGTTTGGACCCCTTTCCCTTCCCCAGCTCTGTGCCCTATGATGATAGGGGTCAACGTTCAGAGTGCGTAAGCACACGAACAGACCCACACACTATCCTGACGGGCTTCCTTTCCCCGCACTTCGCAAGCAGAGCTCCCTTGTGTGCAACAGGTGTGAACGGGTGGTGCTTCTCCCCTTCCTACCCCCCTCCCACTGACAGTAAGACAAACAGGAGCCAGGAAGGGGGATTGATGATCCACCGAGTTGCATGTAACTGCAGGCCACCAAGCCAACCGGGAAGCAGTGGGCATAGAACAAGGCAGAAAAGAGGTGTGGCCTGACCAGTGCTGCTGGGGAAGCCCTTCAGGGCCAACCTCGGGCTCTGGCCAGAGTGAGCTGGCGGTGCTGTAGAGTCAACCACCATCTCCAGGACCTCAAGGGTGCTTGTTCAAGGCCTAGTTTTTACAGACGTAGGAAGAGGAGTGCGGCACCGGCATGACAAAGATCTGAATCAGGCAAGAGGAGCAGGACAAAAGGACCAGAAGCAGGTAGGATTTACAGGCCAAGTGTTGAGCAGAGACCATGGAGCAATCTTTTAGTATCCAGGATGGAGGGGTCTACAGCAACCAATCAGAGGGTCAGCAGCCAATCGGTGGGTTAGTCCTCCATTAACCAGACTGAGGTTGCTCAAGACCCGGCTGACTGTTTTCCCACTGCTTCAGCTGAGGAAAGGTCAACCTGGCAACCTGACTAGTTCTTGCACCCTCGTGAGACTTCGTGCAGCAGACCTCCAGCAGCTGTTCTTCACAAGGAATCTGGAAATTTGATCAGGTGACCAACCAGAGGCAGACTTCCCTGAAGAGGCCTAGAACGCCTGAGAGGCTCGGAGCTTCTTGCATGATCTGGGAGACTGTCTTCAGCAAAGGCCCCAAACTACAATTGTCAGCAATAATGGAAAACTTCCACATTTTGGCCTGATCCTCCAATGGTATTTACATAATCCAATCCCTGTGTCCGGGGAAAGTTCTATTGACTCCACAGATAGTCTAACCACAGGACATCCTTGTGGAGGTAGATTCAAAAACTACAATTCCCAGCAAGCAATGCTGAGAACAGGAAGAGGGATGGGAATGGACCAGGCACATGGCTAGCTAGAGCTGCAGACACTGCTGTAAACTCTCTTGTTACGTGAATAAAGCTTGTGGACTTTACTTGACTGTGCTCCTTCTACACAACCATCCTCCACAGATGTTCATCTCCTACACACCTTATTGCGCGACCAGGGCCTGAAAAATATTAAGGGCGCATTCACACGTGCAGCAATTATCTGGATTTTTAAAAATTCATTTTTCTCTAGTTCGCTGTTAACAATGCCAGTTGTGTTCACATGCATGCCATACTGTTGTTTCCTACAGCGAAATAACGCATTCAGACCTTCTTGGAGTGCACGCTTACCCTCCTGTTCAGTGCAGTTCAATTACAGAAGGTTGCTACCTTGTAAACAAGGTTCTTTGAGATGGCTCCAAACATTCTCACAACACCCACCTTTCCAGCCCCACATGGGATTTTTTTTCTTATATGCCTACAAAGAGTTGGTAGGAACTCTCATTCTGAGGGGGCGAGTGCTTTTTGTACTAGAGGAGCTCGAGACCATCATGTGGTCTATTTTTTTAATAGGGTGAGCATGCACAACCTAGTTGTGAGAATGTTAGATGCCATCTCGAAAAACCTTCTTTACAAGGTAGCAACCTTCTGATCAGCACATGGGGAGGAGTTGTTTGTAAACAAACGGCATTATCCTGTCCCCGCTGCTGCTGCTGCTGCTGCTGCTGCTGCACTACTAGGAGGCAGAGGCAGGTGAGGGATGGGGGCCGGAGCCAGGGAGGGGAGGCAGAAGAACTTATTGGGGGAGAAGCTGGCTGCAGCCTGCTGCCCAGCCATGCAAGTGTGGGGCCCCAGTGCACTTGAAAGCAAAGCTGCCTTCACATGCAGGAAATATTTCACACCAGTTAATACCAAATACAATGTCACTTTCACACTGCTGTACAGCGTGGATTTATTTCAATCGGACAGCATAAAGGTAGGTTTAACTAGCTATGGACTGTGGATTACTTAGGTGCGATATTGAGGACAATATTTTGAATTAGGGACTTCAGACATGCAAGATACATTTGAATTTTGTAAAATTCGGACACAAACTGAACATCTGAATGCCACCTAAGTGACTTTCCCCAAGATAAATCTGCATCAGTGTCAGGAACAGGATTTGGCTCTCCCCGAGCTTCAAAAGAGAACCTAAAATGGCTGTCCTTCTCTTTGTACCACATACAAGTCTTGGAACTTGCTGCATGAATACAGTTACTGTTACAGGATGAGATTACATCATTAAAATGAATCATTCTATAAGAATTACTAAGGGATTTCATATTGGTTTCATGTTTTTAATAAATATTGTCTCACCCCAAGCTTTCCCCATTTGCTTTTAAATAACATTGGCAATCATGGCAGCATTGCACAAGAGAAGTAAAGACTGCATTCCTTGCATTCATTACATTTATGGGAAAGTATGCATGCCAGGCAATTAAAGGAAACTCAGTATTTGGTTTATACATTACCTCACCTCTACCATCTTCACTCAAGGTAGCTGCAATTTATAGCTGTCCCCAAGTGTGTCAAAACAGAGGAATCAAAGATTACTCATTGACCTTAAAAGTATTTTTTTATCTATTCGAAAAGGGAGGGGAAGTCACCTTTGAACTTTTACACTCCTGTGTGTTTTAACCGCGAGTCCTAAATGAAGTCTCCAATAAATAATTCAGGAACCTCGGTTTCTTATTTTAGCATCAGGAACCTACCGATACATGACTTAAAGGAATCCTAGCCAAGCTTTTAATTCAGAAGGAAAACCGTACAAGATTAAGCCAAAAGGGTTTGAATGATGTCATTTCACAGAGACAGAATAAGTGTCGAATGATTTTTTTCTCAGCTCCCTATATACAGCTTCATTACAAACGGTGGAAAAAGAAATTGCTAAACTAAAATTAAACTGTAATTACTTAGATAAAAGGTAGGTAGAGAGAAAGCCGGATGCAATTTTTATAATCCTGGATCCTTGGAATGATTCCAAAATTGGCAAATAGTCAAAGGATAACAAAAAAAAAAAAGGATGGGTGACCAATACACACTATGTAGCAACTATTTATTTATTTAAGGAACTCTATCAGAAGAGGAACATACCAGGGTTGTTGTTTTTCTCTCCTTTGCCATTACATCATCTCTCAGATTGGACCAGTTTAAATATTTGATTCCAAGGAGGAAATGATTCCAATTTCATTCTTGCTACATAGGTCTGCTCTTGTTTAAAGAGGACACGTTATGGCTCACGACGTCTATAGAACTTAAAAAGGGGAACTGGCTAAATGACCTGATCCCAGGTACAGCCACACAAGACAGGCAGGGAGACTTCCATGCCTTGGGTAGCCTTACCCCTGCCTGACCAGCAGGGCCATGTAATGCGCTACATTCTGTGGCTGGTGGCCACCAGATGTCCCCCCTCCCCACCCTGGGGCACGGCAAACAGCAGCCAGCTACACGACGCGGCGTCGGAAAAATTCCAAGGATGTGTCGCAGAGCAGCCTTACCCCGCGTGGGGTAAAGCTGCCCAGGGTGGGGCAACTTGTGTGGCCGGGCCCCTTCTGCCGGCCCCAGGGTGAACTCTGCGGCATGGCTGTGAGGGACAGGCGCTGTCACCCATCGCATGCAGCCATATCACAGCCGGAGGTGGGACTTTGGTCTGGCCGGAGGAGGGAGGCAGGGCGTGCGCTCGCGTGGCCACACCCTGGGCATTGTAGCAGCTCCGACAGGGGCCAGCCCACCTGGCTTCCCCAGGGCCTCGTGCCTGCCGGCAGTGTGGCAGCAGTTATTGTCCATCACGGAACTGCATGGGGATCAGGCTCTCGCCACTCATGTAGCCTCGCCCTCTGCTGCTGCTGAAGTTTGTAAGAAATTGGCTTGGACTTCATGGATAACAGAATAATTCCCTAGAAGAGCCACTTGGAATATTTTTTTACTATCTAAAGAGATGGGCTCATTTCAAAATTGCCCTTTTCTTGTACACATCCTCTGGAGCATCTGTCAAGGGACAGGATCCTGAATTAGATGGACCATTGGTATCAACCATTCCAGCCGCTCTAACATTTCAAGGACTGTAGTTTTCACTCCTATTATGTAGGTCCATTAGGCATCATGTTGACCTTCTGTAGTGTCTAGAGGGCATTTAGCAATTCCATCAAAACCACAATCCAGACCTCTTAAGACTGAGGGAGAGTCACCATGACACTAAGGGCTTATGCTGTGTGTGGAAGGAAATGAGAAGTCCAGGGGATACACACACTCCATCCATCCATCCTCTACTTCCCATCACTTCCAAAAGTTTTCTACATTGGTAATCCACCGTCCCATGGAAGTGGTGGGGCTTTGAGATACAGAAATCTCACCATTAGGATTTATGAGGAGGCTGGTGGGCTTCAAAGGAATTATATCTTACCAAAGATGGTGGTCACCTCCACAACATGAGAAACCTAATGAGATCATGGTTGGGTGAAGGGTTTAGGTAAAAATGCAACCCAGGCCACTGCCCTTCTCTGTGATGCCTAGATGAAACTAGACAATAGCTGACTGATCAGTCTTTATCAGTCCTTGTAAAGCATTCACCCACCATCTTTCTGTGCCTTGACTTACCCTGGAAAAAATGATGTGGGCTCAGTTGTTCCTTTGAGTTCTCTCTGAAGGACATTTATTGACTTATTCTGATATACCACACAACAGAGTACTCGGAACTCAGCTTCTCAAGCCTTGGACAGCCTCACGACTTCTATCTCTTGTGACGTGGGCTCACTATGGCCCAGGACTCACTACACATGTAGTCCCGCACCACCAAATGATGGCCCGGGACTTCCCCGGGGTGGGCAGGCACCTGGTTCAGGATGTGCCCTGGGCCCGACCTCTGGCACCCACTCCAGGCCAAGAGCTGCCGACATGGGACAACGCATCTATTTGGCACTACCATCCCTGTCACAGGGTGGAGGTCACCATGACCAGGCACCGTGGCTGGTTGCCATGGCTGGCCATCATGACAGGGCATGGGGCGCTGGGAGTGGGGTGAGGTAGGGGCCAACGGCATGTCTGTCGTGGCCCCAAACCTTCCCAGGCTGTGCAGGCAGTGGGACAGGCACATCTATTTAGTGGCACCCGGAGAGCAGCCGCCACAGTTTTCCACCCTGGGTCAGGGAGCCTCCCTGCATGTTTGTTTCTAACCTTAGTATTTTACATTTTGTGTCCCTTACTCTAGAACTACCCCAAGATCAAAACCACCTTCCCACTGAGTTTTCCAGTCGGTCTTAGGTCAGGTTCTACTCAAACCTCCCTGCTTGGCATCCTAGCTGGTCTGTAGTATAGCTAACTACCTGGGCATTAGTTATACTCCCAGCTCTCCTTGATAGGTTTAGGGTTTCTTGGTTACCTCTGTGGGTGTGAGGCCAACCGTTCCCCAACAGCAGAGTAAAAAGTAATTCCAACCCAGCCAATATGGTTCCAGTTACAGCCAAGTATTTCAGCACATGCATAGCATTAAAATCTGGAGTCTTCACACTGAAGGCACTTCGTTTCCCCACGTGCCACTGCAAAAGTCAAGTTCAGCTTTCAACATCTAGGGCCTACAATTCGATTGTCTCAGTGGGATGGTTTTGGGTGCCAAGTACTTCTTGTTTCAGCCTGTTAACTTCTGCCTGAAGGAGGACTTCATGAATTCATCTGGGGACAAAGACTCCATCTTTGCATTGGAATTGCTTACATATTCTGTGCACTTAATATTGTCCTAAATTTACCTTGGACAAATAGTGCATACACTAGGCGTCTTCAGACGGACAGCACCCACACCTCTGCTCCACCTCATCCCTGGGCAGCCCACCAGATGTGTGGTTGAAGCAGAGGTGGGGCAGATTGTGCCTGCTCTGGGGCAGCCCTAGAATATCCAGGACCACCACCAGTGGAGCAGGCAGCCCAAACTTAAGGCACCAGCTGGAGGCGGGGCTGCTGTTCGTCTGCTCAGAGGACAGCTGCTGCAGCTCCGCTCTCAGCCAGGGGCTGCCCCGGGAAAATCCATAGAGTTGACAGCGGTAGCCTAGAGTGTCGGGCAATCCACCCACAACTCTATGGTGTGAGGGAGAGGGGTGCTGCATCAGCAGACCGTGGGCCATGGCAGCCACCGAGTCATTTAAACCCAACCAAGACAGGGCTGAAAGCAGGCAAACATGGGGGTGCTCACCCCTGGAGCAGGTCCGAGGGTGAGCACCCCCCACGTCCACGTGAACACCCATACATTTTTTAAATAAGCAGGCATTGGGGATCTTAATTCTAGATTGGACAAAGCACAAGAAAATGTATATGATCAATTAAGAAAAAACTGAACCGTCGAATTTTTAAATGATGGACTGAAAGTTTTAATAAGACTTCCCCAACTCTTGCTTCTATGATACGGTTCAAAGATTTGTTCCTAACACACATACTGCACATTGGCATGAGCAAAAAATAGAGTCCAACAATACATTGAACATCAGGAACCATCCTCACGACAGAACAAAGATTACAACTGCATTTGAAAACTAACAGTGCCAAAAAAAATATTTATGGGTTGGTGCTAGGCTAGCTTAAGACCATTCAGTCTGCATCATATTCTGCTACCAACAGGGAGAGGTTATAATAGCAAAGACAAGAAGAATATGAACATTTTTGCTTCACTACATAACCTACTCAATAGGGGTGGGAATTCCGGTTCTCCCGAGATCCGATATTGCCAGTATTTGGGTGTATCGGCTTAATCCGATAGATCCGATATTTACCTGTACCGGCATACCGGATTTTTAACACTGGCCGCGGTACCGGATTTTTTACATTGCGGTCATTGAAGTCAATGGTCACAATGTAAAAAATCCGGAACCGCAGCCAATGTACGCCGGTCCAGGTAAATCCGGTACCAGGGAAATCCGATACTGGTACATCCAGTATTCGGTTTTCTCCCCAGTGTCCCACCCCTACGTACTCAATAAGGACATAAAAAGTGCCTTACTGAATTAGACCAATGGTTCATCAAGCTCAGCATCCCATCTCTAACAGTGGCCAGTATCAATCAGTTTGGAGAAGTGCCCAGCAGGTCACAGTGGAGTAATCCATTCCTTGATGTTCTCACCCAGTTCCCGACAGTCAGAGGTTACCTCTCCCAACATACTTGGCTAATAGCTATTAATGGAACTATCCTCCAAGAACTTATCCAATCCTTTTCTAAACCCAGCTATGCTACTGGGCTAGACCACATCCTCTGGCAACAAATTCCATAAGTTAACAGTGCATGGCACAACACAAAACACTTTTGTTTGTTTTATATGTGCTGCCAGTTAGTTGCATGGAGTGTCCCCAAGTTCTAGTACTATTGGAGAGGGTGAACAACAGCTCCCTATTAACTTGTTCCACTCCATGCATGATTTTATAAACTTCTATCATATCCCCTCTCAGGTGTCTTTTCTCCAAGCTGAAGAACCCTAACTAGAGTTGAAATTAGGATAACCCATCAACATTTTCAGTACCCAAATTGACTCAAAAGTATGAGCTAGGGCTCAGTATTCGACTACCTGATGTCCCGGAACGTTGACTTCCAGTCCCAATTTACCGATCAGTAACCAGAAAAATTGAAAAATTGGTACTGGAAATGAATGGGGTTTTTTTTATATAGTTGGGCATCTGATCAGTTGGGTACCCATTAAGCAACCCATCGAGAACCCAACACGATACTCGAAAAAGCAGGTACTACCTGTGTGTAGCTACCCATTTCATCTCTGGCCTTAACCTATCAAACTTCTCCTTCTACAGAAGCCGTTCCACACACTCGATCATTTTTGTCACCCTCCTCTGTACCTTTATCCACTATATCTTTTTTGAGCTATTGCAGGAAGTGACTGGTCTGATATCTTGACAGTAGCCTGTGACTTTGAACCTTTATATTTCTAAGTCAACATTTTCTGAAAAGTTATAAAGCTGCAATAAGGTTGGGAAATTACTGTATTAAAGGTCTATAAAAATATGGTTGTATAGCAGTTGCCACTCTAAACACTGGTGATTGGCAGAGCAGAATAATCTGAACAGAACTGCTCTCTCTCTTGCAGCACCTAAAATTATGCCCCTCCAGAAGCATTACATAACCAGTCACCGAGTTATGTGCCTTTAGATCACACTTGAAGCATCTCATCAAAGTTGCATCTCCAAGGATAGAAAATCACAAGTGATTAAATATAAATACACAATGTTAAAAATTGCTTTTAGCATGTTATATAATATTTATCATTCTGTGGCAAAGACGATGCATAGGTCATATAAAGATCACGTATGATGGCTGGTGTATTTGTGTTCTATATTTTCATGCTGGAGGCATCTCAAAGAAAGTATTTTAAATACCTCATCTTGTTCTAGAAAGCATTTAAATTGCAATGTATAGAGGAGCTGCTAAGCTTCAAATAATTTAGAAGCCCAAAACCAACATAATTTAGAAGTTTCCTTCTGGAGACTTTGTGTCGGTGTCTGAGTTCAAGTGGCAGAACTAATTCGAGGGACCACTTTCCATTCAGCCATTCGTATCATCATGACAGGTACCAGCGAAGCCTTCTCAAACTGCGAGGTAGAGTCAGCCCTAGTAGCCTCTGGCAGAATTTCAAACACTGGATGGATTTGGGGGGCTCAACCTACTTCCGAGACTATATTTATCCACATCAGGAAACCGCTGCACAATTCGGTGCGATTGCCAGAATCTTCACTCCAAGAGAGGAGTGGGATGGGGGTGGGGGGAACAAAACAGCAGATGTGCAAGAGGTCAAGAATGAGGTGCATTGATGGAGCTGTCATCACTCTCCTCTTCCTTCTTGTTCTTCCCAGCAACTCGCAGTAGTGGAATCTTCTTTATTAAAAGAAGAGGTGGATAGCCATAGCAAGGAAGCTCCCCATTCTAACCCACCCACAGCAAAAGGAGTTAGGTCCTAGGCCAAGAGCGACTCCTACTTAGTGTTTTCTAATAAATTAAACTCTGTTGCCTGCAATAAGGGCACTGGGGTGGGGAAAAAAATAAGCAAAGGATAAATGGTTGACTCTGGAAAATTATGTTCATCAAAAAACCACACGCTAATAAATCAAAAGACAGTGTACATACTCTATTCACATCCAACAAAAGGCCTCCGATAAGTTATCACTATTGTAACAACTAGTACCGATGCTTGCAGAACATGGTGGCAGCCACTCTGAAATCAAGAGTAATCTTATGGACTTGCCGTTGAGAGAGAAATCAATGTCTAAATTCCTGTATGGAGTTTAAAAAGAAAAGAATACTGGATAGAGCTGAAATGAGTACCCACAAAAATGTGTATACCTGTTGAATTTCTGGTATCTGAACTGACCTGCACCATTCGGGTACTAATCGGTACCCGATTATTTATTTAAATGTATATGCTACTCTAACCATAAAGGCTCAGGGCGGCTTACAATCTATAAAATCAATTTTAAAATCCCCATAAACCTCCCTACTCTTCCCCAAACCCTCCCATCCAATTCTGTCCAACCCTATCCCTGCCTGCCCAATGCCTGGCCAAATAGCAAGGTCGTATATAGTTTCCTGAAGATGAACAAGCTTGGTCTTAGATGAACCTCCAAAGGGAGGGAGTTTCATAATCATGGGGCAGCCACCGAGAACATCCTCTACGTGCCCTGGCTGTAGAAACGTTACGGGAAGACGGGACCTGCAAAGAGGGTGCTTTCGGCTGACCTCAGAGGCTGTGTTGGGACATGAGAGAGAAGGCGGTCTTTCAGATTAATGCCCCCCGATGTTTCGGAGTGTCAACTTCTGGTACCAATTTACCGATCAGTAACCTGGGGGAGGAGGGGACAGTAAATTGGTACCAGAAATTACTGATTTCTCCAGTACCCAATCGGTGATTGAGCAGCTTGCCAAATACCTGACAAGGTACTTGAAAATGTGGGTATCCACAGACACCAAATTAGGTACCTGTTCCAGCTCTAGTACTGAGCCCTCATGTCAGTTTACGGTAATTCAACAGAACAGAATTGGGCCCATATTAAAGAAGGCCCTCAAATTGGTGGAAACCATTTTCTGCTTCGGCCAGTCAACCCAATGAGAGAAAACACAGTGACACAGTTGATGCATGTACTGGTAATGGATGAGTCTCGAAGAGCTTCACCAAAGCTTGGGGCTTTAGTTCACCGAGATTAAAACTCTTCTTCCCAATTAACGTGTGCATGCCTTGATAATTCAACGGGTGGTTTTTTTCTGGGTCCAAATCCTTCATGCCGTGTAATAAGCATCGTACCATATCGATGACTGGAATTATGATCAGAACAATACATGTCAACACAAATTCTACAGGTCTGAAGACGCGCACGTTGCAAGAAGGGGATACTTATTCATTTTTTGTCCTTGGCGATTGATATCTTGATTAATTGCCAGAAGGCATTGGTGTTAACTGTGTGGGGATTGCATGCAGCGTACTGGGAACTTCACACTGTATTAAAGGCACAGACATGCCCAGTTGGAGCAGTAAGCCTTTGTTTGATTTGGCACTGCTTGCCGCTTCCCGGGGCCAATGTAATAAAGAGGTTTCTGTTAGGAGCCGCAGTACTCATTGTAGAAAAATTGCCCCTGCAGAAATTAGCATGGTACAATGAATGAAGAATGCATAATGTTTCAGAATGGACAGCTGCTTTGCTGAAACAACAACTAAGAGAGATGCTTGCTGGGGAGCACATTTCTTGTAAATTAATTTACTACCTACTTCAAGAAAAACAAAAGGGAAATCGTCAAATTATTAAGACCAATTTATTTACTGATGTTGTGTGCAGTCCTCATGGGCCACACATATTTGGGGCTGTCACAGGGGTCCTCTTCTTTGATTGATTCTAGGGAATTAGCTCTGAACCCAGGACAAAACACGGGGCACCCTGCTGTGCTCCATTAGTTCCCCAAACGCAGGGTTCCTAAATTTAGGGTCTGGCCTATGCACTCGCCCCTACAGTCAGCCTGTACCCACTTTTAAGGGCTTCTCCCAACAAAGGTGGGTCCCTCACAACACAATAACAGTTCCAATATGTATATGGGTTGGTCCCACCTTAATCGTAGGTGTTCCTCCAGTTGAGGCCTACCGCTTCTCCAAAAGCCTCAGGCTTTATTCCAGTCAGCAGGGGCTTCTTACTGCACCTTGTCTCGGTTCTAGTGCCCTGGGCAGCCAGCCTTGAGGAGATGTGCTCCCTTCACTGTCTCCTGGTAAACTGCCCCCTCCTCCTGGAGTAGGCCCTTTATATATGCTAGTGGCTCTTCTGGTTTAAAGGGTCAGTAACCTTTTTCTTCAGTATGGCCTTAACAGACGCCATTTTGTTCTGTCTTTGTTCTGGAGGCCATCTTGTGGCTGGACTCTGCCACAGGGTCCTTAGTTTGTAGCATTCAGCTTTGGGGGTGCGTGCAACAAAGTTTAGTCTTCGAGAGTCTTACACAGTGGTGTAGCAAGGGTGTGACAGACATGGGCTCATGTCCTGATTATGAACACACACACACACACAAAGGGGAAGGGATGTTCCTAATTAGCAGCCTTCCTGACGGGACTCCTGACTGACTTCGGCCTCCACCCATAACGTCTGTGGTGTTGCCGTGACTCCCAGCAAGGCCCCACAGACACATGGTAACCCCACCAGGAAGGAAGTTTGAAGAGTCAACAGGACCAGTACTCCACCCCTGCCTGCTCTTAAAACATTCTTCATGGTGTGGCCCTTTGCAAGAAGTCTGAGCCCCAATAGAAAATGTTCAGAGTGGATGGAGGGCAGTGTGTTGGCCCCGCTACCTCTTGTCCACAAATGTCCGAGCGGTGCTCAGGATGTTTACAAAGGGTCCCCCTGGAGTCCAGCGCCCCTTGTTCCATGGTAGCTACACCCTTGTCATTTAAAACTCTGCTCAGAAGATCTTAATAGGATCTGTGATGACGGGGAGGACAGCCCCGCCATCAGACCCCAACAGGAGGATCATTTTTAAAAAGATCCTGTGTGCCACACGGCTCGCGCTGCCCGCGCTGCGGCTGCAGGAAAAACAGCTGCAGCAGCTGACGGCGCCGGTATTCCATGTATCTCTTCTGCGCATGCGCGCCAGTCTGGGGAGAAAGAATAGCTTTCCCCGCGACTGGAGACAGTGCGCAGGCGCAGCCACGGCTTCTGGTGGGTCGACACTGCTGACTGTCCTAAGAAGCCACAATGTTTGGAGGGCGTGGCTAGCAGGGGCAATGGGTTCTAATAGAACCCATTGCCCAGCCATTTTAATTGTCTGGAGGGG
>QEPC01004922.1:11055065-11070142 GCA_003113815.1 Sphenodon punctatus
CCTGTCCTCATCCGCCTGGCCCCCACCCTCCACACCTTCAAGTCCCTCCTCAAAACCCACCTCTTCTGCTCCGCCCTTCCTAACTCCTGCTAATCATCCCCACCCAGGATTATCCCCAACCTGTTATCTGCAAACTCCCAATTCTCTGTAACCAAGCCAAGAACATGTACCTGAGCTCTCGCATCCTCATGAATGTTGCATCCCTTGTCTCTCACTCTGTTTCCCCTTCCCTGTCTCCCCTTCCCCGGTCTTTAAATTGTAAGCTCTCAGGCAGCAACCGTGTCTATCTTATTCTTTGTAAAGCACCAGGTACATCGCTGGTGCTATATAAATGCTTATAATAAAATAAAATAATAATAATAATAATTACAGAGAAATACTTTAAATTGGATTAAAGAGAAACACATACATTGAAATGGCTTTCCCTCAGGGGTGAGTGATCATGTGAACAGAGGAAGGGCATTCATGGGGCAAGTAAAATCACTTGGCACCTAACACCAGACCATTCACACAATCGTACCTTCTTCCTGGTTAATTAAGTAGTGTTTGTGTAAAGACTTGCAGAGTGGATTATCAACATCAGAGTTAATGGAGGGGTTAGCTTGTTCATGAGAACAACAGTGAAGAACTGAAAAAGTGGGGCGGTGAAAGGTGACAACAGGTAATCGGTGACACAAAACCGCTTCCTCCCGGGGTGCTCCCCAGCTGCGAAAGTGTAGTTATGATAGAGGTATGTACAGGGCCAGGCCGGATCTGGAATAACGTACAATGTATGATGACACAAGGCACCATGTGTTGGGACCCTCATAGGGACCTCCAGAACAAGGGATAAACCCGTAGATAAACTTGAAATGACAACACGAGTGCAATAGGCTTTAAGCACCAGCAAAAAAACCCAAAAAAATACAGGCTCACAGCCTCAGTGGAAGACTAACAGCATATTGGGGGTGCAGAGGCATCAATAAGTATGAAGAGATTCCCCCAAGGATCCCAAACTAGTTTATGCACATATACCTACCTAAGTTATTATTAGTCTGTTCTAGCATATCTGTAGTGGAATTCTAAATCTTTTTTTTATTCTGGTATAGCTAGGCAGAAGACACTTTACCAAAGGCTCTTAAAGGTTACATCTTTCAGTGGAACCGATTTATTCAAATACTTGCTTTTATCTCAAGTCATCTTCTTAGAGCTGAAACAGATATAGCACTTTTGCTGTCCATGGGTAAGCCTCGCAGATTTGAGTCGACCATGTGATGCCCATTTGGTATCCGAGTCAGATACCCGGATAGCCCCAAATACTGGGTATTACTGTTACCGATTTACTGTTTTACCAGTCAGGAAACTGGAAAATTGCTACTGAAGCTGGAAACTCAGGACCAGAAGTAAATTGGGTAGCCTCGTCAGGCACTAATCGGGTACCAATTAGTACCCAATGCTACTAGGTCGGATACTGTGATTTTGACAGGGATACCCAATTTCGCAGGTACTCGTTTCAGCTCTGGTCATCATGAGTTCCTGGTTTTCTGTTTAGCACAAAAAACCCCAGAGAAAAAGCATGGTGTTCCTGTTTTATCAGAGAAATGCACAGAATTCCAGGTCTTTCTGGGAAATATCCGCCTGCAAAAACTCCGTGGCAGCAGCAGAAATTGAAAGGAGGCAAAATCTCTGTGGAGTTTCTGGTGTGCGTCTGTGTCCAAGAGATTCGGTGTGAGAACGAACACAGGCGTCTGGCTTGGCAGAGGTATGTCGGGGTCCGTGTGGGAGCTGGTGGGGAGGAGGGTGTTGGAGCAGCACCCCACACGCACCCCTACAGAGGGAGAAACTTGAGCTCCATGCCAGGGCTGGCTGGTGTGGGATATTGTTTTGATTTGTTATTTGAGTGGCAGTGGAAACCAGTGCATCAAGTTGTCACAAAAAATGAATAATTTGCAATAAACACTTTCTAATTTTAATGGCCGAAAAATCCAGATTTTTTTTTTATTAGAGAATTTAAGAGGGTTTTTTTTTTCAGAGAATTTTCCATTTTTGGCAGAGAATACTAGGAACTCTGGTCATCACTGACTGCATTGACAGTCCAGAGGCCTGGACTTACATGGCCTTCAAGGTCACATCTGACTCTACCATTAGGGTGTTTAAGAATCCTTGCAATTTTAAGCCAAGTTGAGCCGTAAGTTATAGGTTGTTTCCCCTACCACCACCACCACCCCCAAATGTGAAAAACATCCTCCTAAGCGGATCCCTTGCAAAGTGGAAGGTAATCCCAAGGATAGATTGCATTCCTATTAAAACTCCCTACAAAAAAATTCACCCCATGAAGATCACATTCCTGACCAAGCCAAATGAGCCAAGATACCCGTAAACTTACTGCACTGGGGATTTCTAGGATATAATTGAGTTCTAAGAAGGTTGTTCGTTGTTACGCCATAGGCACACAGTTTTCTCTGCTTGACAGACGGAGTCGTTGTCACTTACTTCCATCTGGTAGAAAGATGACATTTTGTTAATACTTCTGCTTAGAGGTTATAGCTCAAGGATCTCATCCTGCGAGGCACAGGTGCTCAGCGCTCCCTAGAGGGGCTCTGCACCCTGACCTGGCTTTGAACAACCTGCAGGCTGATGGCACTCAGTCCCTTGCAGGATAAAGCTTTACGTTTCCTTGGGAAAGAGATTGTTTCCTCCCATGGGGGCATTCCTGTATTCTTTCCACTTTAAAACTATCTTAAAGCTCTTTGTAATTGTCCAGGTTGCCATTTTCAATGCATATGGTGCAAGCTAACTTTTCAGACATACGACTTGCTGAGCTGACTGGACAGGAGATGTCAGTGGATAAGAAACAAACTCTTACAAATCTCCCGGGCACAAGGTTACATATTTCTAGCCCTCTAACAAATCAAAACCTTCAGTCCTGTCACCATGTTTCAAATGAATTATCTCAGAGCTGGACATTTGGAAACAAATTAAGAAAAAACACAGTCAGGATTCCTGGGTCCTACTTCTTGCCCTGTGAAATAACTCAGGTTTTGTTCTGGCAAGGGACACTGCGGGAGCGGGCAGATGTTTGCCACCTCCTGAATAATGCCTATCTCCCAACTAGAGCTGAACCCATCAAATTTATGGTACCTGAATCAACTAAAGTATTGGGTACCGACAGGTACCCAATTCAGACCCAAAACTTGGGTAATTTCGGTGCCCAACGTCCCAGAATATCAACTTCTATTCCTATTAGTAACTGGAAATTACAAATTTTTCAAGTATCCAGGTACCTGATCGGTAATTAGGTAACTTGTCAAGTACCCAAGACAGTACTAAAAAATGCAGGTATTACCTGTGGGTAGCAAATGAGCAAGCAACCTGTTTCAGCTCTATACCCAACAGTCCCTACTTAGGATAAATAGTCCCTCATTGGGTGCTGAATCCCATTGTTCCTCTTTCAAGGCATCAAAGTCCTCTTTCCAGAAAGAGAAAGAGGCAAAGATCAGTATTCAAACCTCAGCCATGTCTTTCCTGGTTGCATCTCAGGGGAATGACAATGGGGAGAGGACAGAATGACCCCCAAAAATAGGACTTATGAGATCTCACAGATCACGAAAATCTTGTCGAGACTGGGCCTTGCGACAAGATTTTCATGGTTGCGAACCTTGTGAGAATCAGCCGTTCAACACCATTCTCAGAAGAGTCTTAAAAATCCACGAAGTGAAAAATGGCCGCCAGGGCCGTTCTGAACATGCAAGATGGCGCAGGCTGCATCAGCACCATTTTGGGAACAGGCAGCTGGTTCTGGGCATGTACAGGCCAGCTGCATTTTTCTAAAATGGTGCCGACACGGCCTGCACCATCTTGGCTGATTTCAGAGAAAACTGAAGACAATACAGCATCCATATGCAGATCGCTGTTGGATGGTATGGTTACCACACAGCACAGAAACATCAGGAATAGAAGATGAAAGCAAAACACTTTGGCTCTTTTCAAACAGACACTCTAACATGGATAAAATGGGTGTTACATTTTATTATACATGTTGCAGGGCACCCATAGAGCACACCTGCAGCCCTGCAACATGTATAATAAAATGTAACACGTGTTGGAGCGTCTGTGTGAAAAGGGCCTTAAAGAGGAATCTTTTCTTCAGGGTACAACCCCATCGGACAGTGGGCACCTTCCCCATTTCTTAGGGTCAGTTCTTAGGGTGTTGCGTTAAGAACTTTTAATTCAATGTAGGAAATGAAAATGAGAATTTTTACACCAGCTGCCAGGTGGTGCACACCCCCCGCCACTCTAGGGGGAGGAAATAACTGTCTCCGAGAGATAAGTCTGAGCAACAGCAAAAAAATCCCAGATTCCACGCCCTCCTCCGATTTGGGTGCACTCGTCGAACAGCAGATCTATTTTGAATTCCAAGTTTCTGGTTTTCATTTTAGATTGGAGGAGACCCACATACTCACCATTTCAGTTCCCCCTGCTTATCACGTCTCGGTGCAGCAGATAAAGAGCAAAAAAAGACAACAGTTCCTCAAAAAGAAGAACACGCTGTTTATTTGGGGGAGCGGGGCAGTACTGTTATGTCTGCAAACTAAGCAACGGAGGAGATTCACACACAGAGAGAGCAGCAGAATCCCTACATCTATTATGCCTGGGACTCCACATCCATCCAGTCAGGTGTGGCAAGGCTGAGACAGGCCCAGCTTAATATAAATACACCATAAATCTGACCACTATCATTCATGCTTTTATTACCTTAAGATCGGACTACTGGAACGTGTTCTAAGTGGGGCTGCCCATGGTGACGGTCCGGAACCTGCAGCTGGTGCAGAATGCAGCGGCCCGTCTCCTTATGGGGACGGGCCACCAGGAGCACATAACACCGGTGGTCCGTTCTCTGCGCCGGCTGCCGATAGTTTTCCGGGCCCAATTCAAGGTGCTGGTTCTGACCTATAAAGCCCTGCACGGCTTGGGCCCTACCTGTCTTCAGAACTGCCTCACTCCCTGTGCCCTTGACCGGCCCCTGCGGTCATCTGGGCGCGCCCGTCTCGAGGTCCCCTGACTACTGAGGGGAGCAACTATGGAGACGGCGTTCTCAGTGGCCGCTCCACGGCTCTGGAACTCCCTCTCCATGGAGACCCGGGTAGCCCCGGATTTTCCCTCTTTTCGGTGCCAGTGCAAGACCTGGCTGTTCCGCCAGGCCTTTGGCGAGGGGGAGGGGGGAGGGTGGGTTGGTTAGAGATATGGGATGCTGTTTATTTATGTGTTTAGATTTTAATCATGGGGGAGGTGATGCCCCCTTTTATCTATTCATTTACTGTTTTATTTATTGTTTTGTTATCTGCAGGGCACTATATGAATTTTATATATGTTTTTATTTTTGTAAGCCGCCCCGGGCTGCCTTCAGCAGGAGTGGGGTAAGAAGTTTGAGAATAAATAAATATAAATCAAAATAAAACACTGACAAAAAATCCACATGGTGGGGCACCGAAAATACAGAAAACCCTTCCCCCTAACCCTCAACCCCCACCCCTTACCCATCTCCTTCACCGAAAGTCTGGCGGAACAGCCAGGTCTTACATTGTCATCGAAAGGAGAGGTCCGGGGCCAAACAGGCCTCTGCCGGAAGGGAGTTCCACAGCCTCGGTGCGGCCACCGGGAACGCCCTCTCCATAGTCGCCCCCCAAGATACCCGGGGTTAGAGCCGAAACAGGTACCCGTTTGCCGGTACCCACGCATTTTCGAGTGCCGTGTTGGGTATTCAATGGGCTACCCGATCACCGATTGGGAACCCGAATACCCGGGAAATTGGTAATTTCCTGTACCGATTTCTTCAGGTTTCCAGTTGCCCATCGGTAAATCAGGACCGAAACATCAAACCCAGAATTTGGCATTCCAGAACACTGGGTACCTGAATCAGGTTCAAAACAACCAGCAGCCGATTCGTACCCAACATTTTCAAGTCTGTTCGGGTACCAGAAATTCAACAGGTATACCTGTTTCTGCAGCTCATGTCCCAATTATTATGGGCCCCCTCAAGAGCAAGGTCTCCCTAAGGAGCAACACACACACACGGGGGAGGGGGGGTCTTGGCCAGCTTCGGCCTCTCTGGCTCCCAGTGAGCCCCTGCCGCATGAGCAACCCCCTCAGGAAGGAAGTTTTAAGAGTCAGCGGGGCCGGTGTTCCATCTCCACCCATTCTGAAAACTTCTTTCTTGGCACGGCTATTGGCAAGTGGCCTGCACACTGCAAGGAAATTCCCGCTTGCTCTAGGATGCCTACGCCCCACCATCTCTCCAACTGATACCTGATCCACTGCAAGCTGAGAGCTGCTGTAAGCCAAGAGCCAGGCTTCCTGGAGAAGGCACAGAAAGCAAGGGGTGGGGGACTTCCCTGTTTCGGAGGGGTAGTCCCTCTTTGGGTGCTGAAGCCCACTGTCCCTCTCTCTCAGGAGAGAGGATGACAGAGTTCCTGGAATTTAAGCCTCAAGCAGCTACCGCTGTCCCACTTTCGGGGCATCCAAGTCCCTCTTTCAAGAGGGAGACAAGCCTCAGAGACTTCTTTCCTGGTTGCCTCCTGCTTCTCTCCCTCTTTATACGCTTGGAACATTGGAAGGTGCGCGTGCGAGAGTGCGAGCACGTAAGGGGCGGATCTTATTTGCTGAGGGGTGGGGTTTATTAGCCAAGGGGTGGGGATTGCCACTCCATGGCCACTTGAAATGCTGGAAGGTCGGAGTGCGTGATGTGTAGCACCCTTGATTGTTCACACACGGAGAAGGGGGAGCACCAGCTTAGAACTACCGGGGCTAGTAGGTAGTATTACTCCTCCTTGCCGTGCTTACGGGTGTACACAGGTAACTCCCTACCCACAGAGAAGCTCTGTGAAGCTAAACAGAGTGCACACATTTACTAGTCTAAGTTGGCCCAGTAAAAGGTATCCTCTTAACTACACGGTCTCTCCTATCTGGGACCGACCCAGCTACCGCTTTCTAAACAACTCAGCACTGCAGTAGATCAGATGGAGCTGGACTGAAAACTGCTATGAACGCATATGAGCAAATGGAAACATTCTTTTTGGAAAGCTTTCCCACAGTGGAACTTATTTTCTGACGGGCATTTGTTTGCCGAGACGTTAAGCCTTCTGAACTTTCTTGAAGACTAAAGAAAGCATATCAGCGTTGAATTCCAGACACCCAGTGTCCCGGGGAATGTTGCAGTTTCTCCCTATGTCCCCCCCACTCTGTCTGGCCTTTTTCCTCAACCTACTTCAAACCCAGTGTGGGGAAGAGAGCAGAGCTATACCCACATCCAAAACCACTCTTGTAAACACTGCCCTAGATATCAAACGTTCCAAGAAATGGAGATGATTTTCCCGGGACTCGACCAACAGATAGAAGGTATAATATTACAAAGTATTCTTCCCAGACTCTTCGTTGGCCTTGAGAAGACGCTGGCATTCACATACTGTAGCAATGGTATCACTTTGCCTTCCTTTGCAGCTACTAGTGCCTAGTTGTTTTGTCCTAGTGGGGCTGTAGCTTCCCAAGAACAGAAACCTGCTGAACTTGATGGAGTAAAACCAGCAACAGACTTGAATTGAGAGGAAAATAAATGAGAAAGTGGAGTGGGCCATGTTTTAAAAAGGTAGTGTGGTTGGGCAATTCTGCATCAAAAAGGTTATAAAAATTAAGGAACATGGATGCAAAACCATTACACAGCTGATCCACTGGAGGAAAACCTGCAACCTACCTCTTCTATCCGGCTTTCCCTAGATCCTCTTCCTCATAGACTCATCACGGATGCCTCCTCTTCAGACTCATCGTGGATACCTCCTTTGCTCAGAGTCCCCCTCTTTCCTGTTCAGCACCTGTGACTTCTGAACTTCACAAATGTACCTCCATCTCTCCCTGTGTTCCCCGCCCACTTGCCTTTCCTAGATTGTAAGCCCCTTGGGGCAGGGACCCATCTCTAACTACTGATTTTACAGTACCAGGTACATTGCTAGCGCTATATAACCAATACTAATAAGGCACGATGATGGCAGTGTCTGAAAAAAAGTGTCTCCATACCGCCCATCGTCTTGGTTGCAAAGGAGTGAGACTCCCGGAAGCTACTCCAGAGTTTGGACATTTTATAGGTCAACAAGGATGCAGCTTGAATATGCCCTAAAGCCTGTTGTATGTCCTTTGGATGTAAATTCGTATCGGTTCGTTTTCATCTTGTTTCCCAAAAGTTACCAGATTTAAATGCCGATTTGTATTACGGATCTATATTTAAGTCAATTAAAAAATAAGCTTTTTTTAAAAAAAATGAATTACTGTGCATTCACAAAATGGCCACCAGACCATTCTGCGCATGTGCAACCTTTTCCAAAATGGTGGCGGCAGTGTTGCCGCCATCTTTTGGGAAAGGGCAGCTGGTCTGCACATACAGTCCACGCAGTCACCACACCACGTGACTGGATTCTCCTCATCCCTTTCTCTCCTCTCTCGCGCAGCCTTCTAGCCAGCTAGGTGCCTCCGCCTTGGATCCCTAGCCCCTCTTGCCATGCCGACTGGCGACATAGGGGCCCCCGCTGGGGTTTAGGCCTACTTCCATTTTATCCTCAGGTCCTCCTGCCCCATTGGGATTATACCCAACCCTGCTACCTTGGCTACCAGCCAGAAACACCCATCCCACTCGCCACGGGACCTTTGCCCAACTATCTGGCTCTTCCCCCTTTCAGGATTGTGGGGGTGGCCCTGGGCCTCGCTCAGAGCCCCCGGCAAGAAGGCTGCTGGCATGCCTCCTATTCCTTCTTTGGGTTTGCTTTCTCCCCCTGGGAAACTACTGCACGTTGGCTCCTATGGGTCTCTCTGGTCCAACGCTCTTGGCCAAGCCCTCCGAGCTAAACAGATGCTCTGCATTAGCCTCCCCGCTGGTTGCCTCCAGCTGCTGGTACGTAGCCCCAAGCCAGGCTACCAGCTCTTCCTCCCTTGGCCTTCCCCTCTCCTAGGCTCAAAAGAGTTATCCCAACCTCACTAGAAGCTCCCAAGCAGCCTGCTCCTCCTTAACAACCCCTGGGCCTACGGCCCTGCCCTGAACCCCTTGCCCTTCCCTGGGCATGGATCAGGGCTCCAGCCAACTTCAGCGCTCCATGCCTGGCCAATTCCCGAGGACAGCTTCCCCTTTATAAGCCCCCAGCATGTGACCAGCCCCTTCTGGTCACCTGACCCTCCGCTCCCTGGGGTCCAGGTTAACCCCTTCTATGCTGGCCCCAGGTGAGCACTGGTGAAGTATTTTGAGCGCTGAAAGCGCTAGAGTAGTTATAGGTACAGGCTTATCTATGGGTGTTTTTACACACACATTTCTCCTGCATGTTTGCTGTTACACCTGAACTTTCTGCATGTCTAAATCACTCACCCAGATCTTAAATATCTTCTGCATAGAACTCCTCCCAGAATGTTTGTGTGTAAAAGGTTTTCCTGGTAAACTATTTTGCTCCAGGCAGCTGTGGTCACTTGGTTTCCATGGCAGCCCCTCACGTCTACAGCTGCGGCTACTTTAGGCTGCCTCAGGGCAGTGTTTGTGTGAAGAATGCACCCAGGAACTGCCTCAGGGCAGCGTGTGCATGAAGAGAACTTACTTGTGGACTTATAAACCCAGAAGACTGAAAAACCTGGAACTTTAAGGTGTGTGTAAAAATGCCCTATAAATTTATCTAGCATTTTCAGCATTCAAAGTACTTTAGAACCCTTATCTAGCTCACTCTCACACCCAACCCTCATTGTTATTCCCATTATACAGATGGGACACTGAGGCCAATTTGCCGAAGGTCACCCAGCAAGTTCGTGGCAGACATGGGATTCAAACAGTTGTCTCCCTTATCCACTAGGCTATGCCGGCTCTCTTGAGATGGCGCTCTTCCTCAAGCGATGGGTGGAAGAGATGGGGTTTTCCCTTTTGCGCTACAGCTCATTATGAAATAGACCACAGGGTTCCAGAAGTACGTTATCCGCTACAATACAGAGGAAAGTGGAGTGACACCCCAGGGGTTCCTCTCACACAAATGCCTGTCTGTTTGCTTGACAGAGAAATATAAAGACTGAAGCCAGGGGGCGTAGCTACCATGGAGCAAGGGGACTCAGTTGAGCCTAGGCCCTGGACTCTACTACTTACTTACTACTACCAATTTCTATAGCACTGCTAGGCATAGGCAGCGCTTTACAGGCACAGGTTGGTTCAGAGAGAGGTCCCTGCCCCAGTGGGCTTACAATCTAAGATGGACACGGATGAGGGGGAACACAAGGAAAGACACACACATATTCTCATTTTACAGATAGGAAACTGAGGCTGTAACTTGCCCAAGGCCACCCAGCGACTCTATGGCTAGGGTGGGATTTGAACTCTGGCTTCCCAGGCCCTTACCCACTACACCACACTGGCTCTAGAGAGGGGTGGCTTTGCAAGCAGCCTGTGCACAGCTAGGAAATTTTCCAAGAGGGCAGAGGAGCTAGGCCGCTCGGCCCTCACCAACTCTGAAAACTTTCTTGCGGTGCTCAGGCAGCTTGTGAAGGGCCCCTCAAATAGTAGGAAGCTTTCAGAGCGCTAGCCCCACCAGCGGTTAAAAATGTCCTTCCTGGTGGAGTCACTGCACTCCTGGCACCCTCACTGAGAGCCAGGACAGCACCACAACTTTTGCCAAGACTGGCCGGGAGCCTTGGGGTGGCCAACACTTCGGAATACCCCACCCATCCAGCTCCTCCCACTCAGCAGGAGCCATCATTAAACATCAACCTACCACTGCCTTGCAACGACCCTGACCAATGGCGGTCGTCAGTCATCGTCAAGTCATTGACTTGGGGCACACTTACGGGTTTGGAATTGAGGGACAAAGGTTCTGTGTAGTGTCATATCAGCTCCTTAGATGTTTGCATGCTAATGTCTGTAGCACATGAACTTGCCACACACACTTGTTTGGCGGGTGGAAAGTGGAGGCTTGCAGGTCCAACTATAAATACACTTAGTGCAGGCTACAGTTGAGCAAACAGCTCATCATGAACAATTTATTCAACGAGCGGGCCAGTTTGGACAGAGGGAGCGTGGGGGAAAGAAAGAAAGAAGTCAAACAGTAAGTAAACGATAAAACGGCAAACCAGACAACTGCTAGACACTAAATTGGATACCATCGGTATCCGACTGGATGCTGAATACTAGGGGGGGGGGACACTGAAGCAAGGTTATGAGTTTTTTCAGGTCCATATTTTGGGTCCATATTATAATCCATGGAATCCTTTAAATCTTTCCCCCTCATCCCCCCAGGGCCCTATTTCCCCCACCCCTCGCCCTCACCCCCTGGGACCCTGGAATGGTACTTACCAGCCTTGGAGAGCTTGAAGCTCCACTGGTCCCCCACTGCTGTGGGGGGGCCTCTCATCAGGCTCCCTTGCCATGGTACGCTGCTCCACACCGTGCAGGTGCAAAACGGCCAGGAGGGCTTTTTTGTGAATGTGCAAACAGCTGCCACCCTTAACCAAAATGGCAGGGGCCAAAATGACGTTGCTTCCATTTTGGTTAAGGGCGGTGGCCATTTTGCACATGCACACTGCCGAGCAGGGAACGCGGCAGCGCACCACAGCAAATGACCCTGCCGGGAGTGGGCCAGTGGAGCATCAACCAAGCCGTCAGGCCGGGTAGTACATGCCAGGCCTTGGGGGATGGGGGAAATCTGCAAATTAAGGGTTTGAAAATGGCAGGTCAATTTACAGCCTGCTTTGGAGTAAACCATAAAAGCCTTTTCTGGACAGTTACAATTTAATCTGAAACCGAAAGTCCCATCCCTACTGAATATTCCTTCACGGCCCCTCATACCTCAGGCCCTTCACAGTCTCGGTCCCTCGTACCTCAGGGATCGCCTCACCCTCTGCGCCCCAGAGCGGCTCCTTCGGTCTGCCGGGGGCGCCTTCTTGGAGGTCCCCCGTGCTAAGCGGGGGGCCACAGTGGAGAGGGCATTCTCGGTAGCCGGGCCACACCTTTGGAATTCCCTCCCGGAGGAAGCTCGCCTGGCCCCAAGCCTTTTAACATTCCGGCGAGTTTGTAAAACCTGGCTGTTCGCCCAGGTTTTACAATGGGTTCTTATCACCCTACCCTTCCTTATTATTTTTTATAAATTTCTGTCCTCCCTGTTCTTGTAAGATTTTTATGATTGTTTTAATATTTTTGAAACTGTTTTAACTGAAATTTGTTAGCCGCCCCGAGCTGCTTACCGGAGGGGCGGGATATAAATATATTTAATAAATAAATAAATGTTGTGCTATCCAGTTGGATATCAGATAGCAGTGGTTACTCATTTCAGCTCAAGTTTTGACCTAACCTTCCAATTAACCCCAAACTTTGCTTAGTCATAAGAACAGCCATACCAGATCAGACCAATGGTCCATCAAGCCCAGCACCTATCTCTGACAATGACCAATCTCGGTTGCTTGGAAGTACCCACCCCCAACAGGTCACAATGGGGCAATCCATTCCCAGTTGTTCACTCCAGCTCTCAACAGTCAGATGTTACGTTCCCTAAAACCTGCCCTTTGTCATCAAATGAAAAATGAATTCAGTTTGATCTAAACTTAACTGCCGCAATGAAGGAATAGCCCAAAGTAAAGGGGGAGGCAGTCTGAGCCCTCCTGCCACCCAAAATCCCACCTCCTGCCCGGTTCTATAGAACCATGGAGGGGCGACACGGAGCAGATGTGTTCCCTCTGCCCTGAGTATGGGTATTGGTATACCCATTGGTTTGCAGGAAGAGGTCTCCTTAATTTTGGTTCCCACCGGATGCCATCACTTGGTAGGACATGTCCCCTGCATCCCCGTTTTTACTCCCTAGGGTGGACAGCAGTGAAGATAAGTGCCGTGGCTCCTTAGTGCGGTCTCAACTTAAGAGACCTTAGAAACATATTTAACAAGCATGCGTGGGATGCGCCATCGCAAATCCCTACTTGACAAACTGGGTCTCCTCAGCTTAGAGAAGAGAAGACAGAGGGGGACAAGATAGAGGTTTATAAAATCTTGAGTGGTATGGAATGAGTAGATAGAGAACGGTTATTTACGCTCTCAAATAGTACTAGAACTAGGAGACACTCCATGAAACTAGCTGCCGGCAGATTTAAAACAAATAAAAAGGAAGTACTTTTTCACTCAACGCATAATTAATGTATGGAATTTGTTACCAGAGGACGTTGTCCGGGTCAGTAGTGTAGCTGGGTTTAAAAAAGAACTGGATAAGTTCTTGGGGAGTAGGTCCATTAAAGGCTATTAACCAAGTAGCTTACGGGATGAACTTCTTACTGTCGGGAGCTGGGAGTGGGGAATGGATTCCCTGTTGTGACTGTTGGTTCTTCTCCCATGCAATCGAGATTGGCCACTGTCGGAGGCCAGGATGCTGGGCTTGATGGACCATTGGTCTGACTCAGTATGGCACTTCTTATGTTCTTACTGAAAATGGTCATTGATTGAGCAAGTTGCCCCGGTTTGCTCTCTGCAAGGCAGATATGACTCCAAGTAGTATTAGGCACCCTCCAAAGTATTTCCTGCTACCCCTTTGATTACTCCACCCACCAGAGAAGTTTGCATAGCTTTGTACCGTGTAAGTGTGTATAGCAAAAACCTTGCTCCCCTGACAATCGTCTTTGTCATGTCAAGTAATTCTGGTGTTGTCCACTGCAAAGGAGTGAGCTTTCCTTCAAAGATCTGTGCTGGGAGAAAACTTTCGTACTATGGAATCGAAGAGCAGTTTATAAGCCTGTCTCACCATAGTTCCAGAATTCTTTCCGCAATGAGCAAGAATCTTCATGCCTAGTTACCTTCCCTACAGGCCCTTTGGGGATGATCAACGTGGTACCAATACACCATTGAGAGGGAATGAAAGCCAGCAGGGAGCACCGCATTGCAGCAGTGGAAAAGCTTCCGCAGCAGAGAAGAGAAACCTGGCCTCTCTGGACATGCGCATCCAGAAGGTGGAAGGCGATTATGAAAAAGGAAAGGGGAGAAATTAGAGGAGTTCTAAGATGCCAAAGTGTGAGATAGTTTTGCTGCAAGAGAGTCTGAAGTCTCCTGTAATTTTGCCAGGGCTCAACAGCCGTTCAACCAAGATTGTTCTCCCAATGCCAGCTCCCAATCTTTGTTCTTTCTGGCTCATCCTGGGCATGACTCAAATTACTTCCAGGGATGGGGCCAAGTTAAAGTTCCGATGCAGCATCATGCCATCAGGGCTGGGAACTGCGTGGGATGCAGTCCACGGGGAGGGAGAGGCTGGAGGCACCAAGTTCAAATCTGACCTGAACTTTGATTCTAGTGTGGGGTTCTGATGGGATGTTTCACCCCATTCCCAGAGCTGTTAAAAATCCACTCATCTTCTCCCATCGGGAGAAGCGACCTTCAAGCAGGCGAGTGAGTTTTGTACCTGTTGTAGTTAGGGGTTTCTTGCCCCCTCTCCCCACTTGGGGAGCACAGCTCACCCATCAGGTAAAAATAAAAACTACTAGGCAATCCAGCAAAGCCTGTGCTGCCTCATCTAATCTGCCCAGTGGTACTTTCCTACTCTGATTTTATTCAAATCAAGTTTCCTCATTTAGGCTTGTTGCAAGAAAATTACAGGCTTCTGCTGATGCATCACCAGGGGAAGATGAGGAAATGGCCCCGGATTTACAGGACTGGAGAGTAATTAACTGGCAGCAGATTTAAAACAGTTAAGAGAAAGTATTTTTTTTCCACGCAACACACAATTAACTTGTGGAACTTCCTGCCAGAGAAAGTGGTCAAGGCCAGTAGTAGAGCTAGTTTTAAAAAGGGATTGGATAAGTCCTTGGAGAATAGGTCCATTAATGGCTATTAGTCAAGTAGGTTTCGGGAACATAACCTCTTGCTGCTGGGGACTGGAACAACAGGGAATGGATTGCCCATTGTGACCTGTTGGGAACCTCTCCCAAGAGAAAGAGATTGGCCACTGTTGGAGACAGGATGCTGGGATTGAAGGACCATTGGTCTGACCCACTATGGCATTACTTATGTTCTTATGTCTGAATTAGAACCAAGGTCCCTTTGCTTGCAATGGATGTGTAAGGAATAT
>QEPC01004922.1:11070471-11119438 GCA_003113815.1 Sphenodon punctatus
CGGGCCAGATCGCAGGAACCAAGAAGCTCTGATCACCAGCAAGGAGAGAACCCAACGGCCCTCCTTTTATGTGCCTTGCTTCAGACCCCGCTCTCGCCTCAGCTGCAGGCACTCAGAGCGCCGCAACTGTCTCTCATCAAGTAAGTGCTGGCCCAGCAGACTGCAAGCCAGGGAAGGCTCTACAGACACAGGTACTGGCGCTGTGGGGAGCGCGACCTCCTAGGCCCCCCGAGCCGCCACCCCCCGCCCCCTCCTCCGTTGTCCCTGTGGGCCCCGCCCCCTCCATACCCTGACAGGATGGTTGTAATGGTACAGTCATTCCCAGCACCATGAATTCCAGTCACCTGAACGTTGGGGGTTGGAACAACAGGAAATGGATTGCCTGGTCTCACCTCTCTTCGGTACTTCTCCCAAGGTAAAAAATTGGCCGCTGTCCGAGACAGGATGCTGGGCTTGATGGACCATTGCTCTGACCCAGTATAATTATTATTATATGTATTTATATAGCGCCAGCAATGTACCTGGCACTTTACAAAAAAAACAGGATAGACACAGTCCCTGCCCAAAAGCTTACAGTCTAAAGACAGGGGGAGGGGAGACAGGGAAAGGGGCGCAGAGGGAGAGACCAGGGATGCGCCATTCATGAGGATGCGAGAACTCAGGTACACGTTCTTGGTTTAGTTACAGGAAATTGGCCTCATGGTTTCGGCACTACTTATGTTCGTAAGCACTCCTGAGGAAACCCTAAGGACAATTGCACCAGTAGGCCGAGAACACAGGAGTGACTCTACAAACCGGCATTCAAGTGCAGAGGAAGGTTCTGGAAAGAAGATTTTTTAGGGGGAAAGCAGCAAACCCTGATGGCTCAAAAGATGAGGAACGGGGGGAGGATTCCAGCATGCATCATTTTTAAAATCTCACAATTTTAAGTCAATTGTGCAATTTGCAGATGCTGAGGTCAATAACGCCAAACTTTGTTCCAGAGATTGACAGAGTTGCTGATTTCACTCTCTCCCTCCCCACCTCCAGTTCCCCTTCTTGCAGAGTGAGAAGTTATGAAAGTTTGGGTTTTGTTATTTGTTGACTTCCTTTTTAGAGCGCCCTCTTCACAAGAGATAGCCACACATTTACTGGGAGATGGCCATCTTTGTGAACTTGTACGCCCTCTGCTGACTCCACACTAGCATCACACGTATCCAGTTTTAAAGGGGCAGGGAGTGGCAAAAGGCAGGGCAGTTCTTAAAAGGAATTCTCTCTCAAGACTTCTTGGCAGCTAAAAAGCAACCTTGCTTGTGCACTTCCTAAGAGGTTAGATGCATGGTTCAAAAAGTTCAAGAAAAATCACCAAGAAAAAAAAATATTGGAAATCAATCACCACAGACATGCTGTGTTTAATTACTTGTTGTGAACAAAGCAAAGACCATTTGCAGCTTCTTTTGTACCATCATGTATAAAGAGCAAACAGTTGCTCATTCTTCCCAATAAGAACATCAAGAGGTATGGGCTACATACGTTCCACCTTTGGGTGCGTCTTGTATTACACATTGACTGGTCTGGTGTGAGCCCACCCTGTACCGTAGGAGAGTGTAGTCGTTTTTATCTTTTAGGGACAACTCGGAAACATTGCAGAGTGGCAATTTCAAATTCCCAGAAACGAGTTATTGGGTCATCATCTGTTCCACAACCTGTAATCTGCTCACATGAGCCAGGTTCGTTGGAAGGCTACTGCACAGACTTAAATAAGGCCCATCCCCCAAGACCACTCACTGGGTGGTCTTGGGGGAGTGTACGTCTTCCCCCCGGGACCTCACGTGTGGAGTCCCGCAGGGTGCCATTCTGTCCCCCCTCTTGTTAAACATCTATATGCAGCCGTTAGGGGAGATCGTGAGGGGGTTTCAGGGCATGCAGTGTCATCAGTATGCTGATGACACTCAGCTCTACCTCTCTTTTTCCATAAACCCAGGCCATGCAGTCTCATTATTTTCCCAGTGCCTGTCAGCTGTGGGGGCTTGGATGAGGTCGAGCCATCTGCAAATGAATCCTGACAAGATGGAGGTGATGTTGGTGGGTGAGGGCCTGGGAGTGGTTGAATCTCCTCTTGTTGGGGGGGGGGGGTTGGCCTCCCCATGGTCTCTCAAGTGCGGAGTCTGGGTGTGCTCCTCGATTCGCGGCTCAGCATGGAATCTCAGGTTGTGGCCGTGGCGGGGAGTGCGTTTCGGCAGTTACATCTTGTCCAGCGGCTTCGGCCGTATCTCTCAGACTCTGACCTCGCCACTGTCATCCATGCCTTCATCACCTCGAGGCTAGATTACTGCAATGCGCTCTACGTGGGGCTGCCAGAGAAGCAGGTCCGGAGGCTGCAGCTGGTGCAGAATGCCGCGGCCCGTCTCCTTACTGGGGTGGGCCGCAGGGAGCACATGACACCTGTGCTCCGGGCTCTGCACTGGCTGCCTATAAAGCTCCGGGCTAGGTTCAAGGTGCTGGTTTTGACCTTTAAAGCCCTTCACGGCCTGGGCCCTGCCTATCTGCGGGATCGCCTCACTCCCCGTGTGCCCGTGCAACCCCTGAGATTGTCTGTGGGGGGCTTTTTGGAGGTTCCCCGGGCAAGACGGGTGGCCACTGATGTGAGATCTTTTATGGTGGCTGCCCCCGTGCTGTGGAACTCACTCCCGGAAGAGGCTCAGTTGACCCCCACTCTCCTGTCGTTTTGACATTTGTGTAAGACCTGGCTGTTCCGCCAGGCCTTTGGCAGCGGGGGGTGGGAGGGAGAGTGAGTTTTTATTATTTGTTTTAAAATTTGTAGATTTATTTTATGTTGTTCGCTGCCCTGAGCTGCCTTTGGGCAAGAGGGGTGGGATATAAGTTTTAAATAAATAAATAAATAAAATCCTCTGGAAGCGTGTCACAATATTATCCCTATTTTTTTCCATTTCCCCACTCTTCTCATATATACAACCTTCACTTTCCCTTTGGCCTCAATCCTGAAAACATGTATGCATACACGGTACATTGAAGTCAATTATACGTAAAGCTAGATAAACATCTACCAGGTATAGTTTATGTGCAACAAATCCCACCTCAGTCCTAGAGGTTGGACTAGCATTAAAATGGGTAACTAATTTGCTACCCGCAGGTAATGGGTGTCTTTAGACATAACAAAGATCGGGTGTCAAAACCCCTAAGCACGTGTTTGGCTGTTGTGTGTAAATAAGCACCATAGCAATCCCAACACCAATTTGACCACCCGTTTAACACGCGATGTGAACACCATTGCATCACAAGGACAGTCTGTGTGTTTCGACTGAACACGTGGCCAACATTGTGTCTAACGATGTCGCATGGCATGTTAGCAGATACAACACGGGGAATGAGGCAGCAACACTTGCGTGCTGAGATCAGGTGGCGACCAAAACACCGATTTGCCCCAAGATGGGCCGTGTGTCTAAGCAGCGCCACATGGAGAACACAGGGCCAAACTGGTGTTCATATCAAGGTCAAAACCCACATTCAGACACCCGTTGACGTTATGTCTAAGGACACCCAATATCTGCAATTTTGGGTACTGTATTTGGTGCCCAAGTACCAACTGGACCCCAATTACCTGAAAAACCCAGGTACTGCCGGCACCAATTTACCAATCGGTATATCAATAAAACTGAGATGGCAACTCAAAAACGGATACTGTTGGAAACATTTAGGATGAAACATGGTATTTCAGTGCATCGGGTAACCCATTGGGCACTATTTGAGTACCAAATCGGTACCCAAAATAATCAGGTCAAGCTGAGTACTACAATTTCAATGTGTTTACCTGGGGTTGGACTAGATGTCCTTTGACATCCCTTCCAGCCCAGCACTCCCTTCTGACTGGCTCCGAAGACACATGAGCAGTCAGTATGAAGAGGAAAGCCAGCAACATCTTCCCTACAGCCCTATCCATGGTCAGGGACATACTGATGGGCCAAAGCCACTAATCAGCAGATCAGCACTGAGCTGCTGTCACCAGACCAAACCCCAAAGCTTGCAAAAGCCACAGGCTGACAAATCACTTGCTGCTTGGGAGCCACAATGTATTCCTGTGCCGAGTGTTTTCAGGACTGGCATCTTGGGGTGCAATTTTCATCCATGAAAGTCATTGGGAATCTTGCCTTTGATAGGCAATGCTCAAGGGCAAGCAAGGCTGACCTTACAATTTGTGGGGTCCAGGGTGAAAATAAAATGTGGGGACCTTGGTGACCCCATCCTCTTCCCTATTGCCCAACCCCCTCAGAAACACCCTTTACTGGGCCCCTAGAGATGGGTGCGGTTGAGGGTCTTCCTAGCAGAGTATGGGACCGCTACACCCTATCCTGGTGAAAATGGGGGACTGCTACAGGGGGCCCAGGAGAGCAGGGCTTAGAGCGGTCACCTTGGGTCAGTTTTTTTTCTGTGGTAAGGCCGGCCCTGGGGGCAAGATTACAAGAAGGATGAGGAAGTAAGAAACCACAGAAAGCAGCGTAAGATGTCGGTCATGCAGAATAACTCGGAGAAGGAGCTGGTTGGGTCGTGTAGAATGAGTAGAAGGATCCAAAATTGTAAAGCAGGGAAAAACAATGGTGCCCAAAAGGGTAAAAGAAAGGTTGGAAGACAACAAAAAAAAGACATGGGAAAGAACAAGTTTAGAGGGGACGTCAAGAGACTGATAAGGACACAGCCTGAAGTGTGTGGGGCCTCAAAGAGGCGATGTAAATGATAAAAGCAGTTTGCTGTCTTATGCGCCTGTCAAGAGGAGAGAAGCTTGGGTCCTGCTTACCTGCGAGACCGCCTCAGGCCTCGGGTCATTTCGTGACCCTTGAGGGCGGTCGGCCGGGGGCACCCGACTCGAAGTCCCCTTGGTACGCCGGGTGGCGACGGCAGAGAGGGCATTCTCAGTGGCCGCACCTCGGCCGTGGAACTCCCTCCTGATGGAGGCCCGTCTGTCCCCAGACCTCCCCTCTTTCCGTAGATACTGTAAGACCTGGTTGTTCTGCCGGGCCTTTGGGGAGGAGGCGGGGGATAGGGGAGGGGTTTTATTTGCCTTTAGCTTCTGCTTGATATTTTTAATACTTTTATATATTGTAGTATTTTTAATGGTTTTATTGTTTTGTTATGTTATGTCTTCTGAATAATACTGATCCAGGGACACAGCTAGGATGGAATGGGCCGTGTGCAGATGTAGGGTGGCCAGATATGCAAACGTTAGAAGACGCTTATTAGAAATACATGTTGCAGGACTGCATTGGAGCCAATGCAGTCCTGCAATCAGCTTCTACCCGTGTCTTCTGGAAATACAGGCAGCAATAGCTTCTCAAGCACACCCCGAAGAGGCACCTGCAGGGAACATGGGGTCTGTAGCCGAGGTGACTGGAGTTGCTGTTTGTGGATGCCATGGAGGCTGGAACTGTCAGGGCCGGGCTTAGAGAGACTGGGTGGGGTTTCTAGGGGGCTTTTATATTGTTTTTAATATTGTCATCTGCCTTGAGCCTTAGGGGAAAGGATGAGAACAGAGCCATAACAAAAAGTACATTTGCTACCCTTGGATAATCCCCCAAATCTGGAGTGGTGCATCAGGTCCCAGGTGCTGAGTCAGGCACCCAATTGTTGGTTACCACTAGGGATGGGACTGTGGGCAAAATTCCAGTTTGGGTCAATTTCGGTTCTCATGAATTTCGGTTCTTTTTCAGTTTCGGTATTATCAGATCTTTTGCACTGATTTTTTTACCGGATTTTTAACATTGTGGTTTTTCAACGGGGGACAAACCGCAATGTTAAAAAGCCAGTACAAAAAATCAATGCAAAAGATCCAATAGTACTGAAACCAAAAAAGAACCAAAATTTCAGATTAACCCGAAATGGCCATTTTCGGGTACTTTCGGTTTTATCCGAAACCGAAATTCCCATTCCTAGTTACCACCATTACTGAGCTACTATTTTACCAACTCGTAAGTTGGTAAAGAAATCACTACTGGACGTGAGAAAGTCAGTATGTTGGGTAGACCATCAGGCACTAATTGAGTGCCAATTAGTACCCGAGGTTACCATGTTGGGTCAGATACTGCTATTTCAATGGGTATAACCACCATTTTGTGGAAATACTCATTTGAGATCTAGATACAAGTTTTAAACAAACAAGAACACTCTTGTAAAATGAACACTCAGAGGCTTGTACCAGAAGAGCACTTTGCAGATCAGGCTGTCCGACAGTAAAATTTGCACTGCGGGTTCCTTATCTAAGCCACATAGTGCTTCGTTTCCATTTCATAGCTGAATGATTTCTATAATGAACAGAGCCTAAATGAGCAACTATGAATATTGTGAAATACAAGACTTGAAATTCACATCCTGGGAGCAGTTTACCAAAAAAATAAAATAAAAAATTAGGTACATTCTGTGCACGATCGCACAAATTGCCTATTTGGCTGCATCTGTGCTTCAAATTATTCACAGACCAAGAAACTATTCCCTGAATAAACTGGTGAATGATTTTAAATCCATTCAAGAATTACATAGTAGGTTCCTGAATAAAAGGTGTATACAGAGAAAAGGACAAAAAAACCCAGAGTTTTTCTAATTTTTGTTGGAAATTCTATCGGTGGGGGATGTGGATTCTGAACAGCCCCAGAAACCAGACCCTGTGGTGAAAATATTTACTTCTGCCCCTGCTGATCTGCCCCTGCTATAATCCCCAGTCTCCCTCCTCAGTCAGCAAGAAGGGTCGAGGTTGCCGTTCGGCTAAGAAACACAGTTTTTCTAAATCCCATCGTGAAATACCATCTCCTCCTCAGCTTGTCACTGAAGAAAGCTCGATGCAAAAAGAAAATCTTGTACAAGAATGAAGCAGCGCACAGACTGCGCCTGCAACCAAAGCATCTTCTCCACTTCATCCTGACACGTTCCTATTCCCCAGTCGTGCACAGCATTAAACATATACACAACTCTAAATCAACAAGACTATTTAACGGGACTTACTATCACATGCAATTAATGCACTAGGCCTTTTCCAGATTGGGACCTTTAACAGAGTGGACGGGCCCTTTAATAAATGTCAGTTTCTTGGAGATACAAGTACTCTGGGAAACGTAGTCTTTTCTTCATAACCTCTGAAATAGAGGTGAAAGGAACAGCAGAATAATTGTGAGGCGGGGGGTGTTTATTTTGAGCAGCTTGTAGTGGACCCGGACCACATTCCTCAACGCATTCAAGCAAGCTAGTTTTTTGCCATTTCAGTTTGTTCGGTTAGTTGTTTGTTCATTTCCAGTTTTCCTGGTGAAAATGACAGGGAACAATGAAAACGACCGGTAATAGGGCTGCACATTCAGATTTGAACCCAACACAAATAAAGGCGGGCAAGCTCTTTTTAGCTGCTGTATTCAAGAACACAGAAATTGCCCTGAAATCTTTGGATACGCATGAGTGTGCTTTGCGCCTCTCAATGTCCACTTCTAAGGGTTTTTTTTAATGAGCAAGGCTTGAGGAGGAGCGTGTGGCCACTGAGTGGCACGACTGCGGAGCTCCCAAGCACGTGGAGTGAGTGGGGAGCGATTCTAATGTGCAGCTCCCAGGGTGGCCACCGCACCCACTTGTGAATCCTCCACGCACTCCTGCCACCAGGGACCGGCCCTGCAAACAACTCTCACAGGCAGCCGTTCCGCCTCCCCTCCCGCAATGCCACCCCACCCCAGGTCCCGCCCAACTGCTCAGCCTCTGCCATGACACACAGCCACAGTCACCATGGAAACAGGAAGCTCCAGCAGCTAGCAACCCCTTCCTGCCCAGGAACCGGTGCAGCTGCTGGCCGTCCCGGGCAACAATGAAAACGCATACTGGGCAGGACATGCAGGAAGCTGCTGTCCTCCATGGTGTTGGCTCTTCTCTCGTGCATCCCAAATGTTGGTTTTGTGTGCATGGGCGCGTGCTGTGAGCCACCATGGCGGTGTATTTCAAACGCATGTCCTTTAAGAGCTCCCAAAAGGGTTGTAGGCAGGACCGGGGAGGCAGCCAGCTGCAGACCCATCTGCTGGCGTCGGAGGGCACCCCAGGAGATGTGTGGGCACCTGTCTCCACGCACCTTTTTGACTTGCCCCGTACAGTACACGCCGTATTTGCCAGCAATGCCTCATGAGCGGGTGTTGTGTGGGTCACAGGAGCGCATATCCCCACACATCACCTTCGAACGGGCAGTTTAATGTGTGGTTAAGGGTGCCCATGCGTGGTAGCATCTCATTTAAAAACACCCTCATTTTTTGTTGGTCAGGCAGTTTGAGCATCTTTCAAATTTCTTGGTATGCTTATTTGTTCAATTTCTACCTTGCCCTTCCTACGAAGGCTCAGGGAGGCTCACCAGAAATAAAATAAAAACATACATAAGCATATAACATTTTTTAAAAAACACTTAAAACTGCTAAACCCCCAGGGGAGTGATGCTGGTCAGGGGGACATTTAGGCTTAACAACTTTGGGGTTCAGCAACTCAGCCTGTTGACACGGACAGCTGGAGGCAGAGCTGTCCCCAGGGAACTGGATGGGATGGGGCAGCAGCAGGAGATTCCCTCGCCTGGTGCGGAAAGAGTAAAAAATAAAACCCCACCAACGGTAAGAAGGGGGAAAAGCAGATAGCAGGCAAGGGGTATGTGTGCGTGCGCACGTGTGTGGTGGGAGGAGAGGTTTCAATTGCCACAGACACATGGAAGGGGGGTGCGGTTCAAAATTCGAGAACCACTGGCTTATAGTTCTGACTTTTCACATGCCTGAGGAAGGGCTTGCATGTTCTCACCAACAGACGTGGATCCAGTGAAAGAGGTGATCACCACCAAACTACTTGTCTCCTTCAGGCCCACTTTGGACGCGGGCCCGATAGCCCTAATGACTCAGTCTTACCAAGCGTCCCAGTGTATTCTGCCCTGCCGTGCTCTGCATGGGCCGCAGTAAGAGGTGGCACTTGCCTAGTAGCATGTACTTAATTGGGTGTACCCAGCTGCACATCACGCAAGTGTATTGTTATCGGTAGGATCCTATGTCATTACAGAGTACAAGAGTGGTTTGTTTGCTCATGTCAACAGAACAGCAAGGTAAGAAGCCAGCACAGGTTGCCAATGTACACTTTGGGTGGTGTACGCTACGTCTGCTATTATCCAGAAGGAGAACAAAATAAAAAAAACACACACACAAACACAAAGCTGCCTGCGTGGATAAGCTGCTTTTTTCCCCCCACCAGTTATCATACCACTGACCAGGAAAGCAACTGTTACCGATTCTGTTTACAGCAGCAGTGCATAGCAGCCCCCGTCATGAACCCCTTGTGCAAGACACTGAGCAAATACAGAACAATAAGGCAGTCTCTGCCCCCAAAAGCTTACGATCTAAATCAAAGACAAGGATACAACGGACAACAGGAGCAGAAGGAAACAATAGGAAAAAACTTGGCAACAACTGACTTTAGGAATTTGTTGCCAAAGGCTGTGGTCAAGGCCAGTAGTACAGCTGGGTTTAAATAGGATTGGACAAGTCCTTGGGGACCAGGTTCATTAACAGCTATTTGCTAAGCAGGTTTAAGGGACGTAACTTCTTACTGTTGGGAGCTGGGAGCGAACAGGGAATGGATCTCCCCATTGTGACCTTGATTGGGTCCATCTCCCAAGCGAAGGAGATTTGGCCACTGTTGGCCAGGATGACCAACAGTGAGGACAGGATGCTGGGCTTGATGGACCATTTGTCTGACCCGCTATGGCACTACTTATAGCAGCTAGAAGCACTGCCAAAAATTCCTTTGATGACAATATCCATTTCCCAATAATTCTCAGTAACTACAGGGACGATGAACACAACCAACCTTCAAAGACTGCAACATAGAATAACGTTTTGGTGCCCATTCTGGCAACCACATGTACCCAAAGTGTCTAGCCGAGCCTGGGAGCTCAGTCACTTGGGAAGTGTAGTTTTCCCAAAGAGCCATGCTAAGCTAGTCTAAAGAAGTGCTAGAATGAGTAGGGATTCTGTTATTTGCACGTATTATTCACAGTCTTGGGTAGTGCTTTGGCTACCTGAATATGATCCACAGCCAAAAAATGGGTACTCGCATATCTGATATTTCAGGTATTACATTGGGTTTGGTGGGGGGCTTGCTTATTTCAATATTTCAGACAAGTGGAGTAATTTGCCAATTGTACATGCACAATAGTGCAGATATTGCTGAAATTATACAATCAAAATAACCAAACCAAAAATAAAATAACCAAAACAGATACTTGATGGAGCATAAATGGGCATCGGTTCCGGCAGTTCCGGTAATTTTTAGTTTGACTTGTGTAGACTCAATGGGTTTAGCCCATTTTTTCTGATACTTGTTATAGCTCTGGTGTGAAGATAGATGACACATGAACCTCTTTGCTCATGTCAGAGCCCCAAATCCTAATGGCCAGAGGTTTCCGTACTGTGGGCCATGACCCCAAATGGGATCATGGCATCTGCAGATGGGGTCATAATTCTGACTGATAGTCAATATATTCAGCAGGTCTTTGTTTCCATCTTGGATCATGGGTAGAGCTGGAGCAGGTACTTACATTGGTACCTGAGCATAATATCCACATATTTAGTACTGTGTTGGGTACTCGATGGGCTACCCAGGTACTGATCAGGTACCCAGAAACTCTCAAAAATCGGTACCAGAAGTTACTGGTCTTTTGTTTGTTTCAGACCAGGATATTGGGACCTAAACCAAAAAAATCAGGACCAGAAGTCAACTTTCTGGGACTGGAAAACCCTAAAGTCTCAAAAGTAAAAAAAAATCAAGACCAGAAGTCGACCTTCTAGGACATTGGGTATTCGAATTGGGTTCCAGTTGGTTGTCAGGTCAATTCAGGTACCAGAAATTCACTGAGTATACCCATTTTTGAAGGCACTCGTTCAGCTCTATACGATTGGAAGCAGGTCTCAAAATGAGGTCACGCAGGCAAGTTGTTCAGGAGAAGTACCATAAATAAAAGGTCTCCCTGGACAAAAATCTAGTGAAAAGGAACAAAAAAACATTACAGACATGAAAATGTGCCCATACATTAAAACAATCAGAACTAGGGTTGTAAATGTATGCTATTTACATAGCATTTTTATTTACCATTAAATATAGCAGTTTCAGTGTTCAAAGTGCTTTGCAATTCTTCTCTTGTTCACTCTCAAACCACCCTGTGCTGTACCATCAGTTTTATTCCCATTTTTCAGATGGAGAATGGAGTCCAAGAGATTGTGGCATGTCCAAGTCGCTATTGGACATCCCTGCCTTAAAACAGAATTTGAACCCTGCTTCCCCAGGTCCAAGTCCAACACCTTAGCCACTAGGATACACTGTCTCACAGCCTTGTCAGGAAGGGGCATCTTTTTGTCTCCACCAGCCAGCTGTTTGGTGGAGAGCAAGAGCACTGAGCCCTGCTCCCACACTGTAAGCCCCAGTTTGGGGCTTGCAAAGTGTCATGGGGAGGATGGGAACTCTCTTGCTCTGCCTCCCGCTCTGCTGTTCAGCAGAGAGGAGAAGTGTCCCTCCCCCCTGCATCGTAAGTCCAGGGTGGGGCTTGTAGCTCAAATGAGGCACAAATGATCAACGGGTAGCAGGATTCCCAAGGAGAGATGGTTTGGGGTAGAACTGGCTTGCTGGGAGAAAACCACCAAATCCACAAGCAATCTCAATAATTCACTAGCCAGGCATAAAAACCTACTTGCCAATTTGAGACTTTCAGTGGGGAAGGGCTGCGAAAAATCCCCTTGCCGGCTCAAAAAGTTCCACTTGCCAGACGCAAGCCAACTTTTATAAACCTAAGTATACTCGTAGGCAAATGTATTTTACACTTGACCAGGACTGAATGGTCCTAAAGAAGATGACTGACCATATAAAGTCTTAGTGACATGATACGGGTATGTACAAAACTCACTATAAGCAGTCGTTCAAAACAGTCTCCATAATTGAGAACTGGCAAATAATGTAGCACTGATTAAGTAGAAACTTTTTCTCCTAACCATCACAAAGGCCCTTTTTACATTGGTCATGAACAGGCAGAAATCTGCGAGTTCATGAGTGGGAGAGACCCGTGTGAAGGACAGAAAACGGCAATTGGTCCATACATGGAGATGAATTGGGGGGGGGATGAATGTGCATCTGTATGCACACCGCACCCACTCACGCACCAGCACGCCCATAGACCATCACCCACCCCCACTCTGCGGGGGCGATGTAAAAAAGGCCAAAGTTAACATAAGAAATGCCAATGGTCCATCGAGCCCAGTATCCTGTCTCCAATAGGGGCCACACTCCATCGCTTTGGAGAAGAACCCAATAGGTCATAATGGAGTGATCCAGTCACTCCCAGCTCCTGACGGTCAGAGGCTACAACCCCCGACCTACTTGGCTAATAGCCATTAATGGACCTATCCTCCCAGAACTTATCCAGTCCTTTTTTAAACCCACTGGACTTCACCATATCCTTTGGCAACAAGCTCCATGGACCAGTTCCAAAATTAGCATCTTGTGGCAGGGAGTTCCATGGGCTATTCACAACCAAACATCTTAGCAGAGTGCAGCAAGGAACTAAATCTTTATTTGGAAAATGACAACATCATGCATTCATCAGATAAGATAGAGAGAAAAAACCACACTGTAAGTGACATAAAGTCCTTGTTCTCCAAGGCCTGGAACAAGCATTGAGTAGCTTGGGTGGGAGGAGATAGAAGTTTTCCCTGGGCCAATTGTTTCTTTACAAACATGATTATTATTAGCAGCTGTCAGTGACTGGATAGATCACCCATCTACGATGGCAGAGCAATTCGGATATTTTAACGGTCCATATTATTTTCCTTAAACTGGATTTTAAAAAGAAGAGCAACCGTGCAAACCTCCATTAGATAACATGCACTGTAGTCAATGGGTGAACAAGCTCCATTTGTTCAAACAGGACTTCCACCTGAGCTAACTTCTAGCATGCATGAAATCCTGCTAGAGGATCATGGCACAAAGGGCATAAAGACATGAAATCCAGAGATCACAGAAACTTAGAGCTGGAAGGTGACCTCAGAGGTCATCTAGTCGAACCCCCTGCTCAATGCAGGAAATCCACAGCTACAGCATCCCTGACAGATGGGCCGTCCAGCCTCTGTTTGAAAGCCTCCAGCAAAGGAGAGCCCGCCACCGCCCTAGGCAGCCTGTTCCACTGTCAAACAGCTCTTACTGCTAGGAAGTTCTTCCTAACGTTCAGCCGAAATCTGATTTCTTGCAATTTGAGCCCATTGATTCTAGTCCTGCCCTCAGAAGCAGGAAAGAACAAGTCTGCTCCATCTGCTCTGCGACAGCCCTTCAGATATTTGAAGATGGCGATCATGTCTCCCCTGAGATCTAAGGTAACTTTCATATTTCCCCTTGGCCCGAACACAGTATATGCACCAGTAAACTATGGCCGGTTTTAGATGGACACGGGGGGCAGGTCCGGGTGGACTCAGTGGAGCACACATGCACTTCTGGTGGGTGGGGGAGGAGGGTTTAGACGGTGGCAGATGGGTGTGCGCTCTGGGTGTGCCCCCATCCACCCGTCGGCCACCCATGCCCCCGCACGCAGCAAACGGGGCTTTTCCCGGTTGCTCCGCGCGGGGAGGTGGATGGAGCTGCATGGGTCGCAGGGGCGTGCACCCACCCACTGCTGCTTTTAAACAGGCAGTACCACAAGTCCACCGGATGGACTTGCGTGGTACTGTCTACTCTAAAAACAGCCGATGCCTTAAAATCTACAGGCAGCGCACACAACGTTTTGCCGGTGTGAATCAACTGAGACTTAAATTCCCTTGAGCCAGACGGCAAAAGACATGCAAAGTATCAATCAGGATTATGACCCCCCCCCATAATTGGGGTGGGCCTTGGCTCAGGCGGTAGAGGTCATGCTTTGCATATAAAGCATCTCTGATTCAGGATCTCAGGTAGCATGCCTGGGTGAGGTCTCTGCCGGGGATCCTGGTGGGTCTCAGGGAGCATGCCTGGGTGAGGCCTCTGCCGGGGATCCTGGTGGGTCTCAGGGAGCACGCCTGGGTGAGGCCTCTGCCGGGGATCCTGGTGGGTCTCAGGGAGCACGCCTGGGTGAGGCCTCTGCCGGGGATCCTGGAGAGCTTGATTTGAAACCCCTGCTGCCGTGTCAGGTTGTGACGATAGTGGGCTACGGTGGACCATTGATCTGACTCAGTAGGGCAGCTGCTTATATCTGTGTAGAGCAGATGACCCCTGCGTCAGGTGGCACTCCACAGTTTGGGAGTCTGTGGGATACAGCTAGGTATACAGTGATGCTTACTTGGAGTAGTTAATAGTTCTACATCACATGCTTGTTGGCCTGTAATTGCAAATTTTAATTAGAGCATCGTATTGATTCTCAGGCCAGTCCACTACATTTTCTAGACAAAAGTGGAAGCAGCGTTGTATACAGGAATCCGTTATTGGGGGTGGGAGGTATGTGAAATCATGCTCTCTTCTCCAGATCAATTCCCTGACCAAAGCAGCACATCGAAGCAGGCTATATAAATAATGGGGTGCAGCGGCCACATGCCAGGTTTGGATCTGAACAGGACAACAGCCAAGCTCATTTTAAGATGAAAGTTTAGCAGCTCTTTAATTTTCCTGGCCTTCCCGCACCACCAAGCCCTTTGGAAAAATTTCTGCAAACAAAACTTTTAAAGCTGCCATTGGAAAGGGGTTATGAACTAACATCACACTGTCCCAGAGCTGAAAAGATCTAGCACGGACGGGCCAGAATTCTTGAAGGTGGTTTGAATCACACAACCAGAAATAATCAGGTAACGTTAGCCAAACAGCAGTAGTAACGGGAGTGTCAAGAAGCAACTTCTGACATTGTGATTCACTGATTATTAGCACTCAAACAGGTAGTGGGTTTACTATTTGCAGGCATTATTTGTTGTACCCAAACGCTATTCACAACCAAAAATGCATACCCAATAATCTGATTTGTGGGGGGGATATTCCATTTCAGTATTTCGGCAATGTCATTTTCGGCAATACACTTGCGCAATAATGCAAATACCGTAGAAATGACATCACCAAAGTGACAGAAATAGCCAAACTGAAAAAACAAAAAAGAATAACCAAAACCAATACCAGATGGGGAGTAAATGGGCATCTGTTACTACCTGAACTGCTATCTTTGCTTTTAGTGTAGATTCAGCAAGTTTTGCCCATATTTTGGGTACCTGTTTCAATAGGTCTTGAAACAAAGACACTGGGGTCAGGAGATCAGTGATCAACTCCCTTAGGTTAGTCACATAGGCCACATTCAGAAAATCCTGAGGCCTCAGGAGAGAAGCTTCAACGCCAAGCAGGAATGATGCCAAGGGGTAGCAAGGGGTTGCAGGAGCCCCCACCTCTCCCCCTCAACAAATACAGTTTCTGCTGCTCCATCCACCAGAGAAGTGAAATAGTGGTGTATTATGTGTAGCAAAACTCTTGCTCACCTGACAATAAACTTCAACACACCTTTGTTCCCATGACCCAATTATCCAAGTGTTGCCCGTAGTATCAAGTCAGAATTCCGAGTTTCTGACAGAAGAACTTACAAGGAAACAAAGTTAATCTCGCTTTTTGCAAATTTGAATACCACAGCTATCCAATTTAATTCAACCGGTGTCTTTGTTTCACATGAGAAATACTTTGCAGGGTTTAAAATTTGAAAGAGCAAGGATTCTCCCCCCAGTATGCTGCACCTGGAGAACCTTGAACAAGGAATGTCCCTATAGAGGAAATGTCTGGCATATTGTGTTGATGTATCCCGTTACCTGTCCTTGGAAGGACTCTCTGATCAAGACAGCACCCAATTAGCAACGGGAGGTTGAGTGGAAATTTTGTCTCTTTTGCTGCAACGGTTTTAACAATTCAGAAGTCGTGGGAGTCTAGCTCGAATAAACATTTGGAAACAAGCGACAATCTGAAACGCAGGCCCAGGCAGTCCAAGAACAAAGACACAACAGCGATAACAGCACTGATATTCCAGCCTTCTGTCTGGGCAGGAATAACTTAGGCCAGGGACAAAACCAGAATATTTGTCTCTCAATCTACCCAGCCAGACTTTAGAACCAGGCCCCAGTCACACAGAGAGATCTCCTGGGGACAATACGGCTATTTGTATTATTGATGACAAGACCCTAACTGAAGGCTGGCCTCCATTTTGGAAGCCCCGTACAGACACACTGGTTGAAGGGCAGGAGGCAGCTTGTTAGGGTCTCGCCAAACGGCTTCTGTTCATTTTATTCAATAGCCGGCTTCGAAAATCCCCGGCTTTTGGGAAAAGCCAGCCCTCGTGGCAAGGAGGCTGAACAGACAAATGCCAGGAGGGAAGAGACAGGGGAAAGAGTCTCGGGCAACATCACAAAGCAGAGCCTGAAAGGGAACATCAGGTCCCCCAACTCTCTGCAGCGCAGTGTCCCCCAAGGGAAGGGAATTTAGCTGCAGATTCATTTCTGAACACTCATGAACGTAGAGCATGGGTGGGAGCCTTTTCCCTCCCATGTGCCACTAAGTATAAAGCTCCAAGGTCAGCAGAGCAGTTGGGGGGGTGCTTTGGGGGTGCACTCGGGAAGAGGAGGGCCCCATATCATGGATCTGTTCCCACTCCTTGGGGGCACATGTCCTTGTCTCCCTTCTTCAACCTGAGCTCAGTCTTCCATGCTTGGGGGTAGGAACTGCAGTCGGGAATTGGAAAGGGGGCAAATAAAGAGCTAAATGCCGGCTGCCTTCGGCCCCTGCCTGGGCCCGAGGCTCCCCATCCCAGCAGGCCCCCATGGAACCGCAGGTTGAAAGTTCTAGGAGTGGGTGGGTGGGGACAGCATTTTCAGAGTGGGTGAGGGTGGAGTACTGGCCCCACTCCCTCCCCTGCCCACTCTGAAAGTTTCCTAGCAACGTTCAGGCTGCATGCCAAGGGAGTCCAAGGTGCAGGCTCACCTGAGTCCCTGTGACCCATGGTAAAGGGATATTCCCTATTCCAGTCTCCTGCACAGACTGACTGACTGACGGGAGAGAGGAGCATTAGAATGTTTATTAGAGTCCCTTTGTCACATGACCAGCGTTGCCAACCTCCACCGTCTCGTAAATCAACAGAAACTCTTAAAATGAAGATGAAAAAAAATGAGAAAAAACACAAAACACCACAAACAAATGATTAGCGAGTCCTGTGGGGGGGGCAGCGAGTCTCTCCCATGCCACACTTCCCAATGCCCACTTCTCGCCAAGCCTCCCAATCTCATGAGGTTAGCGAGACTAAGCGCGAGGGAGGCTTAGAAATCATGTCTCTCGATAAATTTTGCAAGAGTTGGCAACGCCAAAGCCCAGGCCTAGCGACACCTCTGTTGCTCACTCAGCGGCTAGGACTGTGAAACAAAATCTTTAAAATTCTCATGAGAAATTCTCAGGAGAGCAGACACCGGAACCAAAACCTCAGTCCCAGGGCGAGATCTCACAAGATTTCTTGCAAAATTAATTTTTTTTAAGACGACAACATATTGGGGCATCCTGGGACACCCCAAGACACTGGCTGATTTACCTCATCCTGGGGCTGCTGGCCTCTGGTCTGGTGGCTCCTTGCTGCTCCCTGCCTCCCTCTGCATTCTGCGGAGAGTTGAACTTGCTTTCTGCCTCTCCAGCCACATTGCAGAGCTTAGCTGGGACCAGACAATTATCTGAGTGGAGAGGGGAGCCTCTTCCCGGTTGTGTGCAGCACTCTAATCAGCCCCTATTTTTATGGGACTGATCATGGTTGCACTGTGTGCTGCCCTGATATCAGTCCCCCTGGAAACAGAGACTGAGTAGAGTGTTGCACACAGCTGGGAAGAGGCTTCCCTGCTCCCCTCCCCACTCAGATAATTTATTGTCAGGTCCCAGCTAAACTCTGCAGTGTAGCAGGGGACACAGAGAGCAAGCGTAGCTCTCTGCAGAATACAGAGGGAGGCAGGGAGCAGCCACCGGACCAGAGGCCAGCGGCGGCCCCGCAGTAATCAGTCCTACTCCTGGTCTCATGAGATTAGCGACACTGATCGTGAGATCGGGAGCGAGGACTGGAAATCACATCCCTCGCAATAAATTCACAGGAGTTGGCAACGCTGCATCACAACACACACCAGTTCTGTTGTGCTTCAGGGACAAAAGACACATCCTCGGTTTCATTTCTCTGCCTTGCACATTCCAAACACACAGCTTAATAATAATCCTACCACAGCATTAGAGCTTTCCTTGGGACACTGTAGAGACAGACAAGATAGTCATCACACACAGCAGCAAATTAGCAGGGCAGGAGATAATTACATTAATTCCTGAGAACTTGAACAGGGTAAATAAATCCCTTTAGTAAAAGCTGCAAAGGCGAGGGTTTAGACAGCATGGACGAGAGCAGGCGGCAGGGACGGGAGTCAAGATCCTGGGTTCCATAATCATCAACGGGGTGCACGTCACTTCCGGCAGCACAGGAAGAATGGAAACACTCCTTTTCTCTAAACACAGGACTCAGGAGACGCTTTTCGGCGCCTCGTATAAAAGCAGCCAAAGACTGAGCTCAGGATAGAAGAGCAGAGACCTGGGACTACACACAACATTGCAGGATGGAGCTAAGGCAAAGAGAGACACCCATGATCCGACCCTCCTGTCTCTGAACACACCCCTTAACAAAGCACCCTCACTCCCAACTTCCACGTAGCCCTTGGAGTTTGTACTCATTTTAAAGTGGCTCCTGGGGGGGGGGAAAGGGGACCCACCCCTGGTTTATAGTAACATAGGCCCCATGTACACAAGACAAAGGGCCTTGTGACAAGCTCTCACACCCACCACATGCCCCTTTGCATGGGGCCTGCACCTCAGTGTCCCCCTGAACTTCACACCAAACTCACACTCCAGTTCTCAGCTTTAATGGCCAACTTCCCCTGCTCGCTGCAAGGACTCGCACTTGGCATTGGAACCACCAAGATGTACACCAAGCTCAGTCCCAACACAACTACAATAATACATTTGGGGGTCCTTCCAGCCTCTTCTAAGAACCCTCCCTACAGCCAACTGGCCAACCCTGCCTTAAATATGTAAGGCTTCTGGTCACCTGACCAGCCCCAACCAATCTCCTTTCCAAACAGCCCCACCTGGCTGCTCAAGACCTTTGATTGAGTCTCAGGGAGCCAGGTCATCATGGTCTCCTGGAGCAGGTGCAGCAGAGACTCCAGTCCCCCTGCTCTAGGGCTAGCATCCCCCTTTTGATGTGGCCACCAGCCCCTGAAGCCTCAATTTCTCTTTCCATGGCTGAGCCAGAGAAATTGCGGCTTTCTCCAGAGCCTGTAAACCCTAGGGGAAAACCTGGAATCTCCGGGTTACATAGCATCCCAGAAGTAATACACTCTACTACCAAGGGGCCTTTATCCCCAAAGTAACTGTTCCCATGACTGCTCCTATCCACTAACATTGGCAGAGACTGGGTAAGGGGAATTAACCCTTGTGTCAGACCAGTCATACAAATAGCTGGGAGCAGCTTACCTCAGGGAGCTGTTCTCCTTCGTGTGAGCACACCTACCAAAATGGGGGGGGGGGGGAGGGGGGACCAGAGAACAGAATGACTCTTGGGCTCATTTTACAAAGGAGGATAAGTCCACACACTCCCAAAAGAACTCAGGGCCAGATTGACCCCCAAAATAAAGGTCAGGTTTTTTTAAATGCTGAGCAACCAGCATAGGGCTGCCACCTATGCAACTTTTTAAGGAACACTTATGAAAAAAAAACATGTTGCAGGGCACACCAAATGCAGGCCCTGAAACATGGGTTTTTCATAAGTGTTCCTTTAAAAATTGCATAGGTGGCAACGCTAAACCAGCATCTTCCAGGGTGTCCAATATGGCCAGATTTTCAACATTCCAGAGCCAGAGTAGACGGGAACCAAGCTCTTTTGGAAATCTGGCTCTAACCATTTCTATAGCTCGACTATGCGTACACAGTGTCAGGTTTTCAGAGACAGGTCCCTGCCCCAGTGGGCTTACAATCTAAGATAGACACGGGGGAGGAGAACACACACACATTCCCATTTTACAGATGAGGAGCTAAGGCTGAGACTTACCCAAGGCCACCCAGTGAGTTGATTGGCTAGAGTAAGATTTGAACCCTGGTCTCCCAGGTCCAACTTATCCACCACACTAGCTTGGCCAGGTTCAAGTAGGAAGCCTGTGGCAGAGCAGGCAGCTGAAATCAGATCTTTGGCACCCTGTCCAGGGCCACGACTACAAGATTTTCCTCCCGCTAAAAGCTCATGCCAGTTTATGATTAGTTATTAGCAGGCCTAAAAAAATCCACTCACCTGCTCGCCTCAGGCAAGTCTGTTTTTTAGAGCTGTCGAGTGGATTTTCACAGCTGTGGGCCACTTTCCCCCGGTGCAAATTCCAGACTGGTGAGTTGTCTTTTGTACCTGGCTGGTGAATTATTTATACCACTTTTACAGCTCTGGTTCCTGTAATTTAATTATATCGAGGGAATATTCCTAAGGAAACATGGCCTACTCCTATCCCGAGCTCCTCCCAAGTTTGAGAGTGACTTGTCATTCTTGTGCAACTCTTCTTCTCTGGAAACCCGACGGAAACTTGAGTGCATTTCATTGTCATGGCTGTGGTTTTTCTTAGTCTCATCCGTGGGAGCTTTGTCAAGCTCTGACCTTTGCCAGCAAGAAGCAGAGTCAGCAGGTCAAGCTCTCCCTTGTCAGCTAAACGTGGGGGTGGATGACAATCTCATTTAGCATTCTTTGTGACCTTTCAGATTTCCACTTAGTTCCTTCCATCTAACGACCTTGGTGAATCAAGCCACATGACATACCTCGGAGACAGGAAGAATCACAGAAATTTTAGGGCTGGAAGATTTCTTAAAAGGTCACCCGGTCTTTCTCCCTGTCCTTAAGTAGTCTCTTGCCACTAGGGATGTGCAAACGCGGTTTGGATGTTCGGAGTTCGGACTGAACTCGGTCTGTTCGGACGACCGAACCAAACGTCCGAACTGAACTCGGAAACGACCTAACAGTTCGGTCATGTTCGGGTGAGTTCGGATGAGTTCGGGGACGGGAAAAACATGACTGAAAGGCCCATTCGGGCGGGAAAAATGTGACTGGAAGGGGGAGGCAGCTGAGGAGCAGACTTCCTGGCACCAGGGGTGGAGACCAGGGGTGGTCTCAGGACCAAATAATGTCGATACCAAAAAAAAATCTTCAAATTCTGTATCGATATCGGTACTGATAGCACTATTTCAAATGTTTGACCATGTTCGGCCAAATCGAACTCCGCTGAACCGAACAATTGAACCTGAACTCGGTTTTTGAACCAAATGACCAAACAGCTGAACATCCGAACCGCGTTCTGTTCACACATCCCTACTGGGCCATCATTGTCCACTCATCTCGCCCTAGTGGCCTTTCCAGCCCAATCTCCCCCTCTGAGGTTACCTTGTGCAGGACCCACCTTTGCTTCACCAGACGATCCATCATGCTGTACATGGATTTCCACCTGGTTTTCACATCCTGCATGGGGCAGTGCTCCTGCACCCCCAGCTCCACCTGCTTCCGCAAGAGGTGACCACCCTTCACGGTCTTCTTAAAGTACCCTGTAATCTTCCTTCCCTTCTCGATTAACAGGGTAAAAGTGTCTTCTGCTGTGCTCTGCTGCAGGGCATCTCTCACCACCAGGTGAAGGGTGTGGGCAGTACAGGGGATGTCCTAGAACCCACCATCCTGCACTTCCCTTCTCATATTGGCTGCGTTGTCAGTGACCACAAACCCCTTGGTGAAAGGTGCTTTCTCCCTTAGCCACCCCTCCACCATGGTGTCCAAGGCTCCCCTTATGTTGGTGGCACTGTGGTTCCCATCCATTACCTGGGCGTGAAGCAGGGCCCACCTGTATCCTGACCCCTTGCCCCTGCCACCTGCTGCTGCTCCTCCTCCTGCCACCTGCAGCTGCCACCAGTGAGCAGTCAGGTCCAGGTAGGTATGTTGTGCATTTTGGCTACTCCAAATGTCCATTGTAAAATGGACAACTGTCCCACCTGCCCTGGCCAGTTTCTCCTTCACCTGCTCCCTGGCTGCCTAGTACAGGGAGGGCACCACCTGCCTGCTGAAGGTGGTGTGTGAGGGAAGCTTGTACTGGGGTGCCAGCAATGGAAACAGCCGGCGGAATCCCTGGTCTTCATCTGTACTAAAGGGTTGATCATGCAGGGCAATAATCTCTCCCACCCGCCTAGTGATCTTTATTGCCGGTGGATGACGCACTCACCATGCCGCAACTGCCCAAACCCCAGATCCTTCATTGTGTCCTAATGCTGCTGCTGCTTCTGCTGCTGACAGGGGCTTCAAGATGGCAGCTGTCCCTCGTTCCCCTCGCCATGAGCAGAGGACGAAGGTCTGATACTGCTGATGCTGCTCCTGCTTGCTGTATCAGGGAATCCACTCCTGTCCATACTGACAGATGTCTCTTCCAGAAGCAAAGTCCTATGCCAGGTCCTCATGTGGGAATTCATGCCATGGTTACTTAAATTGCCCGTCTTATTCCCATGGCACACTACCTTCCCACAGTGAAGGCAGACCACCCATCTGCTGTCACCTGGGATCACTTCCTTGAAGTGATGCCACACATACCCCCTGGGGTGTGCTGAGCCCTTTGTGCCACCTCTGGGGGCTTCTGACTTTGTCCCCAGTGCGGCCACAATAGGAGCATCATCATGATCAAGTGTCTCCTCCTACTCCTCCTCACTCCCCTCATTGCTGGCAAGCTACATGAGACCACCCGTGCTGAAACTGCTGCTGCTACCACCTTGCAGCATGGGAGGAGAAGATACCCTGCTGCTATTTGCTGAAGCTGGGCTGCTGCTGCCAAGGTGGGGGAGGATGCCCTCAAATACATCTTTCCACAAATCCTCAAAATCCCTAGGGGGTATGCCAGAGGGAGAAGCCTGCCCAGGAGAGGTGGGTGTCCCTGCACCACTCCCAGCAACAGCACCCACATCAATATAATTGCTGCAGACCCCCATATTCTCTGCTGCTGCCTCCAGTGAAAAATCACTGCTGGCAGTGCCAGCTGCTGTTGGTGCTTCAGGAGGGGGGGGTAGTGATGCTGCTGCACACAGACACCCTTGTGCTTGGCTCCCTCCTCCAGTGCCTCTGCTACTAGTGGAAAGCTGTGACTCTCTGCCTTCCACAGATGCCACTCCCGAGATCTCTGCTGCGGCAAGTTCCCCTGATAAGGGGTGATTTCAGACGTGACGGGGCACCTATTGGCCCCGTCACAGAATCACCTTTTGATTCCCCGCTGGAATCAAAACGTCCCCTCCAACAGATGTGCCGGCTGATTCCAGCAGGGAATCGAGGGGGGGGCAAGGCTGTGCGGCGCAACGTGCAGCCGCACAGCCCCGCCCCCACACGCTCCCCCAGCCTCCCGCCCTCCTGGCTACAAGCCTTTTAAAATTCTGGCAATCTGGCCACTGCATCCAATTCTGTCCCGGGGACTGGGCCACAGCCCGGAATCGGCAGCAGTAACAGATGGTACCGGCTGCCAATTCCCGGCCGTTGTTCAATTACCCACACTTTCGGGGATGGTGCCCGGACCATCCTCGAAAGCATGGTTATTTGGCTCATCGCCAGTGGTTTGCCGTGCTGAATATCTGGCGGCGAGCAACCAGGGACCATTCGCCACCACGGGGGATTGTCCGTGGTTGAGTGTGGTCTTGTAATGTCTGAAAATACCCAAGACCTGCCACCTTGAGAGGAAAAAAATCAGGTCTCTTCAGCTTGGGCCATGGGCTGCCACCAGTGACATAAGTATCAGTGGGCTTGCCAAGTCCCCCACACCCATGGCCTCTACCAGGGCCACCTGCCCCAGAGGCTGAACTACTAGTCCTTCCCTGTCTCAATGTACACACAAGTGCACACAGTACAGTCAAATATATGTATTGTATGATCTAATTATATATACAAAACCTAACCTAAACCTAACCTATATTTATACAATATACCTATCCTATCATATATATATATATATATATATATATATATATATATATCATCCTTATATATATATAATTTTGGGGTGCTAAAATTCCAGAGAATTTGAGTTGTGTTTGATTAGCAAAGTTGTGATTCTATGTCAAACCTGTTGCAGATTTGCTTCCCAGCATGCATAGTTTTGCAAATCAAGTCAATTATGCAAATATTAATGCTCGCAGTGANGGGGTGGAGACCAGGGGTGGTCTCAGGGCCAAATGATACTGACACCAAAAAAATCTTTGAATTCAGTATCGATATCGGTACCGATAGCGCTATTTCGAATGTTCAGCCATGTTCGGCCGAACCAAACTCCGCCGAACTGAACAACCGAATCCGAACTCGGTTTTCTAACCGAACGGCCGAACGGCTGAACATCCAAACCGCGTTCTGTTTGCACATCCCTACTTGCCACTTCTCCAAGATTCACATGGAGTTTCCAGGTTTTGACCCAGATTCTCTGGCCTATAGGAGGAAGCCCTGATTGCTCGAGGTCAGCCAACTCCCCGCCACCCCCCGGAAATCTCAAAAAATCAGGACTTCCTGGGACATCAGGAGGCACCCAATCAGAAAAGGGGTAGGCCATAGTGATTTCCCAATCCACTCCCTGGTGTGTCAGGGTTATGTCAGAAAGGGGTGTGGCAGCCCCTGTGCCCTGCCCTCTTCCTACATGGCTCCGCCCCCTGTGGATTCCTGTGATGTCAGGAAGCTCCAGATGGGGAGAGGTTACATCAGATGTGGCTCCGCCCTTCTCCAGTAAAAGTCCAGAAGGAAGTGGTAAAGTAACTCATCCTTAAGCACCATCCCTGGCAGATGTTTATCTAACTTATTTAATAACTTCTAATGATAGGGTCTTCACAACCTCCCGGAGCAGCTTGTTGTACCTTTGCCTGGTGAATTCTTCCTGGTATTTAGAGACAAAAGGCAAACCCAAATCCAAAATGCTTCCCGGATGGAAGTCTCGTGCCGGCAGAGCACTTTGAGGATCAGGATTCACAATTGGCCATGTTGCAGCTGGAGAAACTAAGTATGTCAGGCTGGCTGGCTGTTGTGGGCAATAAATAAAAAATTCCTGCCTCCCAGCCCTGTATTTTGTAACCATCCTTCCCCGTTTATGTCCCCTCTGGATAATGCTTTCGATTAAATGATCAGACAGCAGGATTGGCAAAAACAATAAGAACCCTTCGTTCACAAAGTGCCCCGTTAACTTGTGGAACTCATTGCCATGGGATGCTGCAGAGGCCAAGAGTGTAACTGGGTTCATTTGGTGGTGGGTAGGGGCTCTGTTGGAAGTGAGGCAAGGGAGTGGGGGTAGGTGGGAGGGCTCCTTTGGGGGGAAGGTAAGGAAGTGAGTGGGATGAGGTGGGGTTTAGTCATCTATCTCTCATTCTTTGTGTTGCAGAGGTAGATGAGAGGGGAGGGGACTCCTTTAAATAAGAGGCAAAGGAGTGAGTGGAGTGAGCAGGGGCAGGGCAGGCCTTAGCACAGAGCAATACGGGGCTACTACCATGGGCCCCGTTCTGTTCTCTACTTCCACGGGCCCCTGTTTTCACCAGGATAGGATGCTGGGGTCTTGCTCCTTTCCAACAAGGCCCCAAACATGTCCACCTCTGGGGCCCCCACAGAGGGAAAGGGATGGGGCCACCAGGGGCCCCACATTTTACCCTCGCTCTGGGCCCCACAAATTCTAAGGTTGGCTCTGAGCAGGGGGGGGTGCGGTCGATTGGGTTTGAGTGCATTGTGGGTCAGGAAGGGGTCGCGGGTTGGCTGTACGGTGGGGATAACGCCCGCTGTTTGTGTTTAATTTTAGATTGATTTATTTAAAATTTATATCCAGCCCCTCCTGCCCTCAGGGCAGCCTGGGGCGGCGAACAATATTCAATAAAAACAATATAAAATTTTAAAAAACAATTTAAAATTACAATATGGGGGGAGGGGGAAACCACACCCGACCCCTACCCCTCGCCGAAAGATGTTGCTGCAAAGCGCTCCGAGTCTTTCGGAAAGGGTGGGGCATAAATTCAAAGGAATAATACTGTGCTTATTGTATTCAAGTATTTCGCTAGCCGAGCTTCTTCCCTATGCCCTCCTCCCTTGTATTTGCTCCTAGCCTGCATGGATTCTATTTATCATGTGACTGGCTTCCCTACCTCACAATTAACAGCTTTGAAATGCAAATACCGTTTCCCCTAACAGCTCCCGCCCACTGATTCACACACACACCCTCCTGTATATCTGCATTTTGCTCACTCTATAGTTCTGGCTTCTTACATGCCTGAGGAAGGGTCCTGTGCGGCCCTAAAGCTTGCACCCCTCCCCAGCAGAAATCGGTTGAATAAAAAGTATCCCCTGAACGACTGTCTCCAGTTAGTTTAAAATCTCACGCCAGCGACGTCTTCAGGATTGGAGACACGGACTATCCTGAACATGTAGCTGGCTGGGTGGCAATTCTTGGAACCCAGAGCTGTTGTGGCAGCAAGACAGGAGGGCATTCTGGTCCCAGGTAGTACTTGTTAGGAGAACCTTTCTAGTGCTGACTCCGCAGCCCGCCCAGCTGGGTTGCATGAGCTGAGTCAGCCCAGTCAAGCTTCCCAAGGAACCCTGAGGCTAACTGTTTCCTCATTGGCTGGCAAGTTCAGCCTGGCTGGGTTTCAGTTTTCTCAAAGCAGTTCAGTGCTTCCCAGCATCCTCTTCTTAGTTCCTGGACTGCTCACCTGTTTTCCCTGCAGTCTTGCTTCATTCCGGTCTCCCTCCAGCCCATTCCCAGTCCCGTCCCTGCTTTCTACCTAGATTCCTTTCTCCCAGGAGACTGACTCTGACTTGCTTATCCCTTTGGCGCTACGCCTGCTCATCACCCTGACCTTTTGGCTATGGCTGAAACGGGAATCCGTTTTTATTCTTGCAAGAATCTCACGAGAATCGAGAACAGTTAGCGAGATCTCGAGAAGATCGCTCTAACGGTGCAAGACTCTTGCAAGAATCTCGCTCGAGAAGAAAAAAAGCAACCTCGCATGCACATAATGGCCGCTGGGATGTTCTGCGCATGGGCGGCCCTCTTCCGAAACGGCGCTGGCAGTGTCGCTGCCATTTTGGAAAAGGACAGCCATTCCGCACATGCAGTTCTGCGCAGTTCTTGTTCTTGTTTCCCCCCACCCCACCCCCCAGCTTGACTGCAGAAAAGGTGAGAGAGAAGAGAGATAGACAGACGGAAAATGACAGACAGACGTGGGATGCCAGACTCGGTGAGAGATACAGTACACACATGACTCCGGTAGGTAAATCGAGAAAAAAAATCTCGGTCGAGAAAGGGTCAAGAACCAGGACTTTTCTCAATTCTCGTGGAAATCAAGCACACCCTCCACAACAGAAATCGGTTGCATAAAAGGTATCCCCTGAACGATTCTTTTGAATCTCAACGAGAATCGAGAGAAAATCAAGATCGAATTTCAACCCTACTTTTGGTTACTGACCTTGGCACTGGCTCCAGACCACTGACTTGCTCTGCCCACTTATCGCTATGATCCTGCTTGGGCCCTGACCCTGCAAGACCTCAACTCTTCGGCCCAAATCCTACATGACCTCACTGCCTCCAGGTTGCAGAGACCTCGGCTGACCTTCCAGCACTAGGCAGTGGGGGCAGGAGAAGTAGTGGGGGGGACAGCACTGCTGCTGCCACTGCTGCAAGCTGTTCCCTTGGACCAGGGCAGTCTCGGAGAGACACCGGTTATTTACCCTCTCAAATAGTACTACTGCTAGGAGACGCTCCATGAAACTAACAGGTAGCAGATTTAAAACAAATAAAAGGAAGTATTTCTTTTCACTCAACACACAATTAAGTTGTATAATTTGTTGCCAGACAATGTAGTCAAGGTCAATAGTATAACTGGGTTTAAGAAAGGGTTGGATGAGTTTCTGGAGGATGGGTCCATTAAGCAACTATTAGTCAGGTAGGTCTGGGGAATGTAACCTCTGACGGTTGGGAGCTGGGAGTGAACAATAGGGAATGAATCCTCCCATTGTGACCTGTTGGGTACTTCTTTCAAGCGATTGAGATTGGCCATTGTCGGAGACAGGATGTTGGGCTCGATGGACCATTGGTCTGACCCAGCATGGCACTATGTGTGTTCTTAAATTCTTAAGTGTTGGCCCCCCATGTGCCTCTTCAACACCGCTTTGATTGCCAACGCCATTTCTCCTGTTGAAAAACGGCGATGGATGAAGCATGCCCCTGCTTCCAGTAGCCATCAGCACTGGTTCCCGCTCTACTTATCCTGCTGCCTTCGCTCCTGCTTCAGAGAGTTGCATGTAGCCGTTCTGAGTTCCTGTTTAGTACGTCCTCACAACAGCTGTGTTCAACTGCCTTGCCCACAGTGGGCCCATGACAGGGCTGGTGCCTCCCGTGAGTAAGTCGTGTATCAAGGCAACATAGCGTCACGTTTGAAGTACCCTCAGTGGTGTAGTGAACATAGTCCTTGACTATAATATGACGCAAATAGAGATCAGGAGTGACCAGAGTACACACCCATGCCTGAAATAACAGAGAACAACTTTGTAAAAGAGAAATCCAGTTGTCTCAAACAAGTCAGCCACACTCACACTGCAAGAGAAGGCCAACCCTCCCCCACCCCAAACCTTCAGAGTCGATTGTCACTATGACCCAGGAGAAAATTCCTTCCCAACACTGATCCTGTGTCCAGGACTCACCAGCCAGGCATCTGGCATATAGAGTACCCAGGCACTAGAACAGCCCATCCGTTCAGGGGCAGAGCTAGCACAGAATCATAGAATCTTAAAGTTGGAAGGTAACCTCAGAGGACATCTAGTCCAACCTCCTGTTCAGTGCAGGAACTCCACAGCGACAGAATCCCTCACAGAGGGACATCATAAGGACAGGAGGGGCATTTATTCCAGGGCCCAAGTTCTGTGTGTGTGTGTCTGTTTATGTGTGTGATAATTCCTTTCCTGTTGCAGCGCAGCTGGGCAGAAACTGAGCAGAAGCAAAACTGCCTGCAGTGTGGGACCCACCTGACAAGTGGCATAGGGCAGAGCAAGCATCAGAGGCAGCGGGAGCATGAGGCAGGCAGCGTCGCCGCAGCCTCCATGGCTCAGGCGCAGCAAGCGGAGGGAGATGCGCCCCAGTGTCATCAGGAGTGGGGTGGGACAGGGGAGAGGATGGTGACGAGGAAGGCAAGTCCATTTCTTGCACCTGGGCCCATTCCAACCTAGCTACGCCCCCTGCATCAGTTCCACCCCCAGTTGTGGACAACTTGGATGCTTTGGCGGGGAAAGAAGTGGGGGAAACCCTCAAACATATTTTGAGAGTTTAAAAAAAAAAATAATAATAATCTTCCTGTAGTCTCAAGCAGTAGTATTGTTCCCTTCAACCAGGGATCCTGATTCACTGAGATTTCCCCATTGTTGCAACCAGGAAAACTTGTGTCCCTACTTTAGTGTGTGGCTCCCCCCCTTCCCCCTTCTTGGGCAAGCCCTAACATTCCAAGTTCATGGCACTATTTCCGTGTTCCCGGCACTCCTGAGAGGAATTACAGATTCCAGGGAAACTAAGTAACCCTGTTAAAATAGGTGGGTGGTCTGATGGTCTGAATAGCTTCTGTGCACTTACATTGTGGAGGGAGCCCGCCAGACCTTGACTTCAGACCTTAGGTAATTCTTCTGCTATCTGCAACACTGGCCTTTTTGTGGGGGACATCTTGGCACCAGCCTTGCTGAGCTGAGCTAAGACATACTTGATTTCTTTCAGGTGGTCTTGCGAGCAAACGTGGTCCTTATAAAGTTGTCATCGGTATCCACCCGATTTCCTCTGCTTTCCTTTTCAGGCTAAGGTTTTTATGCACTGACATCTACGGAGGGGAAAAGCACCTACTCCAGAGGCACGAGTTTTTTACTGAATGTTAAAACTACCTCTGTCTGCTCTTATGGTTCTACTTATTTTTCTTTTTCATTTGAAGCATTTAATACAACAAAGCATTTTGCCCCAGCCACCCCAGGTATAAATATCCCCCGGGCTGGCTTGGTAACAAAATAAGAAACCATTGGCTGAACAATCATTGACTCACAATTGTTTACCCATAAACAATTGTGAGATTCTTATTCATCTGAGAAGGCTGATGAAGTGGGTGAATTATAAATTGAATATCTCAAAAATCCAACTCACATAAAGAGGTCTAATTTCCTTTCTTCTGTCTAATAATATATAGAGGGCTGAAACGAGAATCGGTTTGATTTTCACAAGAATCTTGTGAGAATCGAGAACTCTTTGCGAGATCTCGGGAAGGTCTTGCTAATGGTATGAGATCTCATGAGACATCTCACCCCAAAAATCATGGTGCATTTGCAAAATGACTGCTGGATCTGTTCGGTGCATGCACAACTCTTTTCCAAAATGGCACCAGCAAACCTGGTGCCTTTTTGGAAAAGTGAAGGCGTTTTGTGCATGCGCGGCACTGTTTGTCCATGCACAGACTGGCTGCCCTTTTCCAAAATGGCGCCGACGCTGCCAGTGCCATTTTAGAAAAAGGCAGCGCATGCTCAGAATGGTTCTGGTGGCCACTTTGTGCATGCGCAGTGATTTATTTTTATTTTTTGTGACCTCGCTTTTCCCTGCCCCCGGGTGGAGCAGCCGAGCAGAGAGAGAGATACCCAGTGACTGGAGCAGCCCTGGTGAATACATGGTATACATGGCCTTTTGCAAAATTAGCCAGGGTTTGTGAAAGGCACTTCTTTTGTATGGGCAGGGCCGTTGTGAGATTCTTGCTTTTCTCAGTAAAAATCCAGGCAATGTTCAGCTTGTTTTCATTTGCAAGAATGAGCCAAGAACCCTGATTCTCACTGACAAAAGTGAGAATTGCAAAATCGCATTTTAGCCATTTATGTGAATAATTTCTTCTGCTATGGCCAGGCAAACACAGGGTGGCCAAATTCAGAGTTAGCATATATGGATAAAGCCATCCCGAGTCCCACCAATCCCTGCTTAGGAGCCTTCTTTGGAGGCTGAATTCCACCATCCCTCTTTCAGGGGGTCAAAGTCCCTCTTTCAGGCCAGAGACAAAAAGACCAGTAGTCAAGCCTCAGGCACCTCTTTCCTGGGTTGGCTCCTAAGAAAAACACTTGGGAAGACAATGGGAAGAGGATAAAAAGATGAGAAATTAAGTGGAATTATTATTAATTATTATTATTATTATTATTAACAAACATTTATATAGCGCAAGCAGTGTACCTGGCACTTTACAAAGTAATAAAATAGATACGGTCCCTGCCCCTAGGGCTTACAATCTGAGAAACAGGAGCNTGGGGGAGAGACATAGGAAGGGGAACAGAGAGAGAGACAAGGGGTCTAACATTCATGAAGATGCGAGGTCTCAAGTGCACGTACTTGGGAAGCAAGACGGCTTCTGGCCACCTTTATGCACTTGGAATGTTGGAAGCCATGTCTACACGTCAGTGTATGAGGGGATGGACATTATTCACCAAGGGGTGGAGCTTTTTGACCGACAAGGTGGGGCTTGTCCCTCTGGCGGCTGGAAATGTTGGGTATAAAGGTGAATCGCACAATCGCAGCAAACTCGGAAACAGATAATTCTCCTGTGCTCAGGTGATGAGGAAACCTAACTGGCTTTCCCCCCTATTTTCTCTAGTTCCCATTCAGTCATTGCCATTATTTGGTAGTTCTGATTATTCTTCCCAGGCAGGAGTAGCTACACACCACGTAACGTTCCTTACATGCTGCTTATGTTTGCTTGTGTACGATCACAAGTTCACCACGTAACTTTAATCATTTCCCTTATTGATCCTTGTTTTGGCTCCTTGTAAACTGTAATTTGAATTGGTGTATTTCAAGGACTAGCCCTTTTTTTTCTGCATTCTGGTGCCAGAAATGGGCGTAAATTGCTGGAAAAGGATGCAAATACCATAAACGAATGGTCGAAAAATACCGTAAACTAATGGAAATCATCAAAAATACCAAAAACTAATAAAAAATGACCAATTACAGGTGCTGATCTTGGCAACAGAAGTGCAGATTTCATGGATAGTGAGGAAATACTGACGAATAGTTACAAACGCTCCTTGAAGGTAGGTATTTCTTGACAGTATGGGAACAGTTCTTTGCGCCTCAGCAGTATCCATGGGTTATACCTGAATACGATTCGAGCACCCGAATGCTAGGTTTTTATTTGCCCAAAATTGCCCCAAAACACAAAATATAATACCCAGAATCTTTTCCAAAATCTGGAATAAAATTGGGATGAAACTGGTATTTTGGAATACTGGTTTGTGAGTATTTTGACATTTCGGTATTGCAGGGAACTGATTGAAAGTCAGTTCAGGTACCAAAAAGTACTCAAAATTTCCAGTTTGATTTGAGTACCAGAAATTAAATGGGTATACCGTTTTTGCAAGATGTCAGGTCCAAAAGGGAAAGAAAGGGAAAACCTCTTAGCTGACCTCTAACTACAGGAGGATTAAACCTCCAGATATTCATTATTCATTATTAATTATTTATTATTAGCATCTATATAGTACCAGCGATGTACATGGTGCTTTACAGAGAACAAGATAGACACGGTCCCTGCCCAAGAGCTCACAATTGAATAGATCAGATCTAAACGTCAGATCCAAATTTAAAGCAGGGCTGGAAATCAGAGTGCCTCATTCACATACAACAGCAATCCAGGGATCATCCAGGACTGATTACACAGCTTCTGGGCCCTCGCAGACATCAGAGTTTAGCAGAGTTATGTGTGAGTTCACCCAGAGTGTGTCACTCTCCTGCAACCAGCAATCCAGGGATCATCCAGGGCCGATTACACAGCTTCTGAGCCCCCGCAGAGAGGGGAGTTTAGCAGAGTTACATGTAAGTTCACCCAGAGTGTCTCACTCTCCTGCAACAGCGATCCAGGGATCGTCCGGGGCTGATTACAGCTTGCAGGGCCCCGCAGACATTGGAGTTTAGCAGAGTTACATGTGAGTTCACCCAGTAAATAGAGCAATAAGGGACGGCAGCAGAAAACTATCAGAAAGGCCCCAGGAGTCGGACAGAGAACAACAACAGGATTAGACCTGAGTAAGAGCAGGGAGTGGGGAAATTAGGCCCAGAGGAAGGTGGACACAGGAGGGAAAGGGCCAAGAGCTGGAGAAGCAGCTTCAGGATAAGACAACAGACGGGAACTGAAACAGAGCAACAGAGATTCCAGGAGGAGGACTAGGAACAGGCAACCTAACTGGTGGATAGCAAATCCAAACGTGCAGATAACCAGCCCGGGCAAATCTTAGAGTGTTTACAAACATGATGCTGGCCCAGTTGGGTCAGCTTTGGCCCAGCTGGGCCACTGTCCCGGCGGTACTTTTGTTCTGGGCCCACCAGAGGTAAGCCATAGCAGCCGGGCCAGAAATGTGAGTCCACAGGCTGGGACAGAGCAGGCGGAATCAGGCAGCAACATCTGCTCCCAGCGCCGTCCTGGCCCAGTGTCAGGGCAGCGGTCGCCATGGCAGCCAGTCATAGCTGCCTGTTATTGGTAGCCATGACTGCCTGTTCCGGTCGCAGTGTGGGGGTGGAGCCAGCGGGCATGCAACGTTCCCTCCTCCCCCGCCAGGGTAGGCCTCAGGGGTTTCTGATCCTGCCGCCGGAGCTGGAGAGGGGACCCAACCAGGTCCAGGTGCAGGAAGCTAACTTAGGCAGGCGGAGATGGACATGGCCCAATATGCTCCCACTGGCACATGTTGCCAACAAGATAATGGCCAGCTTCTCCCCTTCTCCAATGGGCTCGGTTCAGCATCCTGCTGGCATCCTGGCTTAACCCTCCAGTCACCTGCACGGTTGCTCCACGCTGAAAGCAAAGGGAGCAGGGAGGCTGTGATTTTCCTGCCTGGTCTTTCCCACGGTGAATGGGGAAATGAAGGCACTGAGGTCGCTTTTAGACAAGCGGCCGGCTCTAGCGCGTTGAAAAACGTGCTTTTTTTAAAAGGCGCGTGCGTGGGAGGAGGTGTTAGACGAGCCAGAAGTCTCCAGCTGTCATTGGAATCGGCGTCCGCACATTCTGTTTAAAGGCAAAGTTGGAAGACCTCGATATCGATATTTTAAAAAGAATGCGTGAGCGCCAATTCCAATGACAGCTGGTGGCTTCTGGCTCGTCTAAAAGCGCGGCTTTTTTCAAAGCGTGTTTTTCAACGCGCTATAGCTGGGTGCTCATTTCAAAGTGGCCTTAGACTGAAGAAACGGCCTGGTTCTTGGGGCCCGGGGGAGCCTGTACCCCTGACAGATGTACTCAGTTCTAGCACGGCCCTTTTCACACAGACACGCTAATACTGATAAAACTGGTGTTCCGTTTTATTATACATGTTGCAGGGCTGCAGGTGTGCTCTATGGGTGCCCTGCAACATGTATAATAAAATGCAACACCCATTTTATCAGTGTTAGAGCATCTGTCTGAAAAGGGCCTCGGAGAGATGACCGGACAACAGACTTGCATTCACTTCCAGCAGGGCTAGATCCAGGTCTGGTTCTGTTGCCAAAAGACAAGAAATCAAGGTGATTGATATAGCATTTCGCCCTGGAGTACTGAGATCAAAAATGGTTCTATCTCAGGCTGCACTTCTCAAACCAGTTATTCTGACAACGGCATCCAGATAGGAACTTGGGGATCTTGTTGGGAAGGGAGTAGGAACTTTGGGGGAATGCTTAGCGCCTGGGATTGGGGGCAGAGGAGCAGATGGCGCGCCCCCAGGGGAAGGAAGCGTGTTAGCTGAGATGTCTGCTCAAGGGTTGGTGCTGGGTCCGTGGGCCAGATTCCATCACTTGGAAATAGGGAAGCACCAATAGGAAACGAAGCCCCGTTCGTTTTAGTAATTAAAATACCCAAAAAATGGATGAATAAGTAAATGATTATCAATCAGCGTCGACACCGTTTTGGGAAAGGGGACACCCGTGCAGGATGGTCCCAGCAGCCATTTTGCGTGTGCGCTATGATTTATTTATTTATTTATTTGTTTATTACTTTTAATTTTAAAAATAATTTTAAAACCACTGCACATGCACAAAAGGGCCCCAAACCGTTCTACGCATGCACCGACGCAGTGTCGGTCGGTACCCTATTGGGAAAGGGCTACACGCATGCAGAAGAGCCTGGTGGCCATTTTACACATGTGCAGTGATTTGATTTTATTCATTTTTAATAAAATAATTAAAAAAAAAAAACGCTAGGAAAAAGAAAGGGATTTTTGTAAACAAAAATGCAAACTAGAACGAAACCAGAACAGGTGCCTTCTGCAGACCCCTATTTGGAAAGGGACCATATGACAAAAGACCAGATGCCATATTTGGTTGAAAAGACCCCAGATCCTCACTTCTAGTATAAGTCAAATAGAAGGCTGACTGGGGTCTGCTTATCCCAGCCAGCATAAAAATACAGGGCTAGTGTTAAACATGAAATAATAATTAATAATATTTTTTATTTTATATAACACACACACACCCTGCTGTGGCACTTGGAGCACTTCAGATAGAACAATATAACACAACTTTTAATCCTCCCAACAACCCTGTGAGGTAGGTTAGGCTGAAAGAATACTGTGTCTGACCCAAGGTCACCCAGTGTATTTGTCCCCGCACAGGAAATAAGGCACTTTTCAAATAAACACACAGACACATAGTTTTGGGTGAACTGGCCGCAACTGTTTATTAAATGACCAGCCAACGATAAACCTGTTAAAGAACAAAACCATTATAACCCAATCACCCTAACAATGAGAACGGTGGATCCCTTACCCCCTTTCGTTCTTATTGCCAATTAGAATTCGTCAGAATTGTCCCTGAGCCAATCGATGAGACCACTAATTTGGGTGAGTCCTAAGGGGAGTGAGGTACACCCTGACTGTTAGACCTGGCCATAATGACCCTCACTCCCCGCGTTCAGTACCATGTGTTGTTCCCGGATTGGAGTTACCAGTCCAATCCATTCACCATTAGACCACCTTAGCCATACCTAGGGAAGACTTGACACCTGGCACCACATCGGGACCGCTCAGATCCTACCATGTGGTACCTTAGGCCAGTCTCCCTCTACCGGGATAGCAGCGGGGAGCCCCCCTTCCTCACCTGCTTCCCGGATCCAATTTTGGTTGGCCTACCACCCTACACATACCAGATGTTCCCATAGCCACCAAGGCCGTTTTCTGGTCCTTTCCAAGGTTTTCTTCCTTCATGGTACTGAACACCGCCAGTTGCGACAAATATTTGCAATGCCACACAGGCAATAACACCGACCCAACCCGGAATCTTATCAAAAAGAACAGCACTGTGAGGAAGCCGAAAAACCCAATTCTTGGGAAAATTACTTCCTGATCCCTCACTTAGTAGGCGACCGGACCAAGTCCACAGTACTTATCCAAGGGTGGGAGGGTGGGCTTCTGGCGCTGCTTGCGGCCGAATGCCGCGGCTCGCGCGCCTTCCCAACCACGTGGCTCCCATGAGCCAATCAGCTCGGCGCATTTTCGCGCCTCCGTCCCTTTGCATGCTGCAACGGGCTCGTTGCAGCATGCAAGGGATCGCCCTGCAGGAGCAGTCTTGGGCGGCTTCCCGCCCCCGCACGTGTGCCGTTATTCCCCTGATGGGGCGGGCACAAATCTGTCCCCGCTGCGCACAAGGCGGCAGCGGGGTCCATTGTGGCTAAGGCGAGACTTGAACTCATCTCAACTTGAAAATTTGGGGTACTTTTCGGTACCTGAAACAGGGGAACCTCAACGACTGAAATACCGATTTCGCTCCAATTTTTTGACTTCCAGTCCTGGATTTCCAAAATATTTTGGGGTAGTTTTATGAGATTTCAGGTACTCGAAAACTCAAAAAACAGAATATAGTTTTTTCGGGTACTTGAATGGTATTCGGGTACTGATTTGGATATGCAAAATGGTACCCCAAATTGTGGGTATTAGCCACAGGTACCAAATCGGGTACTTGTTTTAGCTCTGCCGAGGACTACTTTATACCAGCGAGGAAGCCAGGGAGCTGGGAAGCAGAGAAGTTCTCATCCAACAGAGAGAGTGGAGTGGGACCCAAGAAAAGTTCAAGGGTTGGAAAAGGTCGTAATAACTCGGCCCCTAGAGTCAGAATGCTTAGGAGACCCAACTCCTGCAGGAAGGGTCTAAGAAAGACTTGGATGGACGGCCACAAGTTACACAGGTCACACAGGTCGGTCTCAGCTAAGCTGGACAAACTTGTGCCTTCCTGGGAGGGAGACGACAGCATGGATCCACAGCTCAGGGAGAGAGAAACTTGCCATCATGCCTTGCCGTGAATGCAGAAATCCTCAGTGAGTCTAGCTGCTCTCTACCACAACCCCAGGAGATCCTGGCATCAAAAAGTCCAAGAGAAGCTTACAGATCCCAAGGAAGATGGATTCCACTCGCTAACTCGCCTACGGACTAAAGCTCTGGGCCACCAGCAGCAAAAAAAACACTCCATGACGAAAGTGCACGACGCTGACAAGGGTGTCCAGCCAAACTAACCAGAGCTGACAGGCACAGCCTGAAGGGTCATTCAAGCCTCTCTCCCGGGCAGCCTCAGCTAATGGGATTCCCACAGAGCCTTAGTCGGAAGAGAAAGCTGCCCTCTCCTCTGGGAGCCCTGGGGGGAGTTAACAGCCATGCCACGCACAACGGTGCTCAAGTTCAAATTGTCACTGGAATTCTTGACGCGGCCACCCAGCTACCCGTGGGGCCTGCTTCTGCTCTCGCTGATGTCGGCAGAAGGTTCAAGCCTTTCGGAAGCCTGTTAGATTTAGGTGGCTTAATATTAATGGCGGGGCCTAAGGTTTTAAAATCCTGAGCTAAGACCGGTTGCGCTCCAGATGAGGTGGGGCTTTTTTTTGTCTTTTCCCATCACATTTTCAAAGTTTCCTCAAACCACGAGGGTAGGAATGCCAGTCACAGCAGAGATTCTGTAGCTAGGTCTTTCAGAGATAAAACGGCAAGACTCACGATAAAGTCAAAGCACCACAGCACCGTGACTAAGTATCAGGAGGGCCAGCCTTAGAATTTGTGGGGCTCAGGGTGAAGACAAAATACAGGTGCCCTGGAGGCTCCACCCCCTCCCCTGTGGCTCCTCCCCCTCAGCCCCCCCCCCCGTGAGGTCCTAGAGATTGGCATGTTTGGGCCCTGCTGGAAGGGAGTGAGGGGGCACACTCTGCTCTAGTGAAAACAGGGGCCGCTGTGGGGCCCTCAAAACTGGAGCAAATAGTGGGGGGCAGAGGGGAGGGGTCCCCCTCAAGGTGGGCCAATATGAAAGGGAGGAATACCCTAGAGGGGGCAAAAAAGGAGCCGTGAAGTGAAAGACCCATCCACCGTGTGAGGGGGTTGTGGGACAGCACTGAGGGTGGCAGATAATGATGGAAGAAAACTGCGTGGAGAGTCGGAGAATGATGCTGCTGTTGCTACTTGTGCCTAAGCCCTGTACAAGTGCTCTGTGATCAGGCCTCCCAGTGGACTCTCCTCCCCCAAAACCCTCCCTAGGCTGTATCCCTCAATTCCTGTCCTTGTGTTCCCTGCAAGGGAGTGTCTCTAAGGTAGAACAATCACTACATCTTCCCTTTTTCACCGGAATGGTAACCTTGACATTTCCCAACCGACTTAACTATCCTTGTCCCATCTAATCGACAGAGGAGAGGTTACCAGCACGTCCTCTGGAGTGAGTCTTTACCGCTCACTTCCCTGCCCTATATCCTGCTGCTTAACAGTTCTCAATGAGTCTCTCTGGAGCTTTCACCTTCCTCTGAGATCGGTGGGGTATCTGCTCTATTTCTTGCTTTGCTGCTGTTCCTTGCTGAGGAACTGGTTCTTGCTCTTCTCCCGTCCCCGCTGCAGTCATCGTAGTTGGCCTGATGCCATCCCGATTATCCTTCTCTTTGACATCTGGGAGCCCTTTGAGAGTCCCACGTAGATCCCTCCGATTGCGACGGTAGGTTCCCCCTTGGTCTGCCTGAATTATGTAAGACCGTGGGTGTGACACCTGTTTAACAGTGCCCCTTTTGGTCCCAGTTATCGGCACTGTAATTTCTCAACCGTACTGGATCTCCCGGTTGCAGGCTGGGTAGTGCTCTGGCTCTGTTGTCAAAATACTTTTTCTGTTGTTGTTTCTGTATTTCCTTGAGCCTCTGTACCTCCTTGTTGGCTGACCCTGTGAGTAATTCTTCGGCAATGGGCAGGGTTGATCGTATCCATCTCCCCATTAACAGCTGTGCTGGGGACCAGCCATTATTCAAGGGTGTACTGCGGTAAGGCAATAATGCCTTATACAGGTCTTCTCCATTTTCACTTGTTTTTCTCATAAGCTGTTTTACCATGCGGATGGACCTCTCCACTAGGCCATTGGACTGGGGGTAACGTGGGCTGGACGTAGAGTGAAGGAAGTCCCAGTCCGTAGCAAACTGTTTGAATTCCCAACCTGCAAACTGAGGTCTATTGTCACTAAAGACCTCATTAGGGATGCCGTGTCTTGCAAATACCACTTTCAGGTTGGCTATCACCTCATATCATGTCATTCTATCATCTCCCCATTGTCTTCTCAAGTGCTTCTCCTGAGAGGCAACCAGGGCAAAGGTGCTTGAGGTGTGACCAGTTTGTCTCTCTCCTGAAAGAGGAACTTTGACCCCCTGAAATAGGGGCAGTGAGATTCCAGTCAATTCATCGAACTTCAGTACCCAATGAAGGACTGTCCTTCCTAAATATGGACTGTTGGGAGGCATATTAACCCTCAGCCATAATTAATATAGCTCTGGGCAAGGACTGGCAAAATGGCGCCAGTGGTGAAGGAGGGAGGCTAGAAAGGGGGCCAGGGTTACATCCCAAAATAAAAAGAGATTTGGGGGATGTGCCCTAGCATGGGTTAACTCAAGAACATGGAACTACAGAAGTCAACAACGGAAAAGTCCAACTGGGTCATTTAAGTCCAATCTCTTGCCAGTGCAGGCCAGTACATGTTCTTGTTTTCCGGCTAATCTCCCTAGTTAAAATAACAGAGGAAAAGAATACAGATGATACAAACCATATCTCCCAGAGAACATCCTACAGAGGATGTTTTTCTAGTTGTCCATGAAACGCCTGTAAGTTTTGCAAAAATCCCCTCCCAAAAATGTACACTCCTCTCCTTGATGTACCCAACGCTAATTCCAGTTTAAGAGCTAACTGACTCAACAGAGGCAAATAGATAACAGGATCTATAAACATACAAGTTGTAAGCCCAGTGCTTTGTACGGTCTCATGGATACTGTGTATGGAATTGTCCAAAAACAGGTCCAGCTAATCCACCGAGAAAATGCTTGCGAGGCCTGTTCAGAATCAGACTTAAACCCATAAAATCTAGGAAACTCAGAGATAAACCTGGATATCTGAACCCAACATTCTGTCCTCAGTTCACCTTATTGCTCTGCAAACGATCATTAATTCAGACCAATAATTGGGTTTCACTGATGTAGGGGAAAGAGAGAGTTTTATTTTTGTTCTGATGGGCCACTCCCCCAACTTTTGTCCCTTTTCGCAACCAATTGTAGATATAAGAACATACGCAGTGCCGTACTAGGTGAAGCCAATTGTCTATCAAGACTAGCATCCTGTCTCCAGCAGTGTCCACTCTCGGTCCCTTCGGAGACATATTTAACAGGTCAGAATGGGATCCACTCCCTACTGTTCTCTCCCAACTGTCAGAAGTTGCATCCCCAGACCTACTTGGCAAACCATTAATGGCTCTATCCTCCGAGAAAGTATCCAATCCTTGTTTGAATCCAACTACACTACTGGCCTTCACAACATCCTCTGTGTTGCTGTCTGTTCCCTAGAAGTATCGGGAGTCTGCTTTCTTAGTAGAGTTGAGCTAGAACTTTTGTTAGAAAATGAGATTTTTATTTTTAAAAATTCAAGTTCGGGGGGGAAAAAGTTCATGAAATATTTTACAAAGTGGGGGGACTTGTAAAATGGAATCGTAAAGACTGGAGAGGGACTGTGTTTGTCAGTGATCGGTTAACCATGTGCCTTCAAATTGGTCAGTCATTTTTGGCATGTTGTCATGGGTGCATTCCCATTGGATGACAGAACTCTTGGGAATTCATTCGTAGGATTTCTGATGTAGCAGTTTTGTTTGGCAAATTTCTAATTCTTTCATTTTGGATCTCTCCGGAATTGGGAATTCTGAGGTTTTTTTGAACAGATTAGAAATTTCATGTCACAAATAAGACTTTTACAGAAATCTCAAGAGACTTGGGTTCAAATTTGGAATGTCATAATCAATCACAAGTCTGTGATGTCCTTTCACAAACAATGGCTTTGCTGTATCTGACCAGCCTCACTGGTTATTATGGAATCTAGCTCAGAGACCTCCAGGAGAAACTCAAGCCATTGCAGAAAGCAAACTTGGTTATCAATAGGTGACCGTCTGTCATCTGAATCCATATTGAACCCAACATGCTACTTTCAAGGAAGGTGCTGAAGATGACTGGAACAGGGGAAGATAATAGTGCAGGATCCAGGGAAGTTTTATTTAATATTTATTTATTTAATAGATTTATACCCCGCCCCTCCTGCTAAAGCAGCCCATTGTTAGGGCTGCTTGCGATCGTGTGCCTCCCCCCGGCCCGCCCAACCATACTAAGAAAGTTTGCCAGACATGAACTGACTCAGGCATTAGAGAAAGGAAAATGTTTTCATAATTGGTCATTTCACATTCCTTCTTGGACTTCACATGTTGAGGGCCCCCTGTGCAGCACGGTCTGAGTTCTAGATCTGGCCCTGGAGGACTGTGGGAAGAAAGAGAAACACAGGAGGATCCCCTGATCTGTGCAGACAAGCATGAGGAGCAAATGGGGAAGTGCCAAGCCGAGCTGGTCTTAGGATTGGCAGGACCTGGCGGGACCGCCACGGCTCTGCCCTTGATAACCCCGCCCCTTTAACCACTTCCTTCAGGGCCCCGTAGGAAGCAGCCACCAGGGGGCCAAGAGCCACAGGCAGGGAGAGGGCCCTGCAGAAATATCCTGTTCTGGGGCCTGAGCAGCAGCTAGGTCCTGAGGCTACCAGACCTGGCCTCCCTGCGGAGTACCCTCCAAACACAAGGATGGGGCCATGGCCCCTATGAGCCCTTCTTACGGCTGGGCCTGGTGCTGAGGGGTTTTAGAAAAGGGGAGGACTGCCAGGAGTAAAAACAGAGGCGATTTCCCCAGATCTGTTCAGATGATCATCTCCTCTTCTTTCTCCTCATTTTAACGCCTGTGCTCATGTCAACTCAAGCTAGGCTATTGCAAGTTAGAAGGTTGCTCCCTCCGAAAATGCACTCGTGTGAACAAGCCTTAAGATTCACAGCCTGTGATGTCAATGAGAAAACCAGAAGCAGAATTTTAAAGAGAGTGATGCCCCATTTCATGGGGGGGGATGAAGATGGAAAGTTCCAGGGCAGTTGGGCATGGAGAACACACAGTGCAGGGTGGGGCAGTGAGTGCCAGATTGATCATTAAGGTGTGCAGCAGATGGGAACGAATAGGCTGGCATCGGGTAGGATACAAATGCAGTTTGCTCTAGGAGCGACTGCCTGGGATTTTGCCTTGGGTTTCGACTAATATTTCATAAATTGCGACCTCAGCCTCTCACCACAACCCTCTAAGGGATGAGAAAAATCCACCACGGCTGAAGTTGGTCACGACTCCCCCTTGGCGTGAGCAGGGCCACGCCTACTTGTGCCATCTGTGAATTTGGCCCAGGGTTGTTTAAAACAGCGAAAAGTGCTGCAGGATGAAAGGAGCTATATTTAGGTACTATATTATTGCTATGTAGACATTTTCATACCCCCTAATTATGTTCTCTCTCTTTCTCTCTCTCCCCCCCCCCCAAAAGCTCCGTAGTATTAACTAGATTGGATAAATATATAATTAGACAATGTTTCAACATGTAGATTCTTGACACTAGAGCTCCATTGGCACTTTCTCGGCTTCACGATTGGATTTTTGCTTTTCTTTTAAAGCTGCTTCTGTCAATCATGGCAAGATTTACTCAGAACCTGGTGAAAGGGTAACAGTGCAAACTGCCCTTGTTTTTGGCAGGAGAACACTTTCACGATGCTTATATTACAGAGCACCCAATATAGGCCAAGTGGTACGCTGATCAGGAGTTCAAAGCCTGCCCCAGTAGCCACGGCTCCTGCTCTGGAAGCCACAGCTCCCGGCCCAGAGCTTGTCAGAGCAGGGAAATAAACTAGGGCTGTAACCAGAATCAATTAATCGAGAACCATTACCGAGATCTCGCTGAGATCTTGCTAACGGTTCAAGATTTGCGTGAGAATCCTGCTAAAAAACCCACCAAACTATGCATGTGTAAAATGGCCTCCGGACCAGCTTGCACATTTGCAGCCTTTTCCAAGGGGCAGCCGTTCCGCGCATGCATCAAAGGCCACCACGCCTGCACACAATGGATGACTTTTTCCAAAATGGCGGTGAAACTGCCGGGGCCATTTTGGAAAAGGGCTGCGCATGCACATGACAGTCTCAGTGGCCATTTTTCACATGCGCAGTTCTTTTTGGTTTGTTTGGTTTTTGCTTTTTAATTGAGAAAAAATCTCGATGAGAAATTGTCAAAAATGGGGCTTTTCTCAATTCTCGTTTTTTTCCTTGATTCCAGTCTAGAAGCTTGATTCTTGATGAGAATTAGAAAAAAAAAAAAAAAGATCAAGTTTCAGCCCTAAAAAAACCTAGGGTGTTTTTAGATGGGTGAGGGAATTTGTGGGTTCGAAAGACTCCCACAATCCCCCGATGAGTGAGGTATCAGGAGTGACTTTAAATGAGCAGCCCGACAATGATGGGGTGAAGGGAGGCCCACTCCAGACCCTCTCCTCCCATCAGCTGTTTTGTGGAGCAGTCGGGGAGAGCGCAGTAAATATGGAGGCGATCTTGCACGACTTTGCATTCAGGCTTGAATGTCATGACAGTTGCGCAAGGGTCAAGGGAAATTTAAAGTGCAGATTTAGCGAAGCCTTGATATCAAGGTTTTACTGATCCGGGAGTTTTCCCGACAGCTTGTATGAGAGGGATTTACACAAGCAGGTAATTAGCGCGTTTACGGGGAAATTCATGGGTCTTGTGTAAAAAAATTTAAACGCCCCTAGTCACCAGCTAGGAAGCCAGCCACAGGACTAACCTGCCTGTTGACAGCTGAATATAAAACAGGAGTTCTTGAGATTTAATCTAGGTGATGATCAGTGCAGGGGTGGGGGTGGGGCAGGAAGTCATTAACGAAAGACAATTAAACCATCCTTGTTTTTTCTGCCTTCGGTTTCCAACCATCAAAAAGCCAAGATCAGCCTTTCCCTGGCCTTTCCAATTTGGGGGGGACACACTCCTGCTGGGAACATTTCCTAGGACTCAGCCTTCCTTGAATTTAATTGCCAGACTGAGGCCAGCAAGGTCCCTGTTCACCAAATGAAGCCCTGGGGAGGTCCCTTCCAAAGATACAGTTCCCGATTCGACCCGGTAATACTTTGACAGGCTACCTAATATTCATTTAATGACTTCCGGTACCACTTTACCAACTTCTGGTAACAAATTGCCAGTTTCCCGTACCAAGAATTCCACCAGGCATTTCTGGTGGGACTGTGCCCCATTATTTTCTCTTAGTGAGGCGGATTTACTTCAGCCACCACAACCTGCTCAACCAGGCAGCACTGTGTAAGAAGGAGGTTGGGTTCCGGTCATGGGGATTGCACAGGGGACTAATTTCCATCTGTGCTTAGCTGTCTCTCTCATGCCTAGTGCGTGCTGCTTTGCAAAGGTGAACAACTAGGTGCCAGTGACACTTGTTAGGTGTTGCTCAGCTACCGTGTGTTTATTGTGATAATAGAAACCATCCTTAATTGAGATACCTAAGTGGGAAAGTGGGTTAATCAAGCTAATTGCATTCAGACTTCTTTTATACACCCCGCCGGCCTCCCCTTCACCAGGCGCCAACTCCCCCAGTCCTACCTAGCATCCACTGGTTCCCATTCACGTTTGACCGTGAATTTCATCTCTGGGCGTTAGGTGAAGCCAGTCATTCTTAGGGTTAGTCAGCTATTTCCATGCAGTATATTTTATTGCCTGCAGTGGAGGAGAGGGGGAGGGTGCTGTGTGGTGTGGGCAGGGCCAGTCTTAGCATTTATTTTTTTATTTATCAGCATTTTTATACCACCCTGTTCGCCGTACAGTGACTTAGGGCAGTGAACAACAAACATAAATAACCATAAAATATCAAATCCAGGATAAAAATAAACACTAAAAGCTAAATTAAAACAATAAACTTAAACCCACCCCTCTCACCGAATGCCTGGCAAACCAGCTAGGTCTTGCAACGACTGCAAAATAAGGAGAGATCCCGAGAGAGTCCAATCTCTGCTGGGAGGGAGTTCCAGAGTTGCGGTGCACCCACCGAGAATGCCCTTTCAAATGTGGCCCCCTGAGAAACCCAGGGAACCTCTAACAGGGCTAATGTGCAGACTTTTTCCAAAATGGCCCCAGCAGTGTCACCACCATTTTGGGAAAAGGCATCTGTTGTGTGCATGCGTGGTGGCCATTTTACGCATGCACAGAACAGCTGGCCCTTGGAAAAGGCTGCACGTGTGCAGAACAGTCCGGAGGCCATTTTGGCATGCATAGTTTAGTGGTTTTTTAACAGGGTTGATTAACTCCCGGAGGACCGCAGGGGTCAATCAAGGACATGAGGGGTGAGGCAGGGACCAGGGCAAAGATAAAATATAGGGCCCCTGGTGGTCCCTCCTCCTCTCCTGTAGCTCTGTCCCATTAGGGACACCCTCCAGGAGGCCCTAAAGGGGGTGGTGTTTGGGGCCCTGCCCTGGTGAAAATGAGGGCCACTGCAGGGGGCCTAGGAAGTAGAGAAATTAGCGGGGCGCAGGGCAGTTACCTCAGGTCTCTCGGTAGTATGGGCAGTCCTGGGTGTTGTTCTGGCCCAGCTGCCCAGGGGAAGTTCCTGCTTTAGCTGTAGTGAGAGAGGAGACAAGAAAGGAAGTAGAACTGAAATCAGCTCCAGGGAGACGGTGGCTCCGGGGGTAGCGCTCCCCCTGCCCATCTCTGCTTCTCCTTTAGCCCAGCCTCCAATTCCCAGGTCCCATGAAGATGGAGAGGTGGGGAAAACCAGCCACAAGAGATGCAGGAGCCAGCAGGACTCCCTGGCAGGCAGCAATGGCAGGAGGGAGCTGGAGTGTCATGATTACATGAGGCAGAGGCAAGACCGGGGAGACCCAGCACCTCGAGTCCTTGTTAAGGTGGCTGTGGAGGGCAGGCAGAGTCTCCTTACCCCAGGAGCCGCTCTGTGAATAAGGTCTGGGGCTGCCTTTTACCCTCGCACAGACTGCCTGCCCCCATCTATCCTGCCCCTCCCTCCTGCCCCTATCTTTTTTATTAGACCAAACTAAATGTTCTTTTAAGTTTGCATAAAGTTACACGGACCAGTGCATGGAAGTGTTTGCAAATTTGCACCAACAAGTCTTCTTCCCTGAGCGAGGTAATCACTCTGTCCCCACCATGACGAGTCTAAGGCCTTCATGTTTGCCCATGGAGATGGAAATGGGGGCCGGGGGACATAAAGCTGAAACAAGTTCCTGATTGGGAACCGGTGGGTAATACCTGCATTTTGGGCTACCATTTCAGATATCTGAATCGGTATCCAAATACCGATTGTGTACGCAAAAAAACAAAAACAAAAATTGGTTACCAATTTTTCATGTGCCTGAAATCCAAATAATACCCCCAGAATTCCCCCAAACCAGGACAGAATCAAGCCGAAACTTGGTATTTTGTCAGTATTTTGGCATACCAGTTGTTGTTATTTTTTAGGTGATGACAGTGAGGAGGGCGGAACTCCCTCCCGATGGAGGTCTGCCTGGCCCCGAACCGCCCCTGTTTCTGTAAACAATGTCAGACCTGGCTGTTCTGCTGGGTCTTTGGTGAGGGAGATGAGTGAAGAGTAGGAGGGGTTGAGTTGGGGGGGAAGGGTGTTATTATTTCTGACGGGATAATTTGAATGATTTTTTGTTGTTGTTATGTGTTTTTAAATATGATCTGAGCCACCCCGAGCTGCGCTAGCAGCAGGGGGGGAGCCTATAAATGTGAGGGGAAATTAAAAAATTTCGGGTACACAATTGAAAACCAGTTTGGGTACCCAAAAGTACTCATAATATTCAGTTCAATTGGAATAGGGGAAATTCAATGGGGATATCCATTTTTATGCATACTCGTTTCAGCTCAGGACATGAATAAATAAATAAATAAATAAATAAATATTTGTTGTTGTTATTATTAATAATAATAATAATAATAATAATAATAATAATTTTAAAAAATGATCATTAATATGTCAGGGTATATACAGGAGGAGAAGTCTCCACTTTCCAACAGCACGCCCACCGCGCAAGCTGCATGCAAGCCAGGGAGAATGTTACGAGCATAAACAGCACACAAGAGGAGTTAATAACCAGAAGAGGCAACAGAGAAATGATAGGGCTGCTATAACAGTCCTGTAAACAGGCCGCTCGTAAAAGTATGACGTATACTGCCCCGTGTGATGACGATATTACAAAAGACATCAATGGCTCCTATCGCTGGGTAGGCAGGTACTCAGGGCTATAAGAGGCAGGAGTTCTGGTATCTCTGTGTTATATTGCTTAAAACAAGGTGCTCTGAAGCTGCAGAAGGCAGCACACTTACTGCCTGCAGGAAAAACTTGCAATTTACGGGTACTCATTTTAATTCAAGACATAAATCAACAACAACAACAACAACAATAATAATAATAGTTGGTATTATTATTATTATTAATATTATTATTGAGTGATTGATTTTTGGGCATTTTTACACAGACGGACATGGGTGGGGGATGGGTGTTTGTCCATGGTGGGTGGAGGATGGGTGAGTGTCCGTTTACCCATGTCCACCCACCTCCACCCACAGAGCCTCCTCCATTTTTCCAGAGGGCTCCATGGATGGAGGTGGGTGTGCGATCGGTGGAAGCGGGTGTTCCGCAGGAGCACACACGCACCCCCACGGTGTTCACACGGGCGAACGCCGAACACCGAGTGGACACCCATTCCTCACACACACCACTAGCTGTATACACAGACGTCCCCCCCAACACCCGACCGAACACCAAGGTGGGGGGGGGAGGGCATCTGTGTAAAAACGGCCTATGTCTTGAGTTAAAACCTTTTCATTATAATAATAATTAATAATTAATAAAAATGTTGGGGGCTATATAGAAAAAGTTTCCTCTGATAAGCCCCAACAAGGAATAATAATAATAATAATAATAATAATAATAATAATAAAGAAGCCATCTTTGGATGTGGACATACTCGCTAGCTACCATCCCGTCTCTAATCTTCCCTTTTTAGGGAAGGTTATTGAACGGGCAGTGGCACTGCATCTCCAGGCGCATCTGGACAGTATCGGTTTCCTTGACCCTTTTCAATCCGGGTTCCGCCCCGGCTACGGTACTGAGACGGTGTTGGTGGCCTTGGTGGATGATCTCCGCCAGGAGATGGAGGCAGGATGTTCGACCTTTTTGATCCTGCTAGATCTCTCGGCCGCTTTTGATACCGTGGACCATGGGCTGCTGTTGAGACGGCTGCATGGCCTGGGGGGTCTGGACAGGACTGTCATTCCTTTCGGGTAGAAGCCAGCGGGTGGTGCTGGGGGCTGAAACATCTAGTCCCCGGGCCTTGACCTGCGACGTTCCGCAGGGTTCCATTCTGTCTCCACTGTTGTTCAATGTGTATATACAACCCCTGGGGGAGATCGTGAAACGGTTCGGGGTGCGATGTCACCAATATGCTGATGATACTCAGCTATACCTCTCGTTTTCTAC
>QEPC01004922.1:11119632-11154305 GCA_003113815.1 Sphenodon punctatus
CTGCAACGCGCTTTACGTGGGGCTTCCCTTGGTTCTGGTTCGGAGGCTGCAGCTAATGCAGAATGTGGCGGTCCATCTTCTAACGGGGACGGGGCGGTGTGAGCACATAACACTGGTGCTCCGCGCTCTGCACTGGCTGCCTATAGCGTACCGAGCCAGATTCAAGGTGTTAGTATTGATTTACAAAGCCCTGCATGGTCTGGGCCCCTCCTATCTCAGGGACCGCCTCGCCCTCCACGCCTCAGAGCGATCCCTTCGGTCCACCAGGGGCACCTTTCTGGAGGTCCCCCGTGTAAGACAGGGAGGCACAATGGAGAGGGTGTTCTCGGTGGCTGGGCCATGGTTATGGAATTCCCTCCCGGAGGAGGCTCGTCTGGCCCCGGGCCTGTTGGCCTTTCAACATGTCTGTAAGACTTGGCTGTTTGCCCAGACCTTTGGAGGGGAGGGTGGGGGGTGGGGTAGGGGGGCGGGGATTGGAGGGGAGGGTCGGAGGGGAGGGGAGGGAGGGAAACTTTTGGTGGGAGGGTAGTTTTAATTATTTATATTGTTGTTTTTATGTATTTTATTGTTGTTTTAACTGTTGTGAGCTGGCCCGAGATGCCATAGGCATGAGGGGGCGGCCAATAAATATAAAGAAATAAATTAAATAAATAAATGTTGGGGGATATATAGAAGTTTCCACTGATAAGTCCCTAGTAGGAAATTTCAGGCAGACTCTTGGGTGACCAATTGGTAGTCTAGTACCAAGTCGGGCACTCAATTACCCAATACCGGGTATTTCTCTTACCGATTTCCCATTTTGTTGAACTGATTTTGGTAACAGAAAACTGAAAAATCGACATAAAAAATTGGTGTAGGTAACTGGAAATTCAGTACCAGACGTTGGTAAACTGGTCTGTGAAGTCAGTAAATGGGTCAGTCTGTCACGTAGCCTGTCGGGCACTAATCAGACATCAATTAGTACCTGATGTGATGGGGTTGAAAGAGGCACCGTCATTCTGACGGGTAAAACTATTTTGGCAGGTGCTCATTTCAGTTCTAGGGTGCTTTTAAGTACAAATTCAAGTGGGTGCAAATCTATCCGAGCCAAGGAACCACTTGCACTAACTCTGGACCTGCCTCAAATTAGCAAAGGAACTGCCAGATTGGATCAGATGCATAGTGATCCGTGATCCTGCTCAAAGGAAGGTGCAAGAACCAACACCGGGCCTGATTCTTCAATGTTTTTATTTTATTTTATTTTATTTATATATTTATTTAAACGTTTACATCACCCTTCCTCATACAAAACGAGAATGGATAAACTACATTAAAAATATAAAAGTCCCCTAAAACTCTCAACCCAACCCACCACCCCTCAAGAATCCCCACCCAACTCCTATCCCCACCTGCCAAACACTTGTCCAAAAACCCCACATCTTACGCTGCCTCTTGAGCGGGTTAAAGTCAGGCTTAAATGAACCTCCAGGGGAAGGGAGTTCCACAGCCCTGAGGCAGACACCGAGAACGTCTCTCCGCAGGCCCTCATCATAGGAACCTAGCGGGGAGGCATAGGCAACCGATAACTGTCAGTAGTTGGGGGGTGGGGGGTCCAGGAGTGGGGGCTGGGCAAGGATTCTATAGGGCGTCTGAAAATCGGGGGGTAGGGGCACATGCCTCTCCCTGTGCCTCCTCCACAAGTCACTTCTACCGGGAGGTGATACCTGCAAGAGGGGGCTCCTGGACGCAAAGGGATATAATGGAAGACGCAATCTTTCACATCAGTGATTTTGCCCTGTGCGTGGGGGGTCCTTTATCCTTGTGCAAAAAAGGGGATGTCAAATTTGAGTGAAACCCAACCTCACCCCACGGCTGGGGAGTCAGCCGAAGGGATTGAACAGGGGAACCCCTAGGCTAAGTGTTGTTCAGCACAGCTACCCCCTGAGGGACGCGGCCCCCTCTAACACTTTGCAGAGTGTGTTTCATGGAGCTCCATTTTGTCTACGTACCATCTAAAAGGGTGCGATCAGGCCAAGCATATGTGTACGTTCTTGTGTGTGTGTGTGTGTCTATAGATGGAGAGATAGATAGATATATATAGGCACACACACTCATGAGTCATTAATAACCACCTCATAAATTGCAGGGTTTTACAGAATATCATTACCACAGATGATTCACTCCCCTTGCTCTGAAGTACACATGCATAACTCCCATTAGTAGCAGCAGGAGCTATGTGCTTCCTTTGATGTGGGACTAAGAACCCCCCAAGGCCTTGATTTGCAGCAATCCTGCTGAGTGTCCACAGAACCTAATTGAACCCAATGGGAGCCCTGGGTCTTTTGGCACCACAGAAAAAAGCAGGCCCGAAGATTGTATCTTCTTAAGATTAGAACCCGGCCATTCTGCACAGCTTGAGTAGCTAGGACGGGTGCCAAGGATCTTGGCAAGAGCCAAGAGGACCAGCAAGTCTCTCACGCCATAAGGTGCACCGAGTCGGTCTGGAACTTCTAGTACAGCCTTAGGGCTGCGGGTTGCCTTTCCTCAGCTCCAGTAGAGTGACTAGTGCAGCGGTGCTCAGAGTACGCCCCAGACTGCTGAGCTGCTGTCAGCTGGACTAGGGAATGGTAGTGCTGCCGGCCAAGAGAGTGCCCCTGCCAGGTGCCGCCCCCCAGCCCTGGTGCCCCCAGTTAACTTCCCGGTGGAGGGCGGGAGCACACGACTGGGTGTGGAGGAGTGTGAGAGGGAGGGGAGCAGATGAAGTGGCGGCTCTCTCCAGCTCCGGGAAATGAGGGGTGGTGCCATGCAAATTAAGGGTGGGGGCATGGAAATTAAGGGCAGAGCTGCATGTGGCCCGGTGTTGGGACCAACCCAATTACTCTGGCCCACAAGACAAATAAAGTCAAGCACCCCTGGGCTAGTGGATCTGTGCAGTAGAGAAGCCACTATCTCACCCTATTCCTCTGCTTGTTTGGTTTTTTTTTAATGTTTGTTTATTCACATATATACCCCTCCCTTCCCGTTAAGGCTCAGGGCAGCTTACACATATAAAAGCATATAAAACCACCCCCAACCCCTCCCACCAAATCTCACCCAACCCTATCCTTGCCTGCTAAACACCTGGCCAAACAGAAAGGTCTTACAATGCTCCAGGAAGAGGAGCTAGCTCAGACTTAGACAAGTCTCAAAAGGGAGGGAGTTCCATAATTGTGGGACAGCCCCCCCCCCCCCGAACTAAACTAAACGGAGCGTGGATACAAGAACGAATAGATACAAGCTGATTATCAACACGTTTAGGCTGGAGATTAGAAGAAGTTTTTTAAGAGCAGTGAACGACTGGAATAAGCTTCCAGGGGGCTGTTGTGGGAGCAAGGAATCCGAATAGCTTCAAAACGGAGTTGGATCAATTTAAGGCCTAGATCTTGTGAGGAGTTTTTGTTATTTGATACTGCAGGACAAGGTGTCTCCCCCAGCAATACGTGTTGAGTCCCCCCACTCCCCTCCCGCCCCTTTCTTGCATGCAGGGAGGCTGCCGCACAGGGTATACAAGCAGCACTCCCAATCTGTCACCTGCCAAATCCAACACAAGATGGAGGCCCTCAATACCCAATATGGATTGCACCGGATACCTCCTCACAGGCCACCGCTCCTTAAAAATCATGGCTAAGCTGCCCTGCCCCCCTGTCCCTCCAACCATGGCTGATGCTGCACGGAATACCCGGCTGGAAGAAGATCAGCCAAAATAGGGCCCGCTTCATCCTCCAGCCAGGTTTCCGTGATACATATGAGGAGATAAAGTGAGACTAAAGGAGGAGGTTACCTCAGTGGGGTTAAGCAAGGGAGGGAAGGGCCTTCTGAGGAGGGCATGCTCGTGTGAACCAATCGAGGGAAATCTCCCCGGGTTAATTGAATCCCCACAGTCCTCTTCTACCATGCCCCATCCACACTGCCCCTCACCTTAGATGTTCACTGATGAGACCGCAGCCAGTTTCGCTCCATGCAGCCCCCCACTCACATGACTCAGCAGAGGAACCCAATAAATGAGGAGGCGCCATGCGCCGCCTGCCCGCCCACCCCTCCCCATGACTCACAACCACAGCAAACTCTGGGGATAGAAACTGCCCCCACTTGGGGCTCGAGAGCCCAGAGTTGCTTGCTATACATGTGCTCCTACCGCCACTCCAAATTATAAACTTCAATCATGATCAATCTTCCAGCTCTTGCCTGAGACTAGATTACTAAGGGAAAAGCACCTGCAAAAGAGCCAGGCAAAGGAACGGGGGACTGAGGGTATTTATTTATTTATTTATTATTTATTTATTTCAGAACATTTCTATCCCGCACCCTCCTGTTCACACAGCAGTTCGGGGCGGCTCACAACAAAATCCAACACTATAAAATCAACAATTAAAATCACAACTCAAAATTTAAAACTCATTAAAATTTACTAAAAGAGCGGAACCAACCACCCCCCACCCCCACCCCGCCCACTCTCCCTACCCGTCTCCCTCTCCAAAGACCTGGCGGAACAGCCAGGTCTTACGCTGTCTTTAGAAAGAGGGGAGGTCTGGGGCCAAGTGGGCCTCTCTCAGGAGGGAATTTCCACAGCCTAGGAGCAGCCACTGAGAATGTCCTCCACATCGTCACCACCCAGGAAACCTGGGGGACTTCGAGTCAAGCGTCCCTGGCCGACCGCAGGGCATGAGGCGGTCCCAGAGGTAAGCAGGGCCCAGGCGGTTTAGGACTTTATAGGTCATTACTAACACCTTGAATCAGGCCCAGAAGACAATAGGCAACCAGTTCAGAGAACGGAGCACTGGTGTAATGTGCTCGCGACAACCCATCCCTGTCAGGAGATGGCCCGCCGCATTCTGCACCAGCGGCAGCCTCCGGATCATCCACAAGGGTAGCCCCACGTAGAGCGCATTGCAATAGTCCAATCTAGAGGTAATGAAGGCATGGATGTTGGTGGCCAGGTAAGAGTCTGAGACATACGGCTGCAGCCGTCGCACCAGATATAGCTGGCAAAAAGCGTTCCCCGCCACAGCTACCACCTGGTAATCCAGGTGGAGCTGTGAGTCGAGAAACACCGCCAGCCTACAGACCTGAGTAGCTAAAGGGGGGCAAACCCCATCAATGACAGGAGCCACACACCCCTCAGCCCTACCCACCAACATCACCTCTGTCTTGTCAGGATTCAACCTCAGATGGCTCACCCTCATCCAATCCCCCACAGCCACCAAACATCGTGTAAGCACCAAGACTACCGGGTCTGGTTCTACAGAAAAAGAGAGGTAAAGTTGTGTATCATCGGCGTACTGATGACAACATACGGCGGACCCTCTCACAACCTCACCCAAAGACCGCATGTACACGTTAAACAGGAGGGGGTACAGAATAAAACCCTGCGGAACTCCACACGTGATGCCCCGGGGAGATGATGAACCCTCCCCAAGAACCACCCACTGAGTTCTCCCGACCAGGAACGAGCAGAACCATTCAAGAATAATTCCACCCACCCTGGCCTGGTCCCGCAGCTGGGCCACCAACATCTCATGGTCAACGGTTTCAAACGCTGCCGACAGATCTAATAAAATCAAAAGAGACAATCTGCCCTGATCTAATTCACGGCGCAGGTCATCGACCAAAGCCACAAGCTCAGTGTCATTGTTAAATATTTGTTTTAAAAAATGTATGCGTGGTTTGTATGGACAGACAAAATATGTATCGGGAACAGGGAATCCTTTTTGTGTAGGAGGGAGGGGACATGTTAAGGTGGCCATTTTTGCTGAAGCCATTCCTGGATACCTGCCCTGGAAGAAAAGGTAACCGAGTCTCAGTAGGGAGCACAGTCCCCCGGCACCACTCTGAGAAGCAGATAGGGGGTACTTCAGAAGCCATTGTTGTACAGTATGGGGACCTGTGCCTCTGTGTTCAACCTCTGTAGACTGCACTGTACACTCCAGGGCCAGGATCTCACCAAAGGCTCCCTCTATCACGAGTGCATCCAAGATAGAGATGATTGATGATGATTGATGGTGATTGATGAAGGAAACTGGTTGCCATTTCATGAAGGTCCAATATTGAGCATCTAGGTCAGGCGTCCAACTGGACTCCAAACAGAAACCCAGACTGCCTGGGTGAAAACCAGACGTGTGGCCACAGCAGGCTACACTGGCAATTTCAAACTGGTTGGTGGGCCACACCAAAACAAAAGGTGTATGTGGGGGCGTGGGGGTAGCTGAGTGTATGAGAGATAAGCCCACTGGAGCCAAAAAAGAGTACTCGCAGATACGGGTATAGCCATTGAATTTCCGGTACCCAAATCAACTTGAAAATTTCAGGTACAAATTGGTACCCGTCGATTTTGACCTGATTTGGGTACTCAGGTCCTGATTCTTTTGGTTTTCCCTCCTGATTTCTTGGTTTTCCTTCCCAATTTACCAATCAGTAACTAGAAAATAAAAAAATAGGTACCTGAAATTACCTATTTTTCAGGTATCCAGGTACCCCATCAGTAACTGAGTAGCCCATCAAATACCCAACAAAATCATGAGTGCCGTGGAACAAGTCAATGGGGAATGGTTATTTATTTACCCTCTCAAATAGTACTAGAACTAGAGGACACTCCATGAAACTAACTGGTAGTAGATTTAAAACAAATAAAAGAAAGCATTTTTTGTTTTACTGAACACACAATTAACTTGTGGAATTTGTTGCCAGTTGATGTGGTCAAGGCCAATAGTATAGCTGAGTGTTTAAAAAGGATTGGATACGTTCTTGGAGAGTAGGTCCATTACCAGCTATTAGTCAAGTAGGTTTAGGGGATGTAACTTCTTACTATTGGGAACTGAGAGTGGACAACAGGGAATAGATTGCGCATTGGGACCTGTTTCAGTTCTTCTCCCAAGTGACCGAGATTGGCCACTGTCGAAGATAGGATGCTCGGCTCAATGGACCACTGGTCTGACCCAGTATGACATTTCTTATGTTCTTACTAGAAAATGCAGGTATTGCCTGCAGGTTCCAAATTGGGTACTATGTCAGCGCTAAGGCTCACATATTCTTGATGCACAGAGGGCATTCGTAGACATACTGCTAGCTACTTGTTCTAGGGGTAAACACCCATATATTTTATCATTACACCTGGTAACATCCTACTCTGGGTTTGCTGCTTGTTTTCCACCTATGAATCTTGCAGGTGGATAATAAGTAGCAGTTACTTAAGCAAATCCCCTGTTAGGTGTAGAGAAGCAGCACGTCTGGAGAAGACTCGCTTGTGGACACTGGAGCTGGGTGGATAGAAGGGCCCAGTGTCTGGGGCTTCAGCGGATGTAGGGAACGGATCCAGAGCAGAGCTGAAACAAGTACTCACAACAATGGGTATACTCGTCGAATTTCCAGTACCCAAATATTTCGGGGACTTTTCAGTACCCAAACTGGTTTTCGATCAGGTACCAAAATAAATACTGACAGTTGGTATATGTAAATACCAATTTTGTCCTGATTTTGTCCCAATTTCACCCCCAAATTTGTCCCCGTTTTTGGAACATTTTTGGTATTTCAGTATACCAGTTGTCGGTATTTTAGGTGTGGGGTACTCAAAGGATATTCACGTGCTGATTCGGCTACCCAGAAACATAGGTATTACTTGCAGGTACCAAATCGGGTACCTGTTTCAGTGCTAGGCATGCACCGAAGGTTCAGAGAAAAGTGGGCAAGACAAAGGCCCTTGGCAACAAGGGAACAAGGCTTGGGTGTGAGGACGGGTCAGATGATCTGTTCAGCTTCAAGGTGCGACTATCAAGTCTTATATGCTGGCTGGAAGCCAATCAGAAAGCTGGGAAGCACGGCAAGAGCTGGGACCGACAGGTGAAGGGGTGTGGCTAGGCTGCGTCAAGGGGAGGGCTTACAGGTCAGCATTCCAGGCTGAGCCAGGCAGTGGCATTGCTGCGCCAGCACTGCTCCAGCAGCCCCAGGAACCTGCGTTCAAGAGCCGGGTCCTGACACTAGGAGACCTGCCTGTCTGAGTGGCAGGGCCGTGACAAGTGGCATTGTTCCCCAGGCAAGGAGCTAAAGGCAGTTTTCACACAGCAACGCTGGGTGGGGGGATGAGTGTGCACTGGCAGCGGGTGGAGGTGGATGTGTTCCCACGGACGCACACCCATCTCCACCCATGGAGCCTCCTCCATTTTGTCGGATGGCTCCGTGGGGTGGGTGATGGGTGGAGATGGGAGTGCTCCGGGAGCGCACCTGCATCCACCGCCCGTGGTGTTTCCAAGGGCGGACACCCATCCCCACACCCACTGCCACGGCATACACATGGACTCCCCCCCCACCCCCACCCCCGCACACCCATCCAGCGGGAGTGAGGACATCCATGCAAAAACAGCCAAAGAAAAGACCAAGTCCTGAGAACCCACAAAACACAGAGCACAAATACACCTGATCAAAAATTATGCAACTGTCTATAAATCATAAAATAAGTGAGATGACCACGTACATAGTATACTGCAATCATCCAATCCATGTCGACGCAGGCATAACAACGCACCAAGATAAAATCAATTACAATAACAAACAATACTGCCAAATAAACATAATAAAAACAGACATCATAAAGTAAACATAATCCAATCAATATAGATACAGGTAAGACAGTGAACAAAAAAACCCATCCAACTACAGTAATAGATAGCACCCCCAAACAAACATAATGAAAGAGACACAGAAATGGAATGATCATTACAAGCCGTTTTGTGTGAAACGTCTTCAGGATGCTAGACTTCGTAATCTTATTCCTTTTACCTGCAATCAAATACTAAAGTAAATATAAGGACTAAAACCCTTTCTCATTTCCCATCACTAAAAAAATGTAAAATGCCTCACAGTTTCCTCTTTCCACGCAGCAAAACCCAATAGTTGATCGCCAATTTCTATATAAAAATAACAAATTCAAAAGAAATTCTATAAACTTTTTAATTTTCACCATGACTCTACATTACTCACAATTATCCTCTAGGGCATAACCATAAATTCCCTCCCTATTTGTCAGGACCCTTGGGGGTAGGAGGGGATGGAGGCACCTGCGCGGCCGTGTTAGGCCTGGCCGACAGCCGCGGAGGCAGCAACGTGCTGCGGAGGCCACGCCCACTCCGACGTTAGGAGGGGGCGGGGCAAGACGCAGCGACGCGACGCCTCAGGGAAGCCCTGGAGGCACTGACGGCGGGCGCATGCGCTCCTCGAACCCGGAAGTGCGGCTTCGCCGGTCAGCCCGCCTGCAGGCACTTTCCCATCAGGGTTCTTTATAAGCTGGGTAGACGCCTGGCTCAGTGCTGGTGATCGGACTTGTGCCGTGATACTGGCCCCTAGCTTGGAGTGGAGCAGAGACTGTGGACGTGTGTAGGACAAGTGAAGTGCGTGGAGAGCGTGGAGTGTGCAAGGTGAGTGCTTGGGTGACTGTGAGAGTAGACGCGTGTGTGTATAGGTCGAGTGGAGCCTTCCCTTCCTTGTGAGTTGCCCCCACCTGACAAACCTGAGTGAAAGCCCTAACCCCTCCTAGTCCCTCTCTCCGTTGGGTCCCGTGGGGTCCTTTCCCCCTGAACCACCACTGATCCCACACCTCCTCCCCATAGCCCTGTATAAGCGTGTGAGTACTAACCCAGAGTGGGCCTTGTTCGGTGCATAAATCCCTGTGATGAGCTTTGGCCAGGGTTAGCTCGTGTAGCTCATACCCAGAGCCTCCAACCAGATTCTGAGGGATTACTTTCCAGCACCATTTTGCCCTTGCGACTGGAAGTACGTTTGTTGGTCCTATCTTCCCTAACAGAATCACCAGCACCCTCTCCTTTCCCTGCACTATGGATACAGGGGCAACGGGCGGAGCGAGGAGAAAGGAGCCTATGGGCCCTTCTCCAGTAGAAGACTTAGGGGCACCAACTCCACCTAGACCTGGAGCCCCTGAGAATGTGGATTTGGTGCATGCCATGCAATCCCTGGCGATGGATGTCAGGGATTTACAGGAACGTCCCCCAGGCCTCATGCCCCGAGAGCCTAAGGGGCCTAAAATTGNGGGGATGTGTGTGTGGCCATGCGCATGCCCCACCCACCGCGCATGCACCGGTGCGCCCATGCACCCACCCACCCACCCCGCCCAGTGGTGTCATTTAAAAACGGTCAGTGACTCCTAAAAACCAAGATTTGGCAATCTCATCCATCTATATTTTCTTAAAAGAACCCATATCCCCCATAATTAATTAGGTCCCAAACACATATCTAGGAAGTTAATTCTTAGTTGGAAAGAAGAAACCCATACAAGAGCAATGCTCTTTTTAGACCGCTCAAAAGAACAATGAATCAAAGATCAATACCTCACTTTTTAGTAGTCACTGTGGTACACTGGCCACTGGACAGGATATTATGTTTAACAGATCATTGTCCTTGTTTCTAATGGGCAAGTCAGAGTACATCAATCAAACATTTCTATGCTAGGAGAGGGCCCATGCCGCCATTTTGTAAAAGGCCTCAACTTCCAAGAATCGGGAATTTCCATCCCTCATAGATAGGACCCAAGAAAAGTCCACTCTGTGCGCCCATGGGAAGGCTCAATGACACCCCAGTCGTGATTGTGTTTGTGGTGACAGGCTATAAAACTATAGATAATCAACTAAAAGGGGGAAGTTGTGTATGTTCTGAGATTTCCTAGATAGGGGTGGCAGCCAGAGCAGAATAAGATAAATGCATTAGCCTGAGCCACCAAGTCTTCTTCTGACCACAGACATTAAAGGCAGTGGGAGTTCTGCATACAGAGAGAGGGGTTTGTTGTAGACCAGGGATGAGGGACCTCAGGCAAGTTTTTATTTGGCCCCTTTCCAGTTCTTGGATCTGGCCCCTGGAGTAGAGCTGAAACAAGTCCCCCTCAAATACGGGTATATCCGTTGAATTTCCAGTATTCAAACTGACTCAAAAATTTAGGGTACAAATTGGTACTTGGTTTCAACCCGATGTCCCAGAATGTCTCAGGATGTCAACTTTTGATCTCAGAATATCAACTTCGGGTCCCAAATTTTTGGTTTTCCATCCCGATTTTTTTGTTTCCTTTCTTGATTTACCAAGCAGTAACCAAAAATAAAATAAAAAATTGGTACTGGAAATTACCAAATTTGGGGATATCTAGGCAATTGGGTAGCCCATCGAATACCTGACACGGCACTTGAAAATGCAGTATTATGCACAGGTACCAATTTAGATACCCATTTCACTGCTACCCTGAATCCAGTTGGTGCTCCCAAGCACTGACTGAGCTCAGAGCAAGGGAGCAGAGATGAGGGCATACACTCAAGGATAAAGCACAGATCCATAAGCTGGACCCTTCTCTTTTTGATCACACTCCATAAGCAGCCTGCCCCCAACTTTTGTGCGACCCTCGAAACGTGTACTCATTTTTAAAGTCACGCCCGGGAAGGCTCCCCCCGCCTACTGTTGATACAACTGGCTAAACTTTAAAAGCTGGCTCCAACTTGTTGGAATTTTATTAGTGGTCAGAAAACCAAAAAACAGCTTGAATTCTTAGATTAAAATAATCTACTTTATTGAGAAGTACATTGTGATAGGAAAGGCCTATCCCTAGGTCTTACTAACTAGCTGCCACCAGCATGGTGGCCGGTCATGTTGAAGGTCAGAGAGAGAAGTTAGGAATGGCGAAAAGTCAGGAAGAAGAAGGAAGTCCAGTAGGAGCTTCCTGGGCACATCCCACCTGGGAGGGGGCTTAGAAGCAGAGATCAGGAAAGGTTAAAGTGACACTCACACTAACTCACTATCTCTACTCCCAATGCCCCTAGTGGTCATTAGAGTTTGTTGGTGCAAAAGGTCAATGCCATCTGGAGCTGTTTTCCCAACACAACTCACATGCAGCAAGTTTGCTCAGAGAGAGTGAAAGGTATTTATTTATTTATTTTGATCTCTTATCCGCTCTCTCCTGCTACAGCAGCTTGGGGCGACTTCAAAACACATTGAAAACATATAACAATATAACAATATAATGTAAGCATAAACAACATATTCAAAAAACCAAATACAGAATAACAATAAAACATACCCCAGGCGGAGGTATAAAAAAACCAACCCTCCCAACCTCCCTCCCATCCCCCATCTCCCTCGCCAAAAGCCTGGCGGAACAGCAAGGTCTTGCCCTGTCTTCAGAAAGAGGGGAGGTCCAGGACCCGGGGGCGGAGGGGTGAGGTGATCCCCCAGATAAGCAGGGCCCAGGCCGTTTAGGGCTTTATAGGTCAAAACCAACACCTTGAATCAGGCCCGGAAAACTATAGGCAGCCAGTGCAAAGAACAAAGCACCGGTGTATTGTGCTCACGGCAACCCGCCCCTGTGAGGAGACGGGCCGCTGCATCTGCACCAGCTTCAGTCTCTGGACCGGCACCAAGGATAGCCCCACAAAGAGCGCCTTGCAGTAGTCCAGTGATGAAGGCGTGGTCCAGTGCAGTAGTCCAGTGATGAAGGCGTGGTCCAGTGCAGTAGTCCAGTGATGAAGGCGTGGATGATGGTGGCTAGATCCATGTCCAAGACATACATCCGAAGCTGTCACACCAGATGTAATTGGCGAAATGCTCCCTTCGCCACAGCCACCACCTGGGCATCCAGGCGGAGCCGTGAGTCAAGGAGCACCCCCAGACTATGAACCTGAGGGACCAATGGAGAGCAGACCCTGTCAATAATGGGTGCCACCACTCCCTCAGTCCCTCCCACCAGCACCACCTCCATCTTGTTGGGATTCAGCTTCAGGCGACTCGCCCTCATCCAGTTCCCCCACAGCCGCCAGAGATTGGGTAAGCACCGAGACTGCCGGGCCTGGGTAACAAGGCATGTTACAGAGTGGTTACGTGATTCCAAATAATTGTGCCAATTATGTAATTTGGTGTAATTACACTAATTACATAAATGCACAATAATTTAACCAAGCTATTCCGAAAGCTATCTTGGAAAAGCATTAAAGGGCCCTAATTCCCTTCTCACCTACGCTGGAATAAGTCAACTGTCGAAATCAATGGGTTACTCCATCAGGGTAACCCCAGTGCATCAGAGAACCAGTGCGTAAGATTACAAAGGAATTGCGCACCAGGCTAAGACATTTTTCGGATCTGGGGTTTGACCCACTTGGGATAATTAAAGACGACCTAATGGCCTGCATTGAAACAGGGCGTTATGTCTTCATCAGATTCCTCAGCGTGTAAGCACATCTGCCTCTCTAAATTCTTCTTGGATTTCCAACCAGATAGAGTGTTGCTCACTCCTTGTTCTGAAGTGTTGTGTAACATTGCCGCTGTCCGATAAGGGTAGGGTCCAATTAGCCCAGACTGCACCTTTGCCCCGTGCAGCACCGCTGCTCATGCGGCGTGTGTGCGTGCCTGAGCACGCGTGTTCAGAGCTTGTGGTGCGAATAGGGGTTGGCATAAGTGGGCCATAGGATTGTACTCAATGTAGTTTTGGGGTGGGCAGAAGTAATTTATTTGGATATCGGAGGCTGGGTTCTACTCTCATCGACAATGGTGTCAATTTGTAGTAACTCCCCTAAATTACTCCAGATTGTAGACCAGAGCAGAGCTGCCCCATAGTTTGCATTACAGTGGTTAGGAATCATAAATTCTGTTAAACTTGTGGGTTAGGACTACCAAAGTAGATCAAGTAACCCAATCCCACTGATGTTATGTGAGCGTCGAGCAACTCATTCTCTTTGGCTGAACTGACAACCTCCACTGCCTTAATCCTTAGCCCTCAACAGTCATTCACACAACATTCTTTGAGAGTGGTTTGTTGCACAAACCCACATTCCGAGTGTTGTGTGAAACCCTTGCCACTTCCTGTGCTCCTTGATGATTCCTTGTTCTCTGCCACCTGATGCCACTGAAATGTAGGCCAATCAGCCATGGCATGAATGCATTGCTCCAGGGCAAGGCAAACCCAGATTAACGAGCAGGTGGTGGGTGTGCAAAAGGAAAGGTGTGTGATTGAGCCCCCACACACCACTATACCACTTTTCACAAATAAGTCTACTGTCATGTGTGGCAAAGTACTGGAAGTTTAACCCTTCACTTATTCCTGATGATTTGTCCTCTGACTTTATTGCTTTGTGAATAGACAAAAATATCAATGATTTCCACTGCTGACTTCAAATTCACAAGAACCAAAGCAAAGCAAATGCATTCTGGGTGCACTGCTGAGCGATTATCTCATAGCAGGTAGAATTTGGGTTCCCACTTTCCCTGCTTTGACCTTAGCGCTAAATACCAAAAACAGGTAGAGCTGGTGAAATCGTGGTACCCAACTTGAACCGGCAAAACGGGGTAGGAATCAGTCCCCAATTACTGTCCAACATGCAGCAAGATTTACCCAAATATTGTTTCCTCTTCCGAATTTGTGGTTTTCCATTTCTTTTTGTTTCCTTTCTGCCATGGACTGAGATATGAAAGTGGTTGGGAATGTTCAGACATGGGGAGAGCAGAATGAAATCAAAGGTCCGAATGGGTTGATAAACGGAATAATCGGCAGCTCAGCAATGGTAACATCTAGGAAACCAGTAACGGTAATACCTGGTATTCTGGATAATCAGGTGCCTGTCTAGGTAATTGGATACCAATTGCACCCAATAAGTTACCCAGAATTTTGGCTATTACCCGCAGGTAGCAAACTAGCTACCAATTTCAACTTTAGTTGACCTGAAGGGCTTCGCTGGAAGGGAATGGAGTAGAGGGACTATACTCTTTGGAGCCTCACAATGTGGCATCAGAATGCTCCGTAGCAGCAGGACCACATCGGGAAGCTATGCGAGAGCCTCTTCACTCTGACCCTGTCTGAGGTGACTCCATCCACTGAAGCCCCAATCTCTCCAGATTATCCTGGCACCTGGACAGACCAGAGAAACCAGAGCTTCGCCTGGAGTCCAAAGATAACTGGTTAATGACTGGAGACCCTGTGGGTGACAATAAACGTGCAGCTGCCACAGCCACTCCCATGCCCAGGAGGGTGTAGAAGATGGTGGCCGCCGCTCTTAAGGCTGGGTCAAGGAGCATGATATGCGTGAACCCAACCGGCCCGGCCAGCGAGCCCTCCCCACCCCACCCCCGAAGAAGGAACAAAACAAACATGCAGCCAGACAGTCCCATCTCTTGTGCCCCCACCCCCCGTCCAGCCATGGTGGCCAGTCACAGGCCGCCATGTTGGCTGGCCATGGCAGACCCCGATCCCCGGTGGGTATGGGGCCTCAAATAGACATGCTGGCCCGCTATGGTCCATGCTGGTACACCTGGTCAGCCCTTGGTCTGGGTTGTGGGCCTGAGAACATCCGGGGGACCAGTTCCAGGCCAGATGTCTACCCAGGCTGGGGCAGCAGTGGACTCTCATCTGGTGGCTCAGAAACTGATGTCGAGGGGAGTCTCTGGCCCAGGCAAGCCATAGTGGGTCAGCATCATGTGTATATTATCATCCTGTGTCTAACTCAGAGGGGCAGTAACCCTCAGTGGCAGCCAAGCGGTATCCTGTGACGAGTCTCCAGTAGATCATGGTGTCAGCCCCTTGGAAATCACCTCTATTATTATTATCAGCATTTGTATAGCACCAGCTGTGTACCTGGCGCTTTACAGAACAATGAGATAGACATGGACCCTGCCTATGGCTTACAATCTAATAGACTCAGAGGGGGGAGACAAGGAGAGGGGACATAGGGAGAGACAAGGGATAAATAATATTCAAGCGGATGCGAAGTCTCGGGTGCACGTGCTTGGCTTGGTTGCAGTCAGGCAGGAGTCAATGGAGAGGGTAGACAGTAAGTATTGAGAGGGAAGTTCTAACAGGCGGCGGGAAGGCGGCGAGGAAGAGGTGGGTTTTGAGGAGGGATTTGAAGGTGTGGAGGGAGGCGGATGTGGGCAGGGAGGGAGTTCCAGGCATGGGGGGCAGCAAGGGAGAAGGGACGAAGGCGGTTAGGTGAGCAGGGGAGATGAGGGAGAGCAAGGGAGGGGACAGAGGAGGAGCGGAGATGCATGCAGGAGTGTGTAAGGAGATAAGGGCTGAGAGGTAAGGGGGAGACAGGTTGTGAAGGGTTTTGTAAGTAAATACCAGGAGTTTGTGAAGGATGCATGCGGGAAGGGGGAGCCAGTGAAGCGAGGAGAGGAGAGGCTGCATGTGGTCGAAGCGACAGGCCAAGTGGATGATCCTAGCAGCGGAGTTTTGGATGGAAATAAGGGGGGACAGATGAGAGCGGGGGAGGCCAGTGAGGAGGAGGTTGCAGTAGTCAAGGCAAGAGATGACCATGGCATGAACAAGGGTTTTGGCTGAGGAGACAGAGAGAAAGGGGCAAATCCATGCAATGTTACGGAGGGCAAAGCAACAGGCGTCGGGAAACGGACTTGGCAACAGCGTCGATGTAAGGTTTAAAGGAAAGGTGAGCGTCGAAGACAAAGCCCAAGCTACAGGCTTGGGGGACAGGATGGATGGTGACACCATCAATAAGGATGGACAGGGAAGAGGCAGAGGAAGGGTAGGGAGGAAAAATAAGGAGTTCAGTTTTAGCCATGTTGAGTTTGAGCTGACGTCGGGACATCCAGGCGGAGATATCAGAGAGACAGTTGATGAGGCGAGCTTGGACAGAAGGGGAGAGAATGGGGGTGGAGAGATAGAGCTGAGTGTCATCAGCATAAAGGTGATATTGGAAGCCGTGGGAGGCAATGAGTTTGCCAAGGGACAGGGTGTAGATAGAGAAGAGGAGAGGGCCCAGGACAGAGCCTTGGGGAACCCCCACCAAGAGGGGGAGGGAGAAGGAGCTGGAATTGGGAAGAGACACATTAAAGGAGCTGTCAGAGAGGTAGGAGGAGAACCAGTCAAGGACAGAGCTTCAGAAGCCTAGGGAGCAAAGAGAGTCCAGTAGGAGTGAGTGGTCGACAGTGTCAAAGGCAGCAGAGAGGTCAAGGAGGATGAGAATGGAGTAGAGGTGCTTAGATTTAGCGACCAGTAGATCATTGGTGATCTTTGCAAGGGCAATTTCAGTGGAGTGAAGGGGGCGGAAGCCAGATTGTAAAGGGTCCAGAGATGAGTTGGCAGAGAGGAGATCCAGGCAGCGGGAGTAGACAACACATTCTAGAAGCTTAGAGGTGAATGGTAGGAGGGAGACCGGCCGGTAACTAGAGGGGTCAGAAGGGTTGAGGGTGGACTTTTTGAGGATGGGAGAGACAGTGGCATGCTTGAAGGTGTAGGGGAAGGAGCCAGTGGAGAGGGAGAGATTAATGACATGTAGAAGGGTGTGGGCGACCGTGGGAGCAATGGAGGTCAGGAGGCGGGAGGGGATTGGGTCAAGAGGGCAGATGGAGGGGTTGGTGGAACAGAGAAGAGCAGAGAGGAGATTTCCTCAAGGGAGGCAGGAGGAAAGGAGGAGAGGAGAGTGGGGGGAGAGGGAGGGGATGGTGAGGGAGTGGGGAGAGGAGATGGGTGGGAAGCAATGTCCTGGCGGATCTTGTCAATCTTTGAGGTGAAGAATGACGCGAGATCCTGAGCAGAGAGGGAAGAGCGTGGAGAGGGGCAGGGGGGCTTGAGAAGGAGTCAAAGGTGGAGAAGAGGCGGCGAGGGTCTCAAGAGTAGGATTCAACCCAGGAGGCATAGTAGTGTTGCCTCACCAGGGAGATAGCAGAGAAGAGGGAGAATTTGTAGTGGAGGAAGTCAGTGTGGGAGTGGGATTTGCACCAGAGGCGTTCAGCAGCCCAGGTGCAGGAGCAGAGGTAGCGGATAGTAGGGGTGAGCCAAGGACGGGGGTTTGGGGGTCGAACAGGGCGGGAGGAGAGGGGGTAAAAGGGTCGAGGTGAGAGAGGTTTTAAGAGAAGAGATGGCAGTGTCAGGGGAGGAGGAGGAGAAGACAGGAAGGAGGAGGGGGGAGAGGGAGGAGATGAAGTCTAAAGGGTTGACAACCTGCAGATCACGGAAGGGGCGTGGAGCTGGGGAAGAAGAATGGGGTTGGTGGGAGAGGTTGAAGGAAGCGAGGTGATGGTCGGATATGGGACAAAGGTCAAAGGAGAGGTCAGCAACAGGACAGTTTCTGGAGAAGATGAGGTCAAGAGAGTGGCCGTCGGTGTGGGTGGGGGAATCAGTCCAGAGACGGAGATCAAAGGAGGAGGTTAGGGAGAGAAAGCGGAAGATAGAGGGTTGGGAAGGTGAATCAACATGGATGTTGAAGTCACCGAGAATGAGAGCGGGGGTATTCTTGGAGAGGAAGAAGGTAAGCGAGGATTCAAAGCCCGGGAGAAAAGAGGAAAGGGCGTCAGGGGGGCGGTAAATGACAGCGACACAAAGGTGAAGGGGGGAGAAGAGACGCACAGAGTGAGCCTCGAAGGAAGGGAAGGAGAGGGAAGGGAGAGGGAGGGGGGAGAGGAATGAGGCTGGAATCGGCAGAGGTTGGCAAGGAAAAGGCCCATGCCACCACCCCAGCCTTCGGGTCAGGGCCGGTGACAGAATGAAAGGCCTCCAGAGGAGAGGGTGGCAGGGGTGACAGAGTCAGCGGGAGAGATCCAGGTTTCAGTGAGTGCAAGGAGTTGAAAGTGGTGGGAAAGGAAGAGGTCGTGAATGAAGGGGGCTTTGTTAATGGAAGAGTGGCAGTTCCAGAGGGAGCAGGAGAAGGGGAGTTGATCAGGGGGAAGGCAGGGAATGTGGATGAGGTTGGGGGATGTGGAGCGATGGGGCTTGCAGGGACTGTGTAAGGGTGGGTGGAGGGTAGGAGGGAGCTTGCAGGGAATGGGTAACGGGGTGGGAGGGGAGCAGGAGTAGGCAAAGGGGAAAAATAAGGGGTGGGGAGGTTGGAGAAAGAGGGATGGAGGAGGGAGAGGGAGAATCAGAGGAGACAGCAGCCGTGAGAGAAGGAGAGGAGAGATGGAGGGTGAGGGAGATATGGGGAGACATTCCAGTGCTGGTATTCACAGCAGCATCCGGGATAAACAGGCCTGCGGGTGGTGCGGGAGGCTGAAAGATGGCTGAAAGAGGCTGTGTTGCACGGCTGTTGTTCCAGGAGCAGGTCCTCACGAGCCTCGCACCGACCTCACAACGGCCAGCGCCCTTTTGTCGCCACCCGAGGGCTACCGCCCACAGGGACGGGCAACGGCTATCAGTGCTGGGGCGCAGCTGGGGGGGACTGCATCCAGGCGCTGGGGCTAGTTACCTGCAGGAAGGGATGAGCTGGTCACACGGGGCGCTGGGGGCGGGGCTCGCACCTCTAGGGAGGAGAGTGGGACCCGCACGCAAGGGAGTGGCTCCACCAGGAGGAGCTGGGCTAGGCGATCATCTCCAGGATGGCAGTGGGGGGGAAGGCCCTCTCCAAGGGAACTGTTCCTCTCCACTCCTGAGATGAATCGATGAGGTGCTGTCAAGTTGGGAGGTGGCAGGAGGGGCCCAGCCTGGAATATCTGGAGCCAACAGGAGGGCTCTTGGTCGATTGCCTGAGGCGGACACCTGGATCAACTGGATCATTTGCAACATAGATCGATCTGGCCACCTCTGCCCTAGGTGAAATATATGATGTCTTTGGAATCACTCCATCCTTCAGCGGGTTCTGAAGTGAGAAGGGCGGTGGTTAGAACGACAGCGGCACCGCTCACTTGCTGAAGCCGACAGAGTGCGTCATACAGCTAGTTTACGAGCCTATGCCGTGGCTATGCATGCAGCAAAAATAAAGAGCTTTTTGCTACCCTCATAGCATCCACAAAATCCCGTCCAACAGAGCTTTCCCAGGTGGTGCATGGGCTGGTCAGTCCGACCTCCCTCCACCTGGGAGTGGAGTCATCTAGCGCTCGCTGTGACATGTTTGTGGATTATTTTGTGGATACTTCGTTGCCGCACTTATTACATTAGGGAAACCAGAGGTTATGGAAGCCCCGCCTTGTCCGAGTTTGTGGGATCAATTTCAGTTGGTGACACCCACCGATGAGAAGGATTTTCTTGGAGAGGTCAGGGCCACCTCTTGTGAATTTGACCCATGCCCATCCTGGCTGGTTAAGGCCTGCCTTAAGGTTAAGGTTAAGACATTGGGGCCGTTGCTGGCTGGGGTGGTCAATGCCTCCCTTCGGGAGGGCAGAGTGCCGGGCTCTCTCAAAGAGGCAGTGGTGCGGCCTCTGCTCAAGAAATCATCGCTTGACGTTAATTCGCTTACCAGCTATCGGCCTGCCTCTAACCTTCCCTTTTTAGGGAAGGTTATTGAATGGGTAGTGGCCCGACAGCTTCAGGAGCATCTGGATCATATTGGTTTTCTTGATCCCTCGCAGTCTGGATTTCGTCTGGGTTATGGCACCGAGACTGCACTGGTGGCATTGGTCGATGACCTACGCCAGGAATTAGATCAGGGTCGTTCGACCCTGCTGATTCTATTAGATCTGTCGGCTGCATTTGATACTGTTGACCACGAGATGTTGGTGACGCGCCTGCGGGACCATGCAGTAGTGGGATGATGGTACTTGACCGGTTCCACTCCTTCCTGGCCGGAAGAACTCAGCGAGTGGTGCTTGGGGATTATTTTTCATCATACCGAGACCTCTCGTGTGGAGTCCCGCAGGGTTCTGTTCTGTCCCCTCTCCTGTTCAAAGTGTACGTACAGCCGCTCGGCAAGGTGGTCAGGGGGTTCGGCGTGCGGTGTCGTCAGTATGCGGGTGACACCCAGCTTTACCTCTCTTTTTCATCAGACCCAGATCCGACAGTCTCGGTGCTTACTCGGGGTCTGGCAGCTGTGGGAGACTGGATGAGGGCTAATTGACTGAAGTTGAATCCTGAGAAGACGGAGGTGATGCTGGTGGGTAAAGCGGTGGAGACGATGGCCCCCATCATTGACAGGGTCTGTCCTCTGCTGGTCTCCCAGGTGAGGAGTCTGGGGATGCTCCTTGATTCGCAACTCCACTTGGATGTCCAGGTGGAGGCTGTGGCAAGGAGTGCTTTTCGCCAATTACATCTGGGGCGACGTCTTCAGCCAAATGTCTTGGACTCTGACCCGGCCACTGTCATCCATGCTTTCATCACCTCTAGGCTGGACTATTGTAACGCGCTCTACATGAAGCTACCCATGGTGACGGTTTGGAGACTGCAGTTGGTGCAGAATGCGGCGGCCCGTCTCCTGGTGGGATTGGGCCACCAGGAACATATTACACCAGTTCTCTGATCTATGTATTGGCTGCCTGTAGTCTTCCGGGCCTGGTTCAAGGTGTTGGTGCCGGCCTATTGTCGGGGTTTGAGGGGAAGGGAAAGGGAAAGGAACGGAATCACTCACTCCTGTCCGCCTCAGACACGCTGTTGTAGGAAAGTTCTCCCTCAGGTTCTGATAAAGACAATGGAGTTCACCTCCTAGCCAAAGATCATCACAGGGAGACGGTGATACGTCGAGCGCCCAAGAAGTCACCCGCCTCACACTACCAGGTTCAAGGATGGGGAGTGGAGCAGGAGGGTGCAGAAGGAAGGGGAAGATGCAGGGTCCCAAGGGCTCACGAGGAGAGGGGACAAGGAACAGGGCACACAAACAGGGAGACTTTCAGGATAAGGGTAAGGAGGACTCAGACACCACGACCACACCCACACCCACTGCAAACACGCTTGTACCCCCGCTCCACCGCTCTCACACCACAACCACTCAGACCAACTCACAGCACTGAAAGGAATCACAATAGGGGGGTCAGTCTCACGGTGTTGCTCCGATCACCAGCGGTAAACTCCGCAGCAAGCAGCCTTTTATGTGTTGCCCAGCGCGATTTGCCGGGTCCGAGGTGGGAGCGGCTTCCTCTGTTGGGCCCCGCCCCTGACGTCCGCTCTCAGTGTGTGGGGGCGGGGCTGGTTCAGGTGCGGTCAGGTCCCCCTCCTCCCTGTGCCTGGGGTAAGTGCCTACCAGCCTCTTCCCTGTGCCCACACCGGGAGTCCCCCTCTGCTGTGTGCGGTGCAGGCAATGCCCCACGCCCGCTCGCCCAGGGAAGCCCCTCACTTGCCACCCTACCCTACCCGTCTCCCTAACCGGTACCTGACACCTATAAACAGTCTAGGCCCTATCTATCTGTGGGACCGTCTCACCCCTCGGATCCTAGATTGACCCCTGCAGTCATTCTGGGGTGCCCTCCTCGAGGTCCCCCGAGTTTTGGGGGGGCCCACAATGGAGAGGGGGTTCTCGTTGGCCGCACCGCAGCTAGAGCCTCAATTGGCCCCGGATCTCCCCTCTTTTCGACGTAGCTGTAAGACCTGACTGTTCCACCTGGCATTTGGCAGGGGAGATGGGTGAAGGGTGTGGGGAATGGTTTGGGGGGGTGGGAAGGGATTGTTTTTAATCCACCTTGTTATAAGTTGTTTTATATGTTTTTAATGTTTATTTGCCTATTGTAAGTCACCCCGAGCTGCTGTGCCAGGAGGGGCGGGGTATCAAGATTTTTAATAAATAAATCAATCAATCAATCCTATAGTCTGTCCATTGGAAGACTAACATATTGAAAAGCAGTGTGGTGCACTGGCTAACTGTGCAAACTTGGACCAGAGGGTAAGGAGGGGACCCTGTTTCTAGTCTCCCCTTAGCCAGAAACTCACTGTGTAACCTTGGGCCAGTCACAATATTCTCTCAGCCTAACCTACCTCACAGGGTTGTTGGGAGGATTAAATTGTTGTATGTCGAGTGCTCTGAGTGCTATGGCAGGAGGGGAGCTATATAAAGATTATTATTATGAATCCAAACTGCTCTCAGTGAAGTCTCACTAAGCTCAGGCGGAGTCCCGCTGTGGGTGGAGAACACACACTTGACATTTTGGCTTACAATAAAATCAGAAGAATCTCGACTGTCATTGTTTTTTCAAAGGAAAGGGAGTTTCTAGCCCTCCTGGTCGCAGGGAAAACGAGAATGTGCCGGGGCTTTGAGACTGGCAGGCTGATTTGAAAAAGAACCAAAGTTTTCATCCTTTTGAAAATACCATTTTAATCCCATGGTTAACCATTGCTAAGGGGCCTGGCTGATGATTTTTGGAAGTTTGGGTCTGGTGATACCTGGTTCCTTGATCACCTCACATATTTGGGAAGCAGAAGCTGGGACCAACCTCACACGTCCCAAGACACCTTTCTCCGCCTCTCTTTCCCCCAACGCTTGGAAGTAAGTGACCCCGCAAGCAGCAGCCTTGGCTCAATACGTTACCCCAGGGCTTTTCCCTCCCAGGAGCCACTTTGAAAATGAGCACAAGCTCCGGGGCCACAGACAAGTTGGCTGCGGTGGTGCTTAAGGGGTGGACTCAGAAAGAGGAGGGTTCAGATCATGGATCTTCACCATGGATCCATCCCCGATCCTTGTCTGCAGGCCCTCATCTCTTTTTCCTTACCTTCTGCTCCATTTTTCAGTGCTTGGCGGTAAGGACCGGATCCAGCGGTCAGATCCAAGTACCCTGTGCTCCATTTTTCAGTGCTTAGTAGTAAGGACCAGATCCAGCGTTCAGATCCAAGAAGTGGAAAGGGGCTGAATAAACATTGGCCCCACACTTTGGCTCCCAAACTTGAGATTCCCCACCCTTGGGTTACACTGTGGGTAAAAACAGACACGGCGGTGGCCTGTTTTGGCCCGGGCCGTGAGCCCCAACATCCGTTTGGGGGCTGCCAGATATTGGCCCACTTCTGCCTCGGGCCATGTTAGCGGGAGCCCAGGCTGTGACCTTGGAAAATCCTCGGGGGCGTGGGAGCACAGAGTGGGCAGAGCCGGCTTCCTGAAGGTTTGTTTTCTGGCCCTTACCCGGACTGCGCGACCGGTGGGACCACTCCCCAGCTGCAGTCCCGTCAGGTCGGTGCCCCCACCTGACCCAGGCAGTGTGGCCCGGGGTTTTCCACCCTGGGGCAGCCCTCTGTGGGTGACACAGAGATGCCTCCATGACACGAGGGAGGACAGGCACCGGAGATGATTGACAGCCCACTGAAAGTGAAGGAAAATGCTCCCATTGATTTCTAGAGCATTTGGATCTAGTCCACGGCACACTCATTGGCTCTCAAACTCCTCTCCTCCTTGCTATTGTAGATCTCTCCCCCGCCCCTCACACACACACACACACACACACACACAAGTTCCACACATAGTTACCATTTAAAATGTCACGTGACTAGAGCTGAAACAAATATCCACTACTGTGTGTGGATACGGTGACGCTGACCGATATAGTGTATCTTGATTTTCAGAAAGTGTTTGATAAACTCCCTTTGACTCAGGCCCTCAAAGAATGAAGTTTATCAGGGCATTTCGATCTGTAGCCCCAATCCAGCCAATACTCGTGTGTGTGTAGTCTCACTGAAGTCTACGGGGCAATGCATACGTACGAGTGTGCAGGATCAAGGGAGGCCTTGGCCGCCATCTGAAAACTAGTTACTCCAGGGTAACTGATTTGTGGATTATGACTCTTTTCTATAAACTACTCACAGTGCATATTGTTACACACAAGCATCATTGTTTTGCACAACTGAGACTTCTCTCTAAATATAAATCAGAGGTTCCCAAACTGCAGATCGGGACTCGAAGTGGGGTCATGCCAGCTGCAGGTGGGGAGGAGGGGGGGGGGGATCATAATCCCATTGAGCCGTGATGCCAATCTTTGCAGCTGTCTGTGGTCATCAGATTATTTTTAAGTAATACTTCCATTTTTAAGTAATTTTAGTTATTTTTAAAAAATCATGAGTGGTGTGGAACATGTAACTAGGGAGTGATGATTTGCCCTTTCTAACACTACTAGAACAAGGGGACACTTCATGAAATTAACTGGCAGCAGGTTCAAAACAAATAAGAGAAAGTATTTTTTCACTCAGCGCACAATTAACTTGTGGAACAGCCAGAGGAAGTGGTCACGGTCAATAGTGTAGCTAGTTTTAAATAGGGATTGGATAAGAGGAATAGGTCCATTAATGGCTTTAGTCAAGTAGGTTTGGGGAACATAACGTAACCTCTTACTGTTGGGGGCTGGAACAACAGGGAATGGATTGCCCATTGTGACCTGTCAGGTACTTCTCCCACGAGAAAAAGACTGGCTACTGTCGGAGACAGGATGCTGGGCTTGATGGACCATTGGCCTGACACAGTATAGCACTACTTATGCTCTTAAGTCTCAAAATGAGGTCCCATAGGCAACCTTTGAGAGTCACTGCTACAGACACTCCAGAGCTGTTAGAAGTTTCTCGAACATCAATGTAAATTTTCCTTAAATTTTCAAGTTGCCATCAAGCCCAAACAAGAAATTGTAGCTTTACACCACACCTACTGTTAATGGTAGTGGCAAATGCATCTCTGTTCAGAACAAGTTTTGGTGGTATTTTTAACTGACATTTTGAATTCCCAATTGTCCTGATTTTTGAGCCACTCGATAGATTACCTGGAGAACGCCAGACGAGACGTTGCCACGATTAGCAGTTACACAAGTGCCGTAAGAAAGTGTTCTTAATCCCTCTGAAGCATGCTGAATTCTGTTCCTCTCTTTTAAAAAGGTCAACCAGACCTGGGTTCTGGCAGTCCTTCAAGTGACAGTTTGAGACAACTTTCCCTGCATACACATGTACGGCAACCGCTCCTTTATTGACTATTCAGAAGAACAACCAGTAGCTATCCCACCAGTGCCACCATGGTAACGGCATACGGCTCTGGCCTTGAAAGACTAATGCACATGTTTGAGTTTTATTATCAAGAACAGTTCTCTTGAAGTCAATTGAATTAACTCACTTTTGTTAGGCACGGGATTGTAGGATCGGGCTTAAAGTCTTTAGACCAGGGTTTATTGCATGGGTGGGGGAACCGTTCCCTCCCAGGGGCTGCTCTGAAAACTAATACAAGCTCCCAGAGCCACAGAGGTTGGGGGCTGGGATGCTTAAAGAGTGCATTAAGGAAGAGAGGGTCTTGATCATGAATCTGTGCCCTGGAGCCATCTCCTAGCCTTGTGTGCGTGTCCTCATCTCTGCTCTCTCAGCTCGCTCTTTCAGAGCCTGGGGGTAGGAACTGGATCTAGGGACCAGAGCCAAGGGCCACATAAAAACTAGCCCTGGGCTGCATTTGGCCCCCCGGGTCTGTGTTTCCCTACCTCTGGTTTACTTCGCTGGCCGTCCTTAATCTAACGCTACTGTTATATGAACAAAAGAGAAACCAAAATATTCCACTCTACTCCACGCTTGGGTCCTCATCATGAACTTATGCAGACCAAGTCCTATCGAAGTCAATGAGGCTACGAGCACTGCCACACCTGGGGGAACATGTCTTTTGAAGGTCTGGGGAGGGGACGCGCATGCAAATCAGGCGTGTCTTTGATCACGCGGGAATGCGCATTTACAAGGGGCGATTGGCCAAGCTGTGAGTGTGCAGAAGCATCTTCTGAATCAGGCCCTTCCTCCTAAAAGAACCACAGACATACTCTGTCTGAAAGTTTCCCAGGGCAAGCTGACATATGGCAAAAAGCGAATGCAGTTTTCAATCTTTTTTTTTTTTCTTTTTCTTTTTCGTTTCTCTTTGTTTTATTTATTTAAACTGTACACAAATGTAAAATACTCCAAACGGCAAATCTAAGTGAAAATAGTTTGGTTTTAAATTATTATGGAATGGAACCTAGAAGAAACTTTATTAAATAAACATAAAAACTTGGCTTAAAAGGAAACGCGTCCTGTCATGTACTCTACAGTCATTGTTTCTCACTCTACGTTGCATGGGTGGATGGTATAGAAAAGATTCCAATCACTGCAGATCCTCCACTGCGGGCACATTGTACCGCGTGCATCCACTCACACGGGATCTAAAGGGCGTGGGATCAGCCCCACTGAGCTGAACAAAACAGAATCCCAGTTTGTACCCTGGAGAAAAGAAAAAAAAGGAAAAGAAATCGGAAAGGAAAAGACTGTTCAGCCTGTCTCTAGGCTAGACGATGGCCTTGCCATCTCATAAAAATGATAACTAATATGTTGGCCTCTTTGGTTCCACAACTGACGGATAATACATTTAACTGTACTCATTTATTTTGTGGAGGTTTTTTTTTTTTTTTGCTGCTATAAAAATAACATCTTCTTTTCAAATGGCAGTTTCTTTCGACTAATCATGCAACTACATCAGTGCAAACATTAAAAGCAATCATTCGCTTTAAAAAAGAAGCAAAAGATTTAATTTCAAGTATAAAAAAATAATTTTTTTTTCAAAAAAAAAAAAAAAAGTCATGTCATACAAGTCCAGTTTCGCCTAGCATGGGTCAACACTTTCCATTGCATATAGCTCCTGCGGCACTTGGTTTACCTAGAGAGTGAGCAGAATAAGTGCACTGTCAAGGACCACTTTCAAGGCATTGAAATCGGCAAGTGCTTATAATACGTGCATTCAAGCAGTTGGCAAGTGCTGTATCATTATTGTCTAATCTTTGCGGACATTCTTGACACCTCCCGGGGAGGAAATTTCAAAGCACTCTCCTCCTTCCCCTGCTCTCCCTCTCTCCAAGGCTTGTTAAAATAATCCTCGCCTGTTATTAAATGTTTCTGTCCGACTCTATCCTCCATGTTACTGTAATTCCTGTTTAGGGATCATTGGTTTTGTTGTTCGTGTTTTATCCCTTCTCTCTCCCCCCTCCTCCCACCGCGGCCTGGTTGAGCGCCCTGCAGAAGAACATAGATTGCAACTTTTGATTTTTGTTCTCAGAACAGCAAGATTGTAAGGTCAGCACAATCGAGATAGACGAGAACACCCCACCCCCCTTTTTTTTTCTTTTCAATGACACGTCATGCATAGCAGTCCATAGATTTGCTAGTGGTCATTTAAAGCATCGGATAATGCCAACCCCCTCATGTGACTCAGACGCATGCAGCAAAAAGTGATGTGTTAAACTTAAGAGTTAAACTTAAGTAGCTCTCTCTCTCTCTCTCTCTCTCTCTCTGATATACCGCACAGGAAGTGCTAGAGGAAGATACAGCTATTTGTGATTTTTATTTTATTAGAGTGTTTGGAAAAATTAAGAGAAAGTGATCGTCTGCCTGCCTGCAGCTTCCCTTTAGACCTATAAGGTGATGGACATATTTGTTTTAGTAAGTTTGGTCATTTGGACACCTGCGTGCGAGAATATATTATTTTCTCTTTTTGTGCTTTTTTTTTTGGCCTGAGCACACAGAGCTCATTTCACTCAGCCTTGGATGGCAGGTCGGGGAAACGGCCGCCGGTCCAGTCACATGTCCTGGCAGGGATTTTAGCTGCGTTGTCATTGGTCACTGACTTCCTGCTCCTTGTATCCCTTTTTCGAGCTGCTTTGTGTGTCTCTGTGTGTGCGTGTGTGTCTCTGTGTGTGTGTTTGTGTGTGTACATATGCTTAAGGTATTTCATAGCATTAGTTTATAAGTGGTAGAATATTTAAGAGTCCAAGAACTGCCACTGTCCTGACATCAAAGTGAAATTATATACTTTTTTTTTTTTCTTTTGCCCTTGCAGTGACTTTGACATGGATGCATGGACGGAAGAGACACAGTGGAAACTTCCTCCAATTTCCATCCAACACGGGAATGTTCTCACTTCCACCTCTTGTCAGAAATAAAAAGGAAAGAAACACCCTTGAATCAAGCACAACCACATTCTTCCACAATCATATTGGGCACGTCTCTCTTCACGATGTTGTATTCATCGTCAAAGTACAGCATGTACATTGTGCTAAGTTTGGTTGGAATGCAACAGGAGTTCACGGTGCCTGGGTTCAGCCCTCGCATTCGGTACTGATTCACTACCGCCGTGTGAAAAGAGGAAGCGGACCCCGGGACCCCAGCCAAGTAGGCTGGACAGCTCCCTTCACAGTAATTCCCATAGTAACCGGATGGCGCTATGATCCAGTCATTCCACCCAATGAGTCTGAAGTCAATGTAAAACTGTTGCCTGCAACATAAATTGGTCCTGCCATCGCACTCCAGACCTCTTTTGCGGATCCTGTGCTTGTTGTCAGCTAACCGCGCCTGCACCACTAAAAAAGGCCGGTGGGATTCCTCCTCGGGGTCCACGTAAATTGGCAGCACTGAATTCTCTTCGCAGCCCTCGCACTGAATATCCAAATTCAGTCTCCTTTCTCCTTTCTCAAACAGAGCCTGGATCGCCTCCGTCATGGGGAAAGTGTGCCAGCCACTTCTTTTCAAATCAAGTTTCTTGTCAACCACATTCCACTTGTTGCTAGTGTCCGAGTCTTGGAAATACACTTTGACTCTGACTTTTCGCCTACTGCCTTTGTCTAAGACGTATGGAAGCAGCTTCAGGTAAAGCCACAGGCTGGCCTGAACGACAAACAAGTTCTGGTTTCCTTCGTTGGAGATGAAGAAGTAGAGACGGACTCGAGAGGCGGCCAAATCATCTACAAGATAAGGAAAGTTCCATGATTAAGTTGGAAAGAAAACATATCATTTGGGAAATCCCAGGTCCCACCCTTCCAACTCTTGAAGAGAAATGATCAAAGAGAGCCAATCAAATATATTAGTCAGAAATAATATACGGGATCTGCATTAGAAAGTGACTTCCCACAGAGAAACTAATCAGACTGTAACTGAAAGTGTCAGATCCTCAGCCAGCAGTGTATGATCTCCAAAGCAATAACTCTTTGAGGTCAAATAGATTCAAAGGTCAGGGGGATTTTCAGGGCTCTGAACGGCAGACTGCCAGGGCCTTAATTAGCACTTATTAAAGGGGGGGAAATGGTAGCCTTGCGGAGAGAGAGCCTTCATCTATCTTTTTGGCTTTCACAAGAAAAAGCTGGTTTTGACAATCAGCGAAGGTTCAGCAGATAAAAGGATTTTGCTACAGGTTTTTCTATATTGTAATCTTACCTAACAGGGACACATTACACTTTGGTAAGAGTTTTCAGTAACAAATCCATTTAACTAGTCTGCTTAAGGAGTAGGATATCCGCTTCAGGTAGGTTTTAACTTGCATCTTTTTTAAGCTATATGCACTAACTCTTTTATTAAGGTGTCCAAAGAAGTGGCCGGTTGTCACGCTATCCTGCACAGCTACAGTTACTCAATGGGGGAAACTGCCCCGTTGCACAGGGATACCTGTCCTGAATACTTTATTTGGAAACCAGGAGAGTGCAAAGGCAACGACCTGTCAGCAATGAATCCCTGTTGGCACTATGGGCTAGAAGCACTAAGTCACGGAGAGGTAGACCCACTCTGGCCTTTACAGTATCCCTCTAATCTAAGTGTTCTATTTATATTCTTTTGATTGCTCTTTAAAATTATTGAATGGACAGGTATTTCTAATCTGTCACCATCTGTGACCATGGTGAAAAGCACGCCACTGCACAGCGCCAGAGCACCTGGACACACACACACAGACTTATACAAATGACCTGTGGCATGCAAGGACTTAAACAATAGTCCTCTGTGACCAGATATAAGAGAGACACCTATAAATATTGTCAATGACTCTGCATAAGCAAAACAGAAACAACAGACATTGTAAGAGACACAATAGACATTGTAAATGTCTCTACTTAGGACAGGTAGGTGAGGAAAGAGAGACAGTTGTTTTTTAAACTAAACTGCCTGAGTCAGACTTAGCCCAGGATTGTCACAAACTGACACAGCAGCAGCTTCAAATTTGGGTACAAATCTGGTTCTTCAGCAGAAGCCATCCCAGCGTGCTACCTGAAATCCCTCCAAGCCCCCAGGAGAGACCTCCTCCAGGCATCCTGAAATGGAGATGCCAGGGATTGAACCTGGGACCTTATCCATGCAAAGCACACGCTCTTACCACTTGAGCTACGGGCCCTTTAACTGTGCGCTAGTTAGAGTACAGATACAGATAGAGCTTGGATTACTTGGTAGACAGAAGCAGCTGTAGATCCCAGAAGCAGATAGATGCAAAAGGTGGAGGTGGTGAATCAGTAGCTTGATGGATGGACTGAGACAGAGGCTAGGGTAGGCAGACAGAAAAGTAAGCAGCTGTGGTAAGGTAGTGTAGCTAATTAGAGAAGGCAAATGAAGCTGAAAAGTACAGCAAATGGGTGTGTAAATGTGCGTGTGTAATGTATACATCATGACAATGAGCAAACAGAGCAAACAAAAACCAATTGGGAAATGAAGTGGCTAGGTCAGATGGGGGTGAGTGATGCAGATATTTTGGATGGAGAGATGGAGGGAAGGATTAGATGGGATGGGTGGATGAAGACTGGATGAATGGAAGAACTGAGTAAAGAAGGGAAGGATGAAAAATGAAATGGAGAAATACAGTAGAGGGGGAAAGTCGATGAGTGGATGATACAAGGAAGGGGATGGATGAGTGGTGGATGCATTCATAGGATGGATGGAAAGTAGGTCAATGGATCATGGATGGTCAGGTGCATAGGATACAGGGATAGATACAATGATGCAGAGACAGAGGATGGACAAGTACAGTGGAATGGGTGGATAGGTAGCTGGATGCCATGGCTGGATAAATATACGGCAGTTTATGATGGATGGACGGAGTAAAAGTACTATCAAATGACTGGATGAGGGGAATGGTGGTGCATGGGTGGAGCAGAGGGGGTTAATAGTCATGGGTGTAGCAGAGGGGGGTTGGAGGGCATGTGGGTGGCTGAATGGGTGTAAGAGGACTCGAGGGCATGGGGTGAATAAACGGGTGTAGCAGAGGGGGGTTTGAGGGCACGAGATGGGTGGATGAGTGTCCCAGGGGTGAGGAGACCGGGCTGGCCCGACAGGGGGATGGCGGCCCGGGTGATCTGGGGGTAAAGGGGAGGCAGGGCACACCGATGGGGCGGCGGAGCGGCCAGCAGGAAGGAGCACTGGGCATGGCGGCTGGGGGGCCGTGCTGCAGGCCATAGGGAGGCGGCTGGACGGGGCGGGAGGAGCACGGGGCTCACCTGTCTCGGCGAAGCTGATGATCTCGGAGAGCTGCTCGCGGGGCGGGGGCCCGGCGCTGGCCTGCCCGTCCAGGCTGGGGATCTCCACCCGCCCGTCCTCCCGCACCTTGCCGGCGTGGAGCTTGCGCAGCGCGGTGACCATGGCCGCTTTGGGCACGGCGTGAGTGATGTTGGGCCGGTCCCGCATCTGCAAGCGGCTCAGGATGTGCCGCTTCACCGCCTCCAGGAAATCCCCGTCCACTTTGCCCGGCTCCTCGGGCCGCCGGAAGCCGCAGGAGGTGCAGGTGTCCTGCGGGGGGACGGCGGCCCCTGGGGCGGGAGGGGTCGGCGAGCCCCAGGCGGCGCCCAGCAGCAGCCAACAAGCCACCAGCAGCGAGGCTGCAGCCCCGTCCATCGTAGGCTGGACAGCGGCCGTCCCGATCCGGCCGCTCCGATCCCGATCCGGGCGGCCCGGGGAGGAAGGGGATCCAGCCAGGAGGGGGTGCGGAGGAGCGAGGGGGAGGCACCGAGGGCCAAGCTGGGGGCCGAGGAGGTGCTAGGGGGTCACTCGGGAGCGCCTGGGAAGCGCCGCGCGTCCTTGGAGAGGGTCCCCCGTCGCCGGGGAGGAGCGCCCAGCTGCAGCAGGCAGGGAGCCGGAGAGCTCGGCTGATCCCAGGACATACGGAGCCCCTTGGTGCCCTGATCCCTTCTTCAAGCGGGAATCTCTCAGCCGAGCCGGCAGCCGAGCAGTTTCCCCTTCATGCTCGGAGGCTTCTCCAGCCCAGCCGGGGAGAGGAAGGGGGTGGGGAAGCCCAACTCAGTCCAGAGTCATTTGGGGCGGGTGGGAGGGGGGAATAAACCAGGCAGATTGATAGACAATCCAATTTATCCCGAGGTGGGGGGGAAGCAAGCGCCACTGCTGTCCCCCCCCCTCGCCCGCAGCAAGCCACACGCCAGGCCCCCCGGGGGGCCGCTCTCGGGGGAGAAAATCCGCTCCCACGGTGGGCGCTCGCTCCCAGCGCCTTGGGATGTCTCCGCCGCCAAAGTGAACTGGATCCTGCTCCCCCAACCGATCCAAGGAGGCGATTATCCCCCCCCCTTTTCGGGGGTCCCTCTCGAGTCTCGCCGACGCTGCCCCCCAACAATCCCGAGAGCTGCCGCTGCACAAACTCCAAAGCCACTCGGTCAAGGCAGCTCCTCCGCTCGCCCTGGGCTGGGGCTTTGGGAAATAAACAAAACAATCTCGCCCTTTGTTTTTATTTGCAAGCGTGATCTCTCTTTGGGGAGGAGGGGAGGGATTAATCCCTGGCGCTCTCTCCCTCCAGCTCTTGTTTGATCTTGACTTGTCTTGGGGCACTGAGTTTATTTAATCTCCCCCCCCCCCGCCTTGCTAAGAGCCACCTCCCAGCCTCACCAGAAGCGCCTTTATCGGCCTCCTGGTAATCCCCCCCCCCCCCCCAAATCACGACATTGGGCCACTTTTCTCCTGAAACTTTTATACAGGAGTTGAAACCACGTGGGAACTCCAACCTATAACCGAGACGCCATCGGCTCCTTGCTAGTGAGGAGAAGATTCAGCCTTTTGGCCTGAAGCTAGTACAGTAACTTCCTGATGTGGAAATAGTCACCAAGCTGTTTCTTTAACCATTCCCCAACACACCCATCGCCCCCCCCCCCACGTATCCTACAAGCAATTGTCAAAAGAGAATCCGCATTTGCTCGGAGTCCTACAGGGGGAGTTTGCTGCAATTCAGCATCTCCGCATCAGGATCCTCCTCTCTCTCCTTCACACACACCGGGTGCGATCCTGCCTCCAGAACTCAGTAACTACATGAACGACTACATTCCGGTGGATGCCGATGGGGCAGAATTGCACGTGTGAGTGATTATTATAATTCCTCTAGATTTATACCCCACCCTAGTCTACTATTACCTACATTGGTTATTGTGTTACATACAATAACACACATGTTGTGTATGTGTGTGTTACATATCACACACACACAATGTATATATTATAGGTGTGTTCCATATATACACATATAAACTAGGGGGGGGGTGATATGTAGATATTTCACATCAGGAGGTTATCTAATCTAATCTATCTATAGCACCTCCTGATAGCACAATACTAACCATGCTGTCTCTTAGACTATATAGTCAGGGTCACATGTATTCTCTCTGCATTATTTTCCTGATTGGCAGCAATGGAGAAAAAGCAGAATACACAGGGCCCTGCATGTAATGTGTGTTTAGTTCCACATGTGTTATAGCACACACATAACCATTAACCACAATATATATATATATATAGCTGGATGATGAGTCACACCTCCATGGCCTCTACTGTAGCTGGCCACTGTCAGAGACAGGATGCTGGGTTCAATGGACCATGGTCTGACCTGGTATGGCACTTTGAGTTATATATATTTAAACACACACACATAGCGTGTTTTATATATATATATATATATATATATATATATATTAAAAAAACTATGTGTGCACACATGTACACATTTGTGTGTTATATATCACACATACATATATATAGTTATGCATTACACATATAACAATTATATATGTGTGTGTGTATACACATGGGCCCATATCTATGTGTGTGAAAGTGGATCACACTCACACAACTTATACGCATTCATGTCTATGTGTGTGACCAGTGGCCCTCTGTGTGTGTGTGTGTCTGTCTGTCTGTCTGAGCAGTGGCCCTGTGTGTGTGTGTGTGTGTGTGTGTGTGTATGAGCAGTGGCCCTGTGTGTGTGTGTGTGTGTGTGTGTGTGTGTGTGTGTGTGTGTGTGTGTGTGTGTGCGGGGTGTGGCTGTGTGTGTGTGTGTGTG
>QEPC01004922.1:11163324-11189701 GCA_003113815.1 Sphenodon punctatus
GCCTCACCCAGGCATGCTACCCGAGACCCTCCAGGATCCCCCAACAGAGGCCTCACCCAGGCGCGCTAGCAGAGACCCTCCAGGATCCCCGGCAGAGGCCTCACCCAGGCGCGCTACCTGAGACCCTCCAGGATCCCCCAGCAGAGGCCTCACCCAGGCATGCTACCCGAGACCCTCCGAGGCATCCCTGGCAGAGGCCTCGCCCAGGCGCGCTACCCGAGACCCTCCGAGGCATCCCTGGCAGAGGCCCCGCCCAGGCGCGCTACATGAGATCCTGAATCAGAGATGCTGTGGATTGAACTTGGGGCCTTGTACACGCAAAACATGCACTCGACCACCTGAGCTTGGGTGAAGCTGCATCGTGTCCCCTGCTGTGTCCCTTCCTGACCCTTGTTCTGGCCACCTGTGTGTGGAACATGGCTTTCCACAATTTCTCCTCCTCTCTGTGTCTCTGCCTCCTGCTGGCTCCTTGTTGCTGAGATCCACACACCCCATCTTGCCCCTTCATTATGCTGCCTGGCCACTCCCAGTGCTGGATTTTTTTAAAGGTGGGTCCCAGGTTTTGGTTTTAAAAAAAAATGTTTTGGATGTTCTTGCTCACAAAAAGGTTGAGACGCCTCGGGCTAAATGACCGTCATGGTCCCGATCAACCCTACAGTCCTAGGACTCTAGCACAGTCACCATCCCTGCAAGGAGTCTAGATTTTCAAACCAACCCAGCTGCCATTTACCCAGCATGCTTAGCTCTTAGCATTTACCCAGCATGCTTAGCTCTTCTGGCAACCTAGCCAAAGGCTTCAACATTCAGAGCTTTTGCGGGGCTTAAGGTTGTGTTTGTAAACCTAGCCCTTATTTTATTTTATTATTTAATTTATTTATTTATTTATTTATTTATTTTATTCCTCCATTTTATAGGCCGCCCCCTCCTGCAGCTCGGAGCGGCTCACAACATATTTAAAAACACATAAAAAACACAAAAATAAACATCATTATTATTTATTATTAGCAAGCATTTATATAGTGCCAGCAATGTACCTGGTGCTTTACAAAGTAATTGAATAGACACAGTCCCTGCCCTAGGGCTTACAATCTGAGAGAGGGTGGGGGGAGATGAAGGAAGGGGAACAGAAGGAGAGACAAGGAGTGTAACATTCACGAGGATGCGAGGTCCCAGGTGCACGCGCTTGGCTTGGTTATATACAAATAAAAATAAATAATAAACAAAAATAATAATAATAAAAAAAATAATAAAATAAAATCTATAAAAATTCCCACGGTAGAGAAAAATACATCCCCCCACATCCAACCACCCTTCACCCATCTCCCTCACCAAAAGCCCGGCGGAACAGCCAGGTCTTACGTTGTCTATGGAAAGAGGGGAAGTCCAGGACCAGGCAGCCATCTGTCGGGAGGGAGTCTTCCTCATCGTCATCACCGGGGGATACATGGGGGACTCCGAGGAGGGCGCTCCCAGCCAGTCCGGGACCCACGGGGTGAGGCGGTCCCCCAAATAAATGGGGCCCAGGCTGTAAAGGGCTTTATAGGTCAAAACCACCACCTTGATTTGGGCTCGGAAGACTCTAGGCAGCCAGTGCAGAGACCGGAGCACTAGTGTAATGTGCTGCTCGTGGAGACCTGTCCCAGTCAGGTGCCTGAATGGGAGCGGGGATCTTTTGGAAAACCTCACTGATTTTTGAGTGCTGAATATTTGAAAATCTGGTCCTTAAAAATATAGTAGTTGGTTTTTTTCTTTCCTTTTTTTTTTTGCAGTGACCAATAACCTGTTCACACATTCCTGGGTCCCAGTTTCTCCATCTTTACAACAAGAGCCTCACAAGATTAATATTGGTTAGTGTTTGAGTTAGAAGGAGAATCTAGTAATTAAAGCCATGGAGATTTCGGTCCAAGAGCCAGCTCTGCCACAGATTCCCCCATGGGACGTTGGGCAAGTCACTTAGTGTCCATTGGGCTCGGCTCCCCATTTACAAAACAGAAATGATCAAACATCCTTTCCCCACTCTTTGTCTGTCTTGCCTCTCGAGGGCAGGGAATGGCTTGTACTCTTCCACTGGGCACGACATGTAACACAAAGGGACATTAATCTCAGCTTGGCAAGGGTGTAGCCATCATGGGGAGTGGACAACTGGGGGAGCCACACACGCCCTGGTTTACAGCTCCATGCCATGCTGCTGGGGAATGGGACAGGGGGGGAGGGTCCATCATATTCTGTGCCAGTGCGTGTTCCAAGCTAGCTATCCTGTCAGCTGGGCCCTCAAGGCAAGGCTTGCCATGGCTAAGCTCTGCCCAGGTTTAGCTCTGGCATCTTTTCCAATCCCCCTGTCACTCAGGACTTAATTTATGCCAGGACTTGTCGGGGCTCAGTCCTGGCATTTCTTTCCGTGCCAGCGTTCAGCCTTGGCACCTTCACTGCTGCAACTTCTGCCAGACCTCCCCACCCCCATCTGGAGAGAGTCTAGCAGGAGCTGGGGCTGCCACAGATAAGCTGTTCGGTGGTAAAGCTGCCTTGCCACTGAACAACGGTTGGGCCGCAAGATCAGTGCCCTCCCTACCCACACACCGTCGCACCAACTTCCGACCTGATGGGGGGGGGAAGAGATTCCTGGGGATGGGCAGAGAACTTTAAATTGAGCCCCAAGCGAGGGATTGCAAAGTTCTGACTGCGACTGGTGGATTTGAAGGGCTTAGCCGTGAGTGCTGACTACACCGCCATGCTTCTGGGGTCAACGGACGGGACTTCCAGGGTAGGCCTGAGCCCCAGGGCCTCTCAATTCTTCTAGATGCTATTGCAATGCAAGAAATGGTCACCAGGGCCCCAGAACAGAAAAAAATGTACTGTATTCCCTCTGACTTCAATGGGAGTTCACTTGGGGTACTAGGACCTAGCTTCTCATACTGGGAGAGGACACAAGAAGGATCCCATCTGGCGAACGCTTAGCTTCACACCCACACTTGGCCTTCCTTGACAAACAACTCTTCTGACATTAAAGGAAGTTTCTTTTCCTAATATTATACCCTACATCTGCTTTTTCTGCATCTTAAACCTATTTTCCTTGGTAGCACGTATTTCCCTCGGTAGGTAGCAATGGAAAACAATAGCTTACTTGCAGCACTGTGATTTCGGAGTAATTCCATTGACATCGGTGGAGTTGCACAGGCGTAAAAAGGGTGTGAAGTCTGAGTCCTACCCAGTGTCTTCTCTCCAACTTGTAACAGCATTGGAATGGTGAAACCGAGAATGCAAAAAACGAAGTAAGGCTAAAAATCCAGATCGTCATCCTGTAAACTCATAAACGAACATGGATGTGACAAGCTTAGTGCTTCACATAATCCGTTCGACGCAGGCACTAACGAGAAAGCAAAAGGGCTTGGAGAGGTCATTTTCAAATGTGAAATGTGTCAAAATTGTCTGTTTCTCACCTGCAGTAATTGTCAGTCGAGGAAGGCTGCAAAGACAGTCTCTTCTCCTCTAAAAACTAACTTTTTGTTGGAAAAACTTATATTTTAGGTTTGCGTGTGAGGATTTTAAAAAAGCAATTATTTATCATTTATTTATTTGTCACATTTATACCCCTCTTTTCTGCCGCAGCACTCAAAGTAGCTTACAAATAATCAAATCAAATACATTTCTTTCCATCAATGAATGACAGCCCTTCCCCCCCCCACACACACACATTTTTTGCTTTTTCATTTAAAAAAAATTCCTCCTTTTGTGGTTAAAAACTCTCATCGTTTACAACAATTTGGTTTAGTTCGTGGGCGGGGAAACCTTTCTCTGCCATGGGCCACTTTGAAAATGAGGGTGAAAACAGATGAGACAATAGTCCAGATTAGTCCCCTCCAGAGGGGTGGCCGCCTACCCGCCTTCGGTGGCGCCAGATGTTCACCTGCCCGCCCTGGGGCCCCCACTCACAGTGTCATCCCGGCAGGCGAATGTGGAGCCCGCTGTGAAGGTGAATGCTGGCTGATGAGGGCAAATGTGCACCCACAACACTGCCTCCCATCTCTTACGGCGCCTCCACGCACATGTAGGTCTGCCAGCAGCATAGAGTCCCAGGCGGAGTGCTGCCTAGAGCAACCATGCCTCGGGGGCAGGGGGAACGTGAGTTATGCCTGCCTATCTGTCCATTTCGGTACGTGAAGCCTGCACCTGGCAGATGCACACAGGCTCCGCAGACTCTAGTGGGACAATCTCTCATCTGCTAACACCCATAGTTCAGGCTCCCCTTGGTTGGGATAGAAGTTGGGGGCAGGTGTGCCGCCTAGGGGCTGCACTCAGGATGGGGGAAAGAAGGGGGCAGGGTTCTGTGCTATGGATCCATCCCCCTATCCTCGAGTGCCTGCCCTCATCTCTGCTCCATTCCCTCCATCTCACTCTTTTGATGCTTGAGGGGGAGGAACTGGATTCATGGGTCAGATTCAAGAAATGGAACGGGGCCAAATAAAAAACAAACAAACAGCTACAGCCTGGATTTGGCCCACCCGCGGGAGGTTTCTCACCTCTCTTCTAGTGCCTGAGAACCAGAAAGAACAGCAAGCATTTGAGTTAACCAAGCCTCCTCAATGTGGGCACAAAGACTCGGAGGAAGCCAGTGAGATTTCTTGGCTATAAAAAGGGTCAGATCTCCCCTCTCGGGGAGATCTGGAGCTCCTACTTACCTTTGGACCTCCTGCTCCTCTGCTAAATTTGACTGAAATTGGCCTGTGGGACCCAAAGTTAGGGGACATACACACAGGTAAGGTGATGGCGTCGGCCTCCTTTCCCTAAGACACCAGGCTTTAAACAAACAAACCAAGCTGACTGAGGAAGAGAAATTGCCCAGTTGAATTCTTAATGTCCCAAGCTGCTCAATAGGTTGGCTCTAGATCAGTGGTTCTCAGATTTTTTTGAACCAGATTCCCCCTCCCCGCTCTGCTTGTCTGTGGTAGATGAGACCCCCCTCTCCCCCACACCTTGTTCCCTCTTCCTCTCCCTATTTTCACTCTCCTACGGCGCCCCCCTTTCTCTCCCCCTTGTTCTGCGATTCTCTCTCTGTCCCTTGCTGCCTCTCACCATTATTTTGGAGATTCCTGCAGTGCAGTGAGACTGTGGGGCTAGGGGTTTGCCGCATTCTTGCGCCCCCCAAAAGAACACCTTCCGCGGCCCCATCAATTTTTACAACCTAGGCTCTAGAATAAGTTGTCTGTGGCTGGCACTCTTAATGTGAGCGAAGTGAAATCAAAGGGAAATGACAATACCAGGAGTGAAAATGAAATTCATGTTTGTTTGTTTTTTCATTAGCCAAAGTCTTGCATTAAGTGGCACAGGAAGATTTCCTCTTGTCCTTAACGTGCTCTGTCATCTCTATGGATCAGACAAAATCAAAGAACCACAGAACTGTAAGGTGTGGGTTATATCAAAGGTCATCTAGACTACACCACCACCACCACACACCCCCCCAGCAGAATATCCTTTAGCTAGAGCATCATGGACAGATATTTGTCCAGATATTTTCTGTTGTTGCTTTTTCAGTCTCAGAGAAATAAGATTCCACCTCCTCCCTTGGCAACCAATTCCATTACTCAGTGGTTCTTACAGTTCGGAAGTTCCCACCTTTCCCTTCCCAGCAGCCACTTGGAAAGTTAGTGGAAGCTCGGAGGTCCACGTACGTAGACGTTAGGGGTAGGTGCACTCGGGAAGAAGACTGTCCGGATCATGGATGTATGCCACAGACCTGTCCCCTAGTGTGCAGGTCCTCCTCTCTGTTCCCTTACCCCAGAGGTTCAGTTTTTCACAGCTTGGGGGTAGGAACTGGATCCATGGGGCCAGGAACTAGAAAGGAGCCAAACAAAAGCTCAACACAGGTTGCATTTGGCCTCCCGGGTCTGAGGTTTCCCACCACTTATTTAACTGAAATCTACCTGGCTGAAATGTAAAGCCCATTCCCTCTGACTCAGTCTCCTGTGACAGCAGAGAACAAATGTTCACAATCTTTTTTGTGGCATCCTTTTACATACTTGAAAACTTCTATCATGTCCCATCCCCCCCTTCTCTAAGCCGAACACATCCAGTATTTCCAGCCTAGCCTCAATATGTAGTAGTAGTAAAATGTATTTGTTTGGCCATAGGCCATAACAAAATTTAACAACAACAGGTTAAATATACAATACTGACAAACAATAATACAAAATATCAAATTTTGAGCAAGGACAATAAAATTTAAATTCATATTACATTATATGACAATACTCTTCCCCATTTGTATAAAAGAAGCCTTTAGCCCCAGCTAGATCTGCATTCATCCTGCAGAGTAGCTATTATAAATAAATAGCACATCTAAGTCTTACAAAAAACAGACCCTCCAAATACATCTGAGCTCTATGGACCCAGGTATAACCTTTCTTTCTTTGCCCTGTTGTCCTATTGAAGCGCCATCTCTTGCCCTAAAAATAATTACTCCAAAAATAGTATACCATACGATGATACCTGGGAATGGAAATGTGGATGAAATAATCCATAGCCCCATTCCAATTAATGGCCTTACCCTTCACGGGGTTTATCGTGGCAGCGTTTGGCCCCTGCTGAAATTACTTCCCATTTGGGGCCTCTCTGGGTTTATATCTATATCACTTGACCCCTGTTTGCACTTGACAGAAATACCTACAAACAATTAAAATCTGGCCGTTCTGTCCTGCATCTAGGCCCTCCTCGTACCTGACAGCAGGGTTTAACCCCTGCTATACCTGCCACCCTTCCTTAAGCCTACCCCTTTAGGTGACCTTAATTGGAAGCTAACTGTATCCATCTACAATACTAATCAGCAAGATAACTGTTAAGAACTATATGGACAGTCCACCATCAGATCTCACCGACTGCCACTCTACCCACTCCAACCCTAGAACTTTACCTATGTACGTTTTTATATATCACCCTGTAAGGCACCATCGACCTTTAAATGATCGCGCAAGAACTTTACCTTGCAAGGATACCTGGGGAAAATCTTCACACAGTCATGATAAGGGTTGTAGGCTTAGTGGTGATACTAATAACGTTCGTACTGATTATCTCTATAGTTCTTGACTACCACCAACTGAATTTTGGACGCTCTGCTAACTAGCCTTTAGATGCCTTATCCAACCCTTAACTGTCCTGTACCAATATCAGAATACTCCAAAGGAAAGTCAAGGTTGGATTTGGTCTGTGGATACCTTAAAATCCAATAAGTTTTTCCTGAGTTGCATTGCCTGTCCTGTGAAAGATCACCTCCTATCACTGTTGTTATCTTCTAACTCCCCCCAGATCATCCGGAATATGGCATCTTTCAATATCTATTGCTTTTAGCCTCCTTATCATCTTGGCCACTCAACTCTGAATCTTCCTACCAAGAGGTGGGCTGTGGCTCAGTTGGCAGAGCACATGCTTTGCATGTGCAACGTCCCAGGTTCAATCCCTGGCATCTCTGGTAGCGCACCTGGACGAGGCCTCTGTTGGGGTCTCAAGTAGCACATACGGATGAGGCCTCTGTTAAAAACCTGGATTTGAAACCCTGCTGCCACATCAGGCAGTGATAATACTGGACTAAGGTTCATCTAAGTTGGTAAAGCAGCTCCTAACATCATTCTTGAAGGGTAACCCGGGCCCCATTGCTCATTTTAAGATCTGTAAGAGACATCGGAGATAGGAAGAAGGCTCTTTTATTGTGGAGAAACAGATAAAACTCTGGAGGGCAGAGTTCCACACAATCAGCGTTCTCTCTGCACTTTCTCTCTAGGTAAGAGAATAATTGAGTTTCAGCCATCCCGTTAAGGATAACTCTGCAGGGGAAGGCAACTAAGGTTAATCGGAAAGAAAAGCGCTGTTGCACTCTTAATCCTTCTCAGAGCATGGTCTATTGATTGCCTTGTAAAGCTCTGTTAATTTCAAGTCTTTTCCATTTCTAGTCCTTTCCTATGGGCGGAGATCTGTTGCCCATGCCCAGAAGCTGAACCATCAGCAGGGCGGTTTTTTAATGCTCTGGGTTCCCCCTCTCTCCTTGGTTGCTGTTTGTTCTAAGCAGAGCTGAAACTGGTAGCTCATTTGCTATTCGTGGGTAATACCTGCATTTCCGAGGACCATGTCAGGTACTCAATGAGCTACCAGACTGCAAAACCCGGAGACCTGAAGAATCGCTAATTTTCTGGGACTGATTTTTTCCAGTTACCGATGGGTAACTCGGGATGGAAAAAACGAAAGATCGAGACAGGAAGTCAAAAAATCAGGACAGGAAGTCGACATGCCAGAGCGGAAATAATGGGCTCAAATGACAAGAAAGCAGATTTTGGTTAAACATTAGGAAGAGCTTTCTAACAGTTCAAGAGCTGTTCAACTGTGGAACAAATAGGGAGGCGGTGGGCTCTCTCCTTCGCTGGAGGTTTTCAAACAGAGGCTGGATGGCCACTTGTCAGGGATGCTGTCACTGTGAATTGCCTGCATTGAGCTCTGGGGTGTCCCTTCCAACTCTATGATTCTATGACATCGGGCGCTTGGATTGCATTGAAATTGGGTACCAATATTCTCGAGACAAGTCGAGTACCGGAAACGGATTCGCCCATTTTTGAAGGTCCTCACTCCAGCCCTAGTCGCGAATTAATCTGAGGAAGGATGAATTTTTCACAACGCTCTTCTCGAGCTGGCTCATCTACAGCTCATTCAGAGTTGGGATTTCCCGTATATTAACTGCAGACTGAAATGCTGCCAGGAGGGGTGGGGGAGAAAGAAACATAAAATAAAAAAAGGAAAGGACCAGGTCTGTACGCCTCATGGTAGGTTCCCCTAATGACAGCTGATTAGGAGCACCTCCTGGGCAAGGATCCAATGTGCTGTCTCCTCCAAGGACAATTTTTGCAGAGATTTCGAGACTCATAAATCAGACCATCATTCATATGAACACAGCAAATATAATAACGAATAGCATGGGTTCAATCGTTGCCTGGTGTAAATTAATGTTGACCTTTATTCCCGTTGAGGATCTCTCTAGATTATTTGTCACTTACATAGCTCAGGGGTGGGGTAACCTCAGGCTCGGGGCTACATCCGGTCTCTAGCTAGCTTTTTATGTGGCCCCTGGATCCAGTTCCTACCCCCAAGCACGGAAAAACTGAGCTCAGGGGGAAGGGAGCAGAGATGAGGGAGCACACAAAGACAGTGGCTAGATCCATTGATCTGTACTCTGCTCTACCTTAGCGCACCCTTTAAACACCCTAACTTCTAGGTGTCTCTTGGAGCTTGTACTATTTGTGAAAGCGGCCCCTGGGAGGGAAAAATAGTTCCCCACCCCTGTTATAAAGATTTCACTGTTCAAAGTGCTTTACAAGTCTTATTTATTGCCACCTCACAAGAATCTAAGAGGCAGGTGATTATTATTCCCATTTTACAGATGGGGAACTGAGGTTGAGAGAGCGTGGTAGTTCATGGCTGAGACAGGATTTGAACCCCAGTTTCCTAGGTCCAAGTGCAACACCTTATCTGATGGATGACATTAAAGTAGGACGTTAATGGATGACGCTGAACTATGCACAGTCTCTATTTTGTTTAGTTTGTGTAAACTATGGACGCAGGTTCCATAGGAGCTTGCAAACCTAAAACACTTTTTGTTAAAAAAAACAACAACAAAACTCCTGAAAATTGCAACCATCTACCCTTCTTTATATTGATTTAAAGGAGAAAATGCCTTCCCTGAGGGAGAAGGAGAGACTCGGTAACCAAGAAAACGAGTGAATTACAGGAGACGCAGCCATTACAGAGAGGCTTTCGGAGGTTAAAAATACCATTGCTTTTCTGAAGGCTAGCTTTAGAATTTGCAGGGTCCAGGGCAAAGATAAAATGTGGGGGCCCTGCTGGTCCCCCTCCTCTGTGGCCCTCTCCCTCAGGGGTCACCCTCTGCAGGGCCCTGTTGGGAGGGAATGAAAGCCTTGCATAGGGTTGCCGCCTTTCGCAACCTAAAGACTCCCATAGGCCAAAATAGGAGGCTCTCGGGGTCAAACTGCCAAAGGTGGCAGCCCAACCCTGCCCCGCCCCCTTCCCTGGTGAAAATGGGGTCCACTCTAGGGCCCCCAGAAGTAGAGAAAACGGTGGGGCCTGGGGCAGTTGGGCCACCCTGTAGTAAGACCAGCCCTGGCTTTTTTCAGCCCAGACTCCCTGAGGAGTTTTCAGCCATTTGAAAACACAACTCAGGGAGTCAAGGTAAAAAAGGTGGGGAAATGGTAACCCCAGGCCGGCAACAGTGAAAATGCTGCAATTCACTGATAACGTCCTAATAATAAAAACAGACACAAAGTGCTTGAGGAACCTGAGGTGCCTCAGCCTAATTATTTATTGATTCGAACGTTTTACCCAGCTTTCTCCGAAGGTTCACGGTGGTTTACAACATATATAAAATCTATAGGCTTTCCCAAATTCCTCATCCTCATAGATTGGTCCTTTGTTTCCCTTTATGTCGTCCCATCCTTCAGGATCCCCCTCCTCCCGTGTAAGTTAGGGCATTAATAAACGGCACAACCGCCCAGGCTGTTGATTAGGTGGGCCATGGATCGGGAAGATGTGTTCCCCTACCATGTCCCTCACTTGGCGTTCTCCTTAAGATTGAGGAGGATGCCAAGGGGGCTGCGGCATGAAGACGTGTTGCCCCCTGGGCCAATGGGTACGTGCTGCCTATAAGGGGGGGGGGGGGTGTCACGGTGGGGGAAGGCCACATTTAGACCCCGCTCAGCTCCGCACTGAGTGGGGCTTGTGGGGAGCTGGTCCTTTAAGGCCAGCTCAACCTAACAGGTTGAGACACTGACAGGCTCCGGAGCCATCTTGGAGGCTGCTTGAGAATAAAGCACAGCTCGGGTTGAGTTATCCTTGAATCCGCGCGAGTCTCTCCAATACACAGAACATCACAGCTCCGAGTCCCGGTCAGCGCCTTCCCTCCTGAAGTTCCGTCGCGCAGAGCGGAAGGCGAGGGGTGGGTAATATCCCGTTTTTTAAAATGCGAGTGTCCTTGGACACCTACCCACACGTTCCTTTATTGGGTGCTGTCTCCCACAGCTGGCGGTGAGTGTCGGGGACGCTCACAGTTTGAACGCGGGGCTATCGTCCCGTTGATTTTCACCCTTAGCCAAGCATGTGCACCTGCAACCTCTCAGCTTCAGGAATGTATCCCGGTCTCTCCCTATGTCCCCCTCCACTTGTTTCCCCTCCCTCTGTCCATTCTAGATTGTAAGCCACTCGGGGCAGGGACCTGTGATCACAACTGTTCAGTATCAGGCATATAAATAACAGACTGTGGCAACCCGACAGGCCAAACCCTTTGGGGGGGGGGGCGCAAGAAGCAGAGTCCCGCGTCGCACCTGGAAAAGTGGCACCAGGCCCTGCAGGGACGGGCAACCCGCCAGGGAGATCGGAGCCACCCGCTGTAGTGCTGATGTCATCAGCGGGCGCCGCTCCCCTCTGCCTGGCCGGGCCCGGAGCAACCGGAGAGAAGGCGCGTGGCCCCCAGCTGAAAAAAAGGAGACGGACCCTTCCAGACCGGAGGAACTCCCTAAGCTACGGGGACCCTATGGCCTGGAGTGACGGGAGTGAAGAGGAGGTCTCCGCGACCCTTGATTGGGCCCTGTGAGGGAACGGGGTCAGGACTCCCAGCCTCAAGCTGAAGAGAAGCCGGGGGTGGGAGCCAGGGTGGGTAGGTCAGGCTTTTTCCCGGGGCAGGCGGCCTGACAAGGGACTAAGGGATCTTTCCCCTCCTCCCACAAGGCCCTACCTGGCAGCCATGGCAGTAAGGGGGCCGCTAGGCACATAAGTAGGAGGATCACCACACAGATCAGCAAGTCCCTCGGTACAACCCCTCTCCCTGACATTCCAGTTCTACTCAAGCCTGTGGAATAGCCCCCTAAGAAGGCGTTTTGAAATGCCTTTCCCCTTGTGCCGTAACATCTATGATTGATCCACCAGATGCCCTCTTTTCCTGTCAGGGACCAACTTTCAAACACACCGTAGAATCAAATCTTTTTCACTGCGGACAGCGTGCGACTCTACGGCAACATCCGCTGCTTGTTCCTAAGCACCCAAACTGCCATGCAAACCGCACCCTGGGCTGTCCCTTGAAATTAAATGTCCCTCAAAAAACTTTCTTTTTTAAAAAAACGTGCATGAATTTTGTAATCTCCAAATGACAGCAGGTTCTTCTGGTTCGGTTTTTCACTCTGCTGTTTTCTAGTTGTTACTGGATTAGCTAATTAGTAGAACAAGAACTCTTTTTTTAAAAATCACTTCAGCATTTCAGAGGAATATTATTTATTTATTTATTTTATTTATTATAAAAATGTCTTATCCTGCCCCCTCCTGACAAAGGCAGCTCGGGGTAGCCTGCAATATAAAAGCATAAAATATACACATAAAATAAACAACAATGAAACCATCAATTCCCCCCTTAACCTTATCCCATCCCTTCCCCTACCCATCTCTCTCACCAAATGCCCGGCAGAACAGGCAGGTTTTACGCTGACGCCTGAAGGAGCGAAGGCCCCAGGCAAAATGAGCCTCTGCCGGAAGGGAGTTCCACAACTGAGGTGCGGCGACCAAGAATGCCCGCGCCAATGTGCCCCCCCCGACCGAACACGGGGGACCTCCAAAAGGGAGCCCCCGGCCAATCACAACGGCCGTCCCAGAATCCGGGGAATGAGGCGGTCCTGCAGGTAGGTGGGGCCCAGGCCGTATCGTATACGGCTTTAAAGGGGTATTTTCAGATGTTACGAGATCACAGTGAACCACGGTGAATACCCACCTGTGGTCACTGTGCCTCGAATGTCTGTTTGGCGGCTGCCAGATGTTCGCCACGGTCAATCTGCACAAGGGGTCAATTTGAACCACGCTTCCCGGGCTAGCCGGGGGAATGTCCTGGGAAGCGTGGTCAAACGGACCCCCGGCAGGGACCAAAAAAAAGTAACGTCTGGCCGCTCGCCACGGCCCGGGATCACCGGCGGGATCCCGGGCCGTGGCGCATTCGGCTGGACGCGGTGGCCGCATTGGCCCCGCTGCCTGCCCGTCTCCTCGGAGGGCGGGCGGCGGGGTGCATGGAGGGGGCGGGGCCGTGTGGCTGCACGCTGCGCCGCGCGGCCCCGCCCCCTCCCGGATTCCCCGCCGGGATCCCCCCGGCACGTCTGATATGGCGTGATGGGGTGACCCCGGTGGGGAACGAATGGGTTGATTTCGGTATGGGGCCAACGGGCCCCGTAACGTCTGAAATCACCCAAGGTCAACACCAACATCTTGAATCGGGCCTGGTAGGCAACAGGCAGCCATTGCAGAGAACAGAGCACTGCTGTTATGTGCTCTCGATGGCCGGTACCCATCAGGAGACAGGTCACCACATTCTGCACTAGCTGTAGCCTCCAGACTGTCACCTTGGGTAGCCCCACGTAGAATGCATTACAGTAACCAAGCCTCGAGGTGATGAAGGCATGGATGATGGTGTCGGAAAATTAATACCCTTCGCTTTGACATTAGTGGGCTGTTTTAAATCATAATCGTAGAATGCTACGGCATTTTTAGGAGGAAACTGCTACAGTAGAAATCCCGGCTTTATCCAGACACTTGGGGGCACAAGTTGTTTCCCCTAGAGAGGCATCTGGTTAAGCAAGGTTCTAGCATAAAGCAGCCATTTTGTGCTTTTCTCTCTTTTTTGGTGGCTGCTTGCATTTTGTGCACGTGCAGAGCATTTTTTGCGGTTTCTCGAGAATCTCGAACCCTTGCAAGAATGCGTGAAATCTCATCGGGGTTGCGAGAATCTTGCATAGAATGGAAATCCATTCTCATTTCACCCCTAGTACTAATCGATACCTGATTAGTGTCCAACAGGCTACCCTAAGTACTGATTTACCAACCTCCCATACCGATTTACCTATTTTCCATTACCAAAATTGGTCCATAAAACGGAGACTCAATAACTTGGGTAATGGTAAAACTCGCTATTTTGGGTAATTGGGTGCCTGATTTGGTATTCAGATTACCCATCGGGCACCTGTCAGATTACCCAAAATTGTGGGTATTACCCAAGGGTAGCAAATGTGTTACCTGTTTCAGCACGCAGAAGGTGGGTTTGCTGTATCTGAACAGCAATGCATGCTATTGTATAAGAAAGCTAGTGGAGCCTAGTGGATAAGGTGTTGGATGGAGACCAGGGTTCACATCTCATTCTAGGTGTGGTTCTCAGTCTGTAAAATGGGAAAAATTATGACTTACCTCTCAGCGTTGTTGGGAAGATGAGCTAAATAAGGATTTTAAAGGACTTTGGGCATGAAAGGTGCTATATTGTAGCATATTGTTTTTAAGATGCTGTGAGCCGCCCCAAGCTGCTGTGGCAGGAGAGGGTGGCAAATAAATCTCATAATAAATAAATACAATATTAATTATAATATGAGCGGGCAGACAACCAAGGCACGGTCTGGCAGTTAGTGCACGGGACGTGGGTTTGAGTGATCTGGTCCTAGCTTGGCTTTGGACAGCCCAACTCACTGCCTTCTAGACTCAGTTTCTCACCTGTAAAATAGGGATGCTTGTGCACTGCTCACCTCTCTGCCTTGTTGGTGACCTGACATCCTGGTGGATGAAACAGGCAATTGCCCGCGTCCTGCTGAGTGCATAGCTAAGGACTCCTCGTGGCCGCTGCCGGAGTGCTATCAATGGATGCTGGATGGAATTGACAATCAGTTCCTTAGTGTAACAGATACAATCACTAGGGATGGGACTCCAGGGGGGATTTCGGTTTCGGATTTTTCGGTTTCGGTTCTCTATGATTTCAGATCTCGTTTCGGTTTCGAATTTTTTGGTTTCAGATCTTTTTCTACTGTTGAACTCAATGGAAACAAGCTTCAATGCACACAAAAGAAAATCCAAACTAGCGTAATGCAAAAAAAAACCCCAAACAACATCAATGTAAAAGAACCAAAATGCCGGAAAATGAAAAAATCCAAAATTTCAGATTAATCCAAAATGGCCATTTTCGGGCAACTTCTGAAACTTCCATCCCTAACAGTCATGCTGAGTCCTTGCAGGCCCAGGCCCAAATGAGGTGGGTAGGTGTTTGTGGGGACCTGTCCCTTGGTAGCCCAGAGCACAAGATGAGTGCTTGTCATCTTGGAGGAGTGCTGGCCAGAGAGCCAAAAAGGGTGTGATAGACTGGAACCAGTTGGGTGGGGTTGCCAGTTGAGCCTCAACTACGGAAAGCTGGAGAGCTGACTGGCTAGACTACCAGGGAGAGGTAAAGAGAAGCACGAAGGCTCAAAGACTTGCCTTGAGGATGCAGCTGCAGCAGGCTGGGGGTTTTGTCACAATCCCAGGAACTGGTCGGCAAAAGGCCAAGCCAGAGGTCACAGCCAAGGAACCGTGTGGAGGGCTCAGAAGACACTTGCTGGCAGGAAATAAGCCAGGCCTGGGACCTACAGCACCAGGCACCCTAACTCCTCAAGAAAATAAAAGGTGAAGCATGGACTATTGCATGGCCCGTATTGTTTGGACTAAGGCAGGAACCTCAGGTTCAGGGGCCAAATGCCGCCCCCGGCAACTTTTTATGTGGCCTCTTTCTGGTTCCTGGATCTGAATCCAGTCCCTGCCTCCAATCACTGAAAAAAACTGAGCTGAGGACATGCCCACAAAGATAGGGGAGAGATCCACGGCACAGAGGCATGATGTGGATCTTCCTTTTCTTGAGTGCACCCTACGTGGTATCGGAATCTGTACTCATCTTCAAAGTGGCCCCTGGGAGGGAAGAGGTTCCCTCCACCTGGATGAAGAGCATTTTGCACAGAAGTGCAATTGGAGGAGAGACGTACAGTGTTGGCTGGATCCCGTGGCCGCTTGAAAGGGAGAGCCGCCTGCCTATTTCCACCTAGTCTTATGATCCTAAAACGGGTTCAACTACTACATGTTGTAGAGTCGTACAAACAAACCCACACCGTGATCTGCCAACACTTTAACAATACGTTTCTGCATGGAAGCATTCCTGTTGGAATCCATATACACCGACAATCCAGGTATAAAATACATATCATGGTCTCTGAGGTCAGCTAGGAGGGCCCTCTTACGGGTACCATCTAGCCACCAAATTTCCGCCACAAGGGAAGGCAGGCAGGGAAGTGTTCTTGGTGGCTGCCCTACAATTATGGAACTTCCTTCCCCCGCAGATTGTCTAAGCCCGAACGTCTTCCGGAAGGGCTGTAAGACCCCTTTGTTTGGCCAGACGTTTGCCAGACTGGGATAGGGTTGGGCGGGGAAGTTTAGGGGGTTGGGGTGGGATGTTTAAGGGGATTTTTATATGGTTTTTTAAAAGGGTATTTCTATATGTTGTAAGTCACCCTGAGCCTCAGGGACAGGGTGGGGTATTAATGTAAATAAATAAATAAATGAGCGCCTCTTCCCTTATTTTTCCTTATGGCCTCTAAGGTCAGCCAAGCGTGCCTTCTTGCAGGTTCCAGCACTGCAACGCATCGATACAGTAAAGGCCTTCTGAGAGAGAGGCCTTCTGAATGTCTGCTCTACCTCTCTGCAACTCTCTTGGCTTGAAGGGGCACCAAAGCCCTAGCGTGTGCATTAGGGATGGGAATTTCGGTTGCGGATAAAACTGAAAGTATCCGAAAATGACCATTTCTGATTAATCCGAAATTTCAGTTTTGGCACTATCGGATCTTTTGCACTGATTTTTGTACCGGATTTTGATTTTTAACATTGCAGTTTGTCCCCCATTGAAAAAAACGCAATGTTAAAAATCCGGTACAAAAATCAGTGCAAAAGATCTGATAGTGCCGAAAGCGAAAAAGAACCGAAATTCATGAGAACCGAAACCGAAATTGAGCGAAACCGAAATTTTGCCCAGAGTCCCATCCCTAGTGAGAGCATCTCTTCCAGAGACAATGTAAGATTTATCGATTTGTCCAGGTATTTAACAGGCAGGGTAAAGATGTGGGGGGTATTTCATGGGTATTTTATATGTGGTTTTATTTAATGTGTTTCTGATGTTAGCCACCCTGTGCGTCCAGGGAAGGGCAAGATAAAAATCCAACTAAATAAATATCAAAGTCCATGATAAGACTCACAAGCCTAAAGTTGAGCGCACATTGATGTGCCAGCAGGAACAGGAGAACTGTGCAGCGAGGGAATTCATTTGCCTTTGGAGTGAAGGGGAGTGGGATTGACTTTGCGAGGAGAACAAGTGAATGGAGGAAGGGGGGGGAAATGGTTAGCTTGATATTTGGCTACTTCGAACAAGATTGGCTGCAATTAAAATGCTGAAGGGCTGAAGAAGTTTTGAAATCTACTCCAAAATAAGTATACCTTTCAGGTGAAGCAATATGATTTTCATCAAGTGCTGAGCTAAATTATGTTTAACCGTAAGAGGGCCCAGCATTTAGCTAGGAGAGAAAGTGGAGTCGCTAGCCGCCGGCTTCCAGACAAGACGCCCTGATTAGAGCAGGCTAAATGTCTTGCTGGAAAGACAGACCGCCAAGGCCAGCCTTCAAATTTTGCAGGGTGAAGATTAAATTTGATGGATATTTTATATGTAGCTTTATGGGGTTTTCGCTCTGTATTTTATATGTATTTCTGATGTCAGCCACCCTGTGCCTTTAGGGAAGGGCAAGATAAAAATCCAGGAAGACTCACGGTCTCTGAGGTCGGTCAAAGGCGCCCTCCTGTGAATACCAACTGGCTGCGAGGTTTGTACAAGACGGGCATGCAGAGAGGCATTCTCAGTGGCTGTTCCACATGTATGGAACTCTTTCTCCTGGGAGATCTAACTAACCCTGAGCCTGCTTCCCTTTTGGAAGAGTTTTGTTTAGCCAGGCGGTTGGTGGGCTGGGATTGGGTTAGGTGGGATGGGGTGGAGGGGTTAGGGAGAGGGTTGGTAGGTGGGGTTTAGGGTTTCTTTGAATTGTTTTTACGTGCTTTTCATATATGTTTTGTGTTTATGCATTTTATATATTGCGGTAAGCTGCCCTGAGCCTTTGAGGGAAGGGTGGGATAAAAACTGAATAAATAATAACAAATTGAGGGGCCCCTTGGTGACTCCACCTCCTCCCCTGTGGAACCGCCCACTCGGGGACACTCCCTCAGCAGGGTCCTAGAGGTAGTCATGTTCGTGGCCCTGCTGGGAGGGACTCGGGGCTCAGCACGTGGCTCTCTGGTGAAAAAAAAATGATGGCCACTGTGGGGCCCCTTGGAAGTAAAGGAAATTGCAGGGTCCACAGCAGTCCCCTGAGGTTGGCCCTGCAGTAAGGCCATCCCTGTGGACTGCCACTGTGCACAATGGGAGGTACGGTTTCTCACCTGTAGAGAACAGCCGAGAGAGAGGTTGCCATGTTGGCCCCAAATGTAAGAGATGGAGACAGGGTAGTTCAGATGATCTCTTTTATTGACCCAACTTCTGTTGGGGAGAACGTGCAAGCTTTCGGGCCGCACAGAGCCCCGTCTCGGGCAGCTAGCGTAGCAGGTCAGAAATGGCTTGCCCGGTTTATATATTTCTGACTTGCTACGCTACCTGCCTGAGGAAGGGTCCCACACAGCCTGAATGCGTGAATAGTCTCTCCAACAGAAGTTTAGTCCCAATAAAAAGAGATCCTTTGATCTGTACTCTGTACAGAACCGTTGCTCAGTGTTTGGTGGGGTGCCTAAAAAAATAAATAAAAATCCGTAGGAACTTCAAATATCTTTAGACATCCTGACTACCAACTCCAGATCCCAGCAATGCAACCAGGGTGCAGGGATCATGATGGATCAACTTGAGGTTCCCCTTTGGTGGATCCAGTGGTGTAGCCAGCCTGTAGGGGGCCTGGGCTCATTTCCCAATTATGGTCCCCTGCCCCCCATAAGGGCAAGGGGGCAAAGCCTCCCTAATGAATTTCCTGCACTGAGCATGAGGTTGGACTAGATGTCCTCTGAAGTCCCTTCCAGCTCTGTGATTCTATGATTGTAAGCAATGTCCCTCTCAAGGGGGCTCCTGGCCAGCCTCAGCCCCCACCCCCCACCCCACACACAAAGGTGGTGCTGCTGCTCTAGCTCCCAGCCAGCCCCTATCCCTTAAAGTGGCAGCAACTCCACTAGGCAAGAAAGTTTTTAAAGAGTGACACTCCACTGCTGCCCACTCTGAAAACTTCCCTTCTTGGCGGGCGCTGCTAGAAAATGTTCAGAGTGGGTGGGGGCAGGCTGGCTGACTGCTCTGATGAGGGCAAGGGGAAGGCAGGGGGAGCAAGGTCCCTCCCCTTGCCTTTCATGCACATGAGCTGCACAGCTGGAAGGCAGCTTGGGCCAGGTTGGCTGTGGAGAGTTCAAGGGACAGGAGAGTGAACAGGACAAAGGGGGTGCCACTCCCCCGCGCCTGTCCACCAGCCTCCCCTGATCAGACCAATCCTTTCTGAACCAGACTGATCTATACTGAGCCAAACATATCCCGCTGTCGCAGCAGGCTGCGCATCTGACCCAACAGAGGTTTGGAGCAGCAAAATCTGACGGATATAGAATTATGGTTGAATATTCCTTTCACCTCTTACTCTGAGCAATTCAGGTGGGGGAAACTCCCAGTACTTGGGGTCCATGAGAAAAACTAGAAAGAGCAATGCATGCGTAACATACAGACCTTGTAACACAGGGAGCCCCGGAACATCTAAAATTAATGACAGGAATGGTTTCCTTTTTCTTATGCAGAAGTTGGTGTGTGTCTGTCAAACATTTCTGCACAAGGACCCCCCTTTCCTTGTGCCCAGGTGTGTGAAGAGCAGATAAAGATGATTAAAACATGCAAGGGGCCGGAGCGAGAATCCACAATGGGATGGTCTCTCTCCTGCTTTCTGCTACGAAGTGTTAATGCATCGCACTTTAGTGCAGCTGTACTTTCAGCCGCAGGTAGAAACTCACACATGAGGAAGGCAGGGAGGATTTCCAGATGGTCAGACCTCCAGGGAGGGTGGAAGCGAAAGGGAGGGTGAGGATCACTGCAGGGAAAGGGGACTCTGGTCATGTCCGGGATTTCTAGCTGATGATGAAAATGGAGATTTTAAATGATCCCATACTGGGTCCAAGTGTGCTCCATCTTCTGGACATGATTGAGGACCATTCCTTACCATTTATGGTGGCTCAAAATCCCTCAGGAATAGTGTTCTGTTTATTTCCTAAGTGGCAGGGGGTTAATTTGGCTTTCTTGGCCCAGTTGTATGATGGGTGCAACGTAGAGCGGAATGAGAAGCTGCAAAAATGGGTAAACCCACCGAATTTCCAGTGCCCAAATAAAAAACAATATTTGGGGAACTTTTGGGTTCTTGAATGGGTTTTGACTGAGCACCTAAAGTATAAAAATACCAACAACTGGCATACCGAAATACTGACAACCAGTATACCAAAATACCGATTCCGTCCTGGATTTTGGGAAATTTGGGGGTATTATTTCAAGTATTTCAGGTAATTTGGGGCACTCAAAAACCTGGCAACTGAAATTTTGGTTTTTCAGGTACTCAAATGGTATTCGGGCACCAATTCGACTACCCGAAACAGTACCCAAAAATGTGGGTATTACCCACAAGTATTAAATTTCAGCTCCAGTACACCCTCACCCTGCTGTTTCTGCTCTCTTCCTCCCTCTCCTAGCACATGTTGCTGCTACTATTCATGACAATTCTTATAAAGGGCTACTAGTTAGTCAGGGGAATTGTTGGTAGCTGGGGGAGTGTGGCAGGAAATGGATTACCTCACTGTGACCTGCTGCATACTCCCCTGAGGCAACTAAGGCTGGTCACTGTCAGAGACAGGATGCTGGGCTGAATAGCCCATTGGTCTGACCCGGTAAGTCATCATCATCATCATCATCAACAACTTTTATTTGTACCCCGCTCTCTCTCGAGGCGGCTAACAACAAAAGTAGAAAACATCCAAGAACAAGAACAATTATAAATTCAACACAACCCACCCAGCCTAAAATAACCCCTCAAGTATCATAACAACATAACATTTCATAGCATAATATCTCATTTTTAACCAAACCCTCTCCTTCCCTCACAAAATCCAATATAATACAACAAATCACTAATCTTACAGCATATCATATCCATCCCAGTCCTCCCATATGCTCCGTCCCTGCTGCCACCAGGGAAAGAGCCCATCAAATCGCCCCCTCCTGGTGAGAGCAGGAGGGAATCCTGCTCTCACCAGGAGGGGGAGGGGGGACCGATCATCCACAACAATACACTAATACAACAGCCTAAATGTCAATTAAACATTTCTAAAACAACAAAGCCAAACCCCTCCATCTCTTAACCTAATTCCCCAAAATCAACCGCCCCATCCTAACCCCCCCCATCCCACACCTTCCCCTGCTGCCACCAGGGGTTGGTGCTAGGCCTCGCCCCCTCAACATACCCTACCCCAACACAACCCCTATCCCACCCCAAACCCGACACAATACAACTTACACAAATACCGGGCCCCTAAATCCCCTACAGTCCCCAAAGGGCCCCGAAGGGTCGCACCCTTTGGCCGTGACCCTGCAAGCGGCACCTTTTCATGCCCCCCCCCCGGGCAGCTTCCGGGGGCGGGTCACCGGGTCGCGCCAAGGAACCCAGCCCAGGTGGACTGGCTGGGGGCCCATGAGTCTCTCATTGCTGCTGGCTGCTGTGAGTGTCCCGTGTGGTAAAACAATAACCAGAGACCTAGCCATATTCCATAAATTTAGGGGTCCCTTCAAAAATCTGTGTTTTTCCCCTCTAGTAAAGGAATTTTAGGTAGAGAAAAGGCAGAAGTGTGGCCAGTGATTATCCTAGTTGCACTAGCTACTCCTTGTAAGGATGAGAAGGCAGCCTCTGCTGCTCCGCAGCTGAGCGTCTTTGAGTAAGCATCGTGTATTCTAGCCTTGCATAAATGGAGTCCATGGTCTTTATAGTTCATAAGGGGTCTGGTCCTTCAGGAAAAGAAAAGGTGTTAGGACTATGTAAAAATATCGGTATTAAATAACACACCTCGTGCATGAAGGGTTCATTCCCTCTCCGAACGTCCAAGGAGCTTTCAAATCATCAGTCACTTCATCCTCCCAGCATTCCCTCCCCCGTGAGGTAAGGCAGTGTTCTCCCCTCATTTTTACAAGCGTCAAAACAAATCCGCTGTCGCAGCACAAAATGGTGGCGCCAGGGGCATAGTTAGTTATTATGGAGCGAAGTAGCTCGGTTGAGCTCAGCCCCTGCCCACTAGAAGTCCCCACTGAAAAGTTCCGAGAGGCCTGAGCACTGTTAGGAAATTTTCAGAGCAGGTGGGGGCAGAATGCTGGCCCTGCCCCCGCCAATGCTTAAAACGTCCTGGTGCGGTTGCTGCCACTCCTGGCGGTGTGTGTGTGTGGTGCAGGGGGCCCGCTCCTTTGCCCTTACGGGGCCCCATAATTGGGACGGGAACCTGGCCCTCCCACAGCCTGGCTACGCTACTGAGTGACGGAATCCAGAGAGGGAACATGGATCAGAGTCCCAGCCTGCAGCGGAAGTGCTATTAATTACAATGAGTGCAGGGGTGCCCAGGAACCACAGCTCAGTCTGGAGCAGGGCTTCATGGGAGTGGGAGGAAGGCAGGCACCATTGGCCATTGACTTTTAGAGTGAGGGGTGTGTGCGAAAGCCCCTTCGTGCCCACCCCTTTCTGAAGTGACCACACGCCTTTCCAAGGGCCAATGTGTCGTGGGTCTGCCGAGCAGATGGACAGCAGCTCCTCTCCGGGCTGGTGCTCCAGGTTTGGCTGGCCCACTCTGCAGGCAGTGCTTCAGGATGTTCCGGACACCGCAAGTAGAGCTAGAGAAATAGGTAAGACAGGTAGGCAGTGTGAGCACAGAGAAACAGTACTGGCCAGCAAGATAGACCATGGTCATGGTACATCCGTTGCCTAACCACTGCAGCCTAGTGGAGATGTTGTACTTGGATCTAGGAAACGAGCGTTCAGTTCCCATCTTCTTAGCCAGGAACTCATTGGGTGGCCTTGGGCAAACTGTGTTCTCTCTGTCTCAGTTCCCGAGTTTTCGTGAAGGAGTGCTAGATAAGGATCACAAAACACTTGGAACACTGAAATGATTCCTAATATGCCATTCTACAAGCCCCTCAGGGCCAGTGGTTATTTGTTCACACACTATCGTATCTATCGGTCATTCACTTTGCAACCCAAGGGGGCGGCCTATTTGAATTTTCTTAATGTATGGAAATTTAGGCATGCGTTTACGCTTGGGAGATAGGGATGGGTGAACGCGGTTCGGAAGTTCGGAATTCGGCTGAACTCGATCTGTTCGGTCGACCGAACCGAACCGAATTTCCGAACTCCGTTCTGTTCGCCCATCCCTAGTGGCAACAAACACAAAAAAACCCTGATTTTGAATGGCCGAACTTGGTTCGGAAGTTTGGAATTCGACTGAACTTGGTCTGTTTGGTCGACCGAACCGAACTTCCGAACCGAACTCGAATTTTAAACCGAATCGAACCGAACCGAATTTCCGAACTCGAATTTTAAACCGAACCGAACCGAATTTCCGAACTCCATTCTGTTCGCCCATCCCTATTGGGAGATTTAGTGTGTTGCCTTCGGTAGTAACGGAGGGCAGAATGTCTAATGGTGCTCATTCAGAGATTCTGCAAGGGTTGTTGCCAAGGGGGGATTTAATCTTTGGTGCATGTCATCTTTAACTGTCAGTTATATGCTGGCCCTCGACAGTGTCTTATTAACCCGCTAATTACTAATATGACACACACCCCACCCCACCCCTGCAGCCAGCTCAATGTGCTGGTTTTCCTCCTCCAGGGATCTGATCCTTTTACTACCTTGCAGGTTGCCAAATTTCTAGTAGCAGCGCTTAAGATTTATAAGGCTTTTATAAAGGAAGCTACTGATGCCTGATGTCCTGTATTTCATTTTGTTCTGAATTTTGTAGTTAACTTGAAAACTTATTTTAATATTTAATCTTTCATTTATTTATCTGTTTATGTTGTAAAGGCCTGTGGCCGTTTTTATCAACAATAAAACTGAACTGAACACACAATATAGTATGGTTTCCTCCTGTGGTAAAGAAACCAGTGGGTGTTTACCCTATGGTACCTCCAAAGATGTGACCACTTCAAAATGTGTGGTTGGGTGATTTCACACGTTACGAGTCTGAAATTCACCCTGCCTGAACCACAGTCAAACACGAGCCGCGTTTGACTGTGGTGAACGTCTGTTTGCTCGCCGCCACATGTTCACCACAGTCAAACGTGACCCATGTTTGCATTCACCACTCTTCTGGACCTCCGGACGCGAGGAGGTCGAGAAGTGTGGTGAAAGGCCACCACAGCCGTGGTGAATGGAAAGTAACTTCTGTTTACTTACCGTTCACCGCAGTCAATGGAATTTACCCCCACCTGTGGTTGTGGCAGCGGCCGGATTGGCCGCTGCCCGTTGGGAAGGGGGAGGGCCGCCAGATAATGCAGGGGGCAGGGCTGTGCGGCAGCATGCTGTGCTGCGCCACCCCGCCCCCTCTGGGGGTGTGTGTGCCACTTTAGACGTGATGGGCGGCTGCTTTCACCATGGGCCATGGTTTGGCGGTCCCCACGGCCGGGGGCACTGGGGTGCACGTCTGTTGGCGTGTCCCTTCACCCCCGGCCGTGGTCCGAACCACCCCACGGCCCATGGTGAAAGCGGCTGCCGATCACGTCTGAAATCACCTGTTAACTGCTGCATACTCCCTAGCTGCAGAACTCGTACCCCTTAGGAGCAGGGATTAATTCTTTTTTGGGGATGATTGCTAGGGCTCAATTAAATTCAAGGGGGACTGAGCCCCGGGAAATGTCCACAATAAGGGTGTGCACCCAGAAATGGGAAAGGCCGACCGATATTGGTCATTTCAGGGTTAGAAATAAAAGCCAGAAGAACCCTGCATGGTTGATTTGGCTTTCATTAATGATTTCTGTGCCCCATCCTCTGCGCTGGCCATCATATAGATTCAATCACAAGAACTGAAATTCCCGTTTTATATTCAGCTATGTCAATACCGGTAAATCTGGTACCTGGGAGATCCGATACCAGTACATCTGGTACCCGGTATTCTCCCCGGTGTCCCACCCCTACTGCTTAGGAGTGTTTTCATGCCATGTGACTATGGACTATGACAGAGGCAGGCAAAGTTTCCTGATTCTGAGAGCCACAACCATTTACCGCAAGGGGACCAAGAGTCGCATGTGGCTGTAGAGCCACAATTTGCCAACTTCTGAACTATGAGTTGGCCACTGTCAGAGACAGGAACCATTGGTTTCACCCTGGATTGCACTTCTTACATTCTTTTGGAATTGGAGTCCCATCAGTGCTTAATTTGTAAAATAAAATAAAGAAAGAAAAATTAATTGATGGGAGCCAAGCAAGTCACACCCCCTGCCCCAGAAGCCACACCCCCTGTCCCAGAGCTTATCAGAGCAGGGGGATGAACCCTATTCTCCAGCTAGCCACCCAACCACTAGACTCACCTGCTTCTCTACAGCTGAGTATAAGACAGAAGCTCTTGTGATCTAATCTATAATTAACCAAAACAAAAAACTTAACAGTTTAAAAAAAACCTTAAATGCACAAGAGTTTTCTTAAAATACAAAAAAACCCCACCAAATTCAAATTAAAAAAACCTTCCACTCCGTACATTGCAATAAAACATAAACGCCAAAAAATATAGAAATTATTTCAGAATTTGAGCATTATTTAATATTTTATCCTCATCAACATACATGTAATATATGTACTTAATTCCTTACCATACATACTTTCATTCATTTTTAACAATAACTAAACTTTTATATTTTTCCATTATTAAACTTTAGTTTATTATCATAATTCGACAAGGAACAATTTTTTCAGAGTGCATTAAGTCTGTTTCTACAGAACTTCATTCTGTACAACGAATTGTATAATGTTGTCTACGCTCACATTCTGAAGTTCATTGTATGAGCTGTATACAATTGGTATACATGTAAATACCAGACTTAATTCACTCTGAAAAAATTGTTCCTTGACAAATTATGAAAATAATTTTTGTGCATTTAAGGTTTTTTTATACTGTTAAGTATTTTGTTTTGGTTAATTTCTTGGTTTTGTGGGATAACTTTTAAGTGAGTTGTGGAATTATTTTAACTGACTAGCACTAGGGATGATAGGAAGAGGAGGGAGGTCTGGGGTCATGGAGACAAGGTGCCAGGTAGGTGTAGGGAGTGGGGGATCAATTTGGGGCAGTGGGGGATTACAGGTAGGAGCGGGAGATGGGGCTAAGTGGGGGGTTGGAGATATTTTCCTGGGGCGGGAGGAGAACAGAGGGTGGGGGGGTTAGTTTAGGGTGGGTAGGAAGTAGG
>QEPC01004922.1:11190117-11204598 GCA_003113815.1 Sphenodon punctatus
GGGGGGCAGGTCGGGCTGGCGGGGGTTGGGGGTACCAGTAGGGGTGGCCGCACTGCCACCAGGGGGTCCGGCAGCAGCCGCAGCCACCAACGGAGCTCGCAGGGACGCCGACACAGCCCTTCCCCAGCAATCTGACATGAGAGAGGAGCTTAAGTGCGCATGCGTGAACCTGCAGAACCAGTTGTTTATTCAATAATATCTCGGTTTTCGCTGCACCAAATACTATAATATTTCAGAAGCGGTTGTTATTGATCTCGTGCTGCAAGCCTGTGAAGTTTGGGGGTTCAACTCATCCAGGGGGAGGAGATATTGATGATTCAAAATCATTAGGACGGTGTGCATTGTGACCACAACCAATTAATGTTTAAACAGTCATAACATTTTATTTTCCTGATGGATCTTCTTCAACCTTTGTGCATATGATGGTCCTCACAACTTATAGCCATGGGTAGATTTTCAGCAATGTAGCTCAAGCAGTTTCCTCAAAATCGGTGCTTTAGCTGTCCCCTGTTTATAATGGAGAGTGGCTGTGCATTTAAGTTTCAGGCAGCTACCGCTGCCTGAAAATGATGTCCAGCACAGCAGACAGGGCAGGAAAGTCATCATGGAAAGGCAAATAAACCATCCAGATTTTTTTCTGGCTTTTGCTTCCAAACCTCCACACCCCCACACCAAATGGTCGTTTCCTTGTCTTTCAAATCTTGGGGTGCATCCCCCACCGCTTCTGAATTTAACGGTCAGGCCTGAGTCTTGGCAAGCCGTCTCCACCTACACACACACGTAAATTAAGCCCTGGGTCCTGTGCACATAATCAGTTGACCGCCCCTGTAGTGGGAGGCATGTCACAAACCGCCCAGGGTGGCCAGAGATGCACATTTTATGAGAATTTGCATCTCTGGCCACCCTAGTCCTTTCCCCCACCTTCCAGGACTTTGGGCCCCTGCTTTTCCGCCAACCTCTCACTGTGGCCCTGCAGCTACTAAATGTCCAAGGTCCCATTCACTCCTGGTGGGCACAGGCAAAGCAATGACCGAGTTAAGGGAGTTACACCAAGACTGCTTTTTAAACCCCAACCTTCAGTCCTGCAAGCAACTGGGGCCTCAGCCAATTTCCTTCGGGCAGACAGAATTGCTTGGTCTCGGTGGTCCATGCAGTCCTTGGCCTCGGCGGAGAATGCCGAGTGGGGGAGAATTCGTGGGGGAGATGTTACAAGTAATTGTGTTGATTGCACTGCTGTTTAGACTAGCCCACAAGCACAAGCTTCAGTCGGTTGGCCAGAGTTTGGCAAAAACAACCCGTGGCTGCAGCTTTCAGTTTTGGTTTGTTTTGAAAGTAGAACAGGAGCCTTCTCCGCTTGCTAGTTTGCTTTTAAAACAGAGTGCCTGGTATAGAGGCACAAGGCACGGAGTGGAACTATCGGTTCGCTAAGGGGGTTAATAGACAAGACAACAGCCTGCTGGAGTCTGGGTTTGGTCGGTGCAGCCCCCGGCCCAAAGCAAGTTTTTATGTGGCCCATTTCCAGGATCTGGCCCCTGGATCCAGTTCCCACCTCCAACCACTGAAAAACTGAGCTCAGGGTAAGGGAGCAGAGATGGAGTCATGCACAGAAGGAAAAGGGAGCGGAGCCATAACACAAATCCTTGACCTGGGCCCTTCTTTCCTTGAGCACATACCTTAAACACCCCTGCCCCCAACATGTATCCTTGGAGCTTGTACTAATTCTCAAAGTGGCCCCCAGGACAGGAAAGGTTCCCCACCCCTGGTGTAGAGCCCAATAATCGGGCAACCCCCTGCATGGATTTCTTCTACATTTGGGCAGCCCCCCGCGAGTGCTGCGAGAGCAAGAAGGCGCTGGTGAGGAAGTGGTCGCGTCTCAGACACGCTAGGCTTTCCGGCTGCAACTCTATGGTGCTGGTGGACCTGTGCGCACAGCGGCACTGGCCATAACCTAATTGGTGGGACATGGGCCCACCACATTGGTCTGCACGGCCGACTCTGGCTGTGCTGAGACCCTGCTGAGAGTGGGGGGTTGCCGGTCCAGTGGGGAAGAACCCCTAATAAATGGGCAGGTAGACACCTGGTGTGATCTATCCAACACCCAAAATGTCATACGAGAAGACTAACACAAATCAATTGGAAGGAGAGAGAGAGGGGAGAGCAGTGTTTCCTTCTGCTCATTTCCGCATTAATGCCCACCCCGTAGGATTTATACCGATAGCGGCATGGCAAAGGCTTGCATATGGTGGGAGCAGCACCTATCTTCTCCAGACTTTTATGACATTTGTCCTGGTGACGGCTAGACCAAACGCTCTTAGACTAACGAGACTATTGCTTTACTGAACTGAACACAGAGGTCAAAAGGAAGGTTGTACCATTTCCATAAAGATTATCTGACCCAAAGTGCTCTTGGGTCTACCTCACCCCTTGTCACTTACATTCCCCCTTTTGGGGGGATGCCATAGTATCGTGAGAAATCAGCTCATGCAAAGGGGGAAACGCTCCAGCAAGCATATGACTGAAAACCTAGAAGTCCTTCTCCCCTACCCCCAGGCAAGTAGGGACTATGGCCTGGACCTCATGGTCAAAGGCGGCCATGGAGGGAGGTCAGCCCCCGGTAGTCCCACGACCAGTGCTGAGGTCCCAGGACGGGCTAGTTCTGTGGGACTTTCTTCCCACCCGCGATTCTCAGTCCCCAGGGTAGCTGCTTCCTGCAGGACTTTGCCCCCTTCTCCTCTCACTTTTAGTAAATCGCCCAATCCCAGAATTCCTCCTGCCCCTCCCCTAAGCCTCTGTCCTCACCGCATGCACTGAATGTATTATTTTATTTATTTATTTACATTTCTTAACTGCCCCCTCATGCCCATGGCATCTCGGGGCGGCTTACAACATAAAAAAAATAATAAGTGAAATGACAATAAAACACAAAAATTAAAACTGCTAAAAATCCACCTAAAAACCACCCCCACCCCCAGAACCTTTTATCCCAACCCGCCCTCCCCTCCTCCGAAGGCCTGGGAGAACAGCCAGGTTTTACAGGCTCGGCAGAAGGCCATCAGACTTGGGGCCAGACAGGCCTCCTCCGGGCGGGAGTTCCATAGTCGCGGCCCAGCCACCAAGAATGCCCCCTCCATTGTGACCCCCTGCTTTACATGGGGGACCTCCAAGGCGGCGCCCCTGGCAAACCGAAGGGGTTTCCACGGGGCGCAGAAGGTAAGGCGGTCCCTGAGGTATGAAGACCATGTAGGGCTTTATAGGCCAAAACCAACACCTTGAATCTGGCTCGGTGCGCTATAGCTCAGGGTAAAGAAGCAGAGATGTGGGTATCCACGCAAGGACACGGGACAGTTCCATGATCTGAAGCCTCCTCTTCCTGAGCACACCCCTTAACAACCACTCCCCCCAATTTCTACATGGCCCCTTAGAGCTTGCCCTAAATTTTCAAAGTAGCACCTGGAGGGAAAAGATTCCCCAACCCTGTCCTAAAGCATGTCCAGGACAGCCTCATTCCATGTCTGTAGAATCCTAGACCTCTGTGTTTTGAACAATCTATTAACTGCTTCTTAGCAGAAGGTCAGGGGTCCAAGTTCTTGGCCCCATGTCCCCTTGACTATGAGCCTACGGCGAGGCTTGAAGAGCAGCCATGCTGATAAGAATTAAGGTGGGATAGTTCCAGATCTAAGGATCCATTATGACCTGTTTTGCACTTCTATGAAGCAACCAAAAGGTGGCCACTGTTGGAGACAGGGTACTGGGTTGGATGGTCTGATGATTTAGTGGGTGCTTTCATACATGACAGTACTGAGGCGTTGCCTCAGACATATCCATTCCGGAGGCAGGCCACCACTGTGGCCAGGGCCGGGCCCCTGAACTAATATGATGTGAGCCAGGCTCCCTGGGAGGGCATGGAGATGTAGAGATGTGCGTCCACCCCACCCCTACGCTGTGCCTGGCACTCCCCCCAAATGGGTAGCCATGGTGCCCAGAACTAGCAGGGACTCCGGACCAGGTCCAGTAAACTGGGCTTTCAAATGTGATAGCCCGTTTTACTCCCGGGTCAGGCGGTTGGATCCCGTCCACAGTGGCGGCTAGACCGGGCTGCGAGTTGGACACTTTCTCAAGTCACAGCCCGGGCTAGGCGGCGCCATGGCCGGGATGTATTCCAGGCAAAAATCTGGCGCCCTGGGAACTGACGGGATGGTGGCCCGTGGGTTAAAGCGGGGTAAAGTGGGCCACCGTTGCCTCTGAAAGCACCCAGTATGGCACGTCTTGTGTTGTAATGAAGTTGGAGCTCCATACAAAATGGTGACATAGCACCCTGACTAAATTGTCGCAGGCCCTCCATGGGCCAGGCCTCTTCGCTACGGAGGTCAGTGCAGCCATCTGTTATACAAGTGCTTCTCACGCTCATGTTGTCATTTCACATCCGTGCCCTTATTTATCCCAAGCTGACCTTGCAACAGCGACCCCTGCCCTGTGCCTGATTTTTGTAACTCCCCCCTCTGTGGGTTTCCAGTGGTGCTTCTCTGTTGCTTGAGACTTGTTCAGAATGTGGCAGCGCGGCTACTTACGGGTTTGGGCAGTAAGCTCGCCGTGCACTCTCTGCCCTGGCTGTCCGCGTAGCGGCAGAATAAATTTGAGGTGGCATTGCTGGTTTTCAGGGCCCCTGAACGGTCGAGACCCTGGCTAGATTCAAGACTTGCTCCTGGAGCCTTGGCCTGGTGAGTATCTGCGTTCAGAAACCACCGCTGTTTGGGGATCCCACCATCGTGCCTTAAGATAGCGAGCAATCAGGCTTCTGTTGTGGCGGGGCCCACAGCAAGAAACTCGCTCTTTCCAGATGTTCGTTCCCTCCCTCTTTACTTTCCCCTTTTAAATAAATAATTTCTATTTTAAATGGGCTTTATATTGTTTTATCATATTTTTATGTTGTGAAGTGCTTTGAGCACCACTTGGCCAGGGGATGGGACCATAGAAGGGACTCTAGAAATTTAATTAATTAATTTTTTATTATTATTATTATTTAATTAATATAATATAATATAACATAATATAAAAAAAAAAACAATGGCATAGACAGAAATAAGACTGAGAGCAAGCTTAATTTGTATTTCAGATACTTAATATGTAGCAGCTTCAATGTGACAAGATAAATTCTGTTGATCCCACTTTTCAGAGCAGCTGGACCGAGCATGGCTTTCTCCAAACTTATCACTGGGTGTTTTCAGACGTTATGTGGTCAATGTCAACCACAGTCAATTCCCTGTGGTGGCTTGGACCACGTAACGTCTGTTGGGGGGAACGGATGTTCCCCCCCCAGATGTTACCATGGCGGGGAATCACATTCACCACGTGAGAGGCAGAATCGGCGGGACCGGAGGCCGTCGCGTGGTGAAGGCGATTCCCCGCCGTGGTGACCCCCGCTGTCACGTCTGGACGGCAGCCACAGCCCGGAAGCCCCGCAGGGATTCCGGCCCGTGGCCATAGCGGGCGAGTGCTGCGGCGGCATTGGCTGCGGCGGCCGCCCGTCTCCCCAGAGGGCGGGCAGCGGGGAGCGTGGAGGGGGCGGGGCCATGTGGCCGCACGTTGCGCCGCGCGGCCCCGTCCCCTCCCCGATTCCCCACCGGGATCCCCGACACGCCTGTTAGGGCGTGATGGGTCATCCCAGCGGGGGATCAATTCATTGATTTCCGTCATGTCTGAAAACACCCACTATTCCCGTATAGCGTTATAAAGTGCTACACAGGAGTTTGAGCTTCACTGTCCACCCCACAGCACCCTCTGCAGAGCAGACACAGCATTGCTAATTTAGTGAACTGAACTCAGTTCACAATATCCTGATGCATCACTGAGCTCTTTCTTCTCTAACAATTTCAATATTCCTATTACATTAGAAAATAATTAGAAAAAAATAGAAAATTTAATTATTGCAGTTTGCACCTACCTGAATCCAGCCCTAAGATGGGACTGAGACATGGTAAATTAAGTAATTCCCATTTGTAAAAGGGGAAAAGGAGCAGAAATTAGAGGATATTGTCTGGGTGGTAGATGTGGTGTTATTTTTACATACACTCGTCTCCTTCTCCAAAGGCCTGGCGGGACAGCCAGGTCTTACACTGTCTACAGAAAGAGGGGAGGTCCGGGGCCTGGTGGGCCTCTGTTGGGAGGGAGTTCCACAGCCTGGGAGCGGCCACCGAGAACGCCCTCCCCATCGTCGCCACCCAGGCAACTTGGGGGACTTCGAGTCAGGCGTCCCCGGCCAACCACAGGGGCCACAATGCAATCCAGGACCTGAGATGGTCACGCAGGTAAGCCAGGCCCAGGCTGTTTAGGGCTTTATAGGTCATTACCAGCACCTTGAACTGGGCCCGTAAGATTATAGGCATCCAGTGCAGAGAATGGAGCACCAGTGTAACGTGCTCACGGCGACCTGTCCCCGTTAAAGAGACGGGCCGCTGCATTCTGCACCAGCTGCAACCTCCGGACCATCCCCAAGGGCAGCCCCACCTAGAGTGCGTTACAGTAGTCTGTTCTAGAGGTGATAAAGGCATGGATGATGGTGGCCAGATCTGAGTCCAAAACATACAGCCACAGCCGTCATATCACCCACAAGCCTAGGGCCCCACACGCATGTAGAATGCAACATATGCAAACTAGAGTGGAGTGCCACAGCTGGGGACCCATTCCCGCCTAGCGACGCCCTTGACATGAGCATATGCCAACCTCATGCTTAACATGTAACATCCTCCTCTGGAACAATTCAAGCTGGAACTAAATCAGCCCTTCCTGAATCGACCTGAATTCTCGTCTTTTGGGAAACCTTGTTGAACGTTCACGTCATTTTTTTACATTTGGGATTCTTCTCACCTATCCACCACTTGTGGTATTTCCATCAGCCAATTTCCAGCACTTTCAGGTCAATGAAAACCCAAGCAAATAGGTTCGTTTCCAACACCATCGGGAAAGTGGTGAATTCTCCATTTTCGACGAAAATGACGATGACCACGAAAAATCATTTCAACTTCAGTAGCGATGAAGGCGGTCTACTCACGTGCAGAGCAATAGTTTATCACCTTTCCCGTAATAAATTATCATGGCCGAATCATGCATTTCTGGCATGCAGTCAGGCCTAGCTTTGAAAATTCCGTCATAAGAACATGAGAAGTGCCATACTAGGTCAGACCAATGGTCCACCAAGCTCAGCATCCTGTCTCCGACCATGGCCAATCCTGGTTGCTTTGAAGAAGTACGCAACAGGTCATAATGGGGAAATCCATTCTCTGTTGTTCACTCCCAGCTCCCAAAAGTCAGGAAGTTATGTCCCCCAACCTACTTGTCTAACAGCTGTTAATGGATCTGTCTTTGCGATTAAGTTCCTTTAACTTACATCAGTGTGTCTTCAAATGAATTCTGGACACGGCTGAAACTTGTCTCCTGCTTCCATTACAAAGGAGGAGAGAAAGTTACTAGGCATCGCAACACTTTGTGTGTATGTATATATAATCACACACACACGACCTGATTCTATTGAGATTTTTAATATGAGAAGTGAGTCACGCAGTCAAAGCAAGAATGTCTCCCATCAGTGTTTATTTACAGGCATTGCACAAGCTCCAAATCGGATTGGCCTCAATTAATTAACACAGGTGATTTACTACTTTGCACCCCCCGGTTTCTCCCCTCCCCTCCCAGTCTCATCCAACCTCTTGATGAAAGGTGTATCTTTTGGGGTGAGTGCTAATGCAATCTCCCCCACCCCCCCTGGGCAATCGTTGTGGCTTTGAAAGCTCATGCAAAAAACATGAAGTGTAATTTTGACTCTGCTCTAGGATGACAAGGCAGGACATGTCTCGGCAGCAAGCACCAGCTTGATCAGAAAACGAGGCACTCTCCCTGCCTCTTAGGAGGCACTTGGCGGCCCAGGCACCGGGGAGAGAGGTAGGCAACAAGTGACACAACACCAAGAGGTTAAAAGCCTGTTATTAAGCTAGGCGTAAACGATCTTCTGAAACTTCCTCGTAGCAGAAGGGTAGGAAAAATACCAGCCTAAAGTGATTTCCTGGGAAGTAGCCCAGGTTGAATGGATGATTTTTATATTTCAATAAAGGCAGAGACATTTAAGGGGTTGCAAATCCGGCCCTCGGCCACATGGGCATTTCCCTGCTCCCTATATAGGAGGCAGCAAAGCATCAGTGGTGAACATATGCAACCTGCGGATGTCCGCTCCCTGCAACTCCAAGTCGGGGTGTGTGTGTCTGTGTCTGTGTCTGTGTCTGTGTCTCTCTCTCTCGGAACTACAGGGCACGGAGGCTACTGAACTCCAAATTCAAGCTCTTCCCCCTTTGCCTGCCGCAGGAGCAAGGAGTGCAAACATCACCGTTTAGTGAGCTTCGTTAAAAACCTGCACATGTACAGAGAAAATGCACCACCACCCCCCGACTGCGGCAGGCTGCCAAGTGGCCCACAATGCAAGACTCAGCCGCAGCTCTTTGAACCCTTCAGACTCCAAGGGTAAGTGCCCCAGCCACCCGCAAGAAATTGTGGTGTGTGCATTCGGGATGCCCACCCCCCTTCTAAATATAGCCCAGGCCTGCGACCAGCACTCCCACCCCACAAACCCTCCCTGCTACACTCCTGATTTCCAGTGCTGCTGCTCAAACAAGCCATCTCTGCTGTAAGCAGCTGAGCCAACCAGCTCTCTCCCTCCCAGAGAGAGGAGACAGATGCACTTACGAAACGGAGACAGAAGCATCCACCTTTACCTTCCTGCAAAGTCCCACACCCTGACATTCCACCCACGCTCAGTGCAAGAATACCCTCATTTGCATGGGCTGACTCACATACGTGGACACAAATTTAAAAATAGCCTAGCTGCAATCTTCGAGGATGAGCGGGGTGGGGAAATAACACCCATAACACTCCCTCACGCTAGCCTGACTTAAATCCCTGCCCTTACAAATTCCTTTCCAAAGCTCTATCACCTGCTTGCTGTGCTTTTTAATCCAGCCTGGAGGACTTTCCATAGTATCTATATAGTCAAACAGCTGGTGTTGCAACATTAGCAGTGTGGCTGGGTAGTTGAGCTTTAGGGCAATCATGCTAGAAGTGCCAGGGGTGTGGCTAAAATGGGCCCTAGAGCAGAAGTTGGAATGGGACCCCCATGACCCTGCTTCCATTGGCAGAGGATGAAGCTGTACTAGGGACCATGCCCCCCACCCCCTTTTTCAGGCTTGCGGGCCCAGGTGCAGATGTTCCACCTGTCTATATTATAAGTATAGCCGTACCATCTTTTGCACCAGGCAGTCTAGCTACACCCATGACCACAGGACTTCTAGTATGATTAACCCCCAGGCTTAGCTACCCAGTCACACTGCTAATGCTGCAGCACCTGCTTTTTGATTACAGGCAATATGCAAAGTTCATCTCTGTGCCTTTAGGGGTCACCTTTCAGATAGCTTATTAAGACAATGAATCGGAGGTGGGAAGCACCATTTTAATTTTCATTCCAGCTGATTCATGTTATTGTTACTTCAATGCTCGGTTGTAAGGGTGTGCTGTTAAAGCAAGTGATATTAACATTTCAAAGCTCCCCAAAGTTTTGAAACGCTCCCAAGCATAAAGAACAGTTTGTTTCAATTCAAATCGCTCTAATCCAGACCTTCCCATAACCACAGTTGCATTCTTCTCTCTTGGAAAACATGCCCTTGCTCATCAAAAGACGGCATGAGCACACTCACCTTGGGCTGAGCTTTGTCTCCAGGCGTTGCTATTTTATGTGTGGAGATAAAGAGACAGAGAAGCTACGACTGAAGACCAGGCACCGCTCCCATTCTTCATTCCAAGTGCATAAAGAGGGACAGAAGCCATGCCCCCAGCCACCACACCCCCAGCCTCCAGAAGCCACACCCTCAAGTTCAATTAATGCAAAAAAACCACCACCCCAAAACACCCCAAGCCCCTCATGGGACAATCAATTCAAAACCACCTCCACGCCCAATGGACAGGCATCCCCCACATATGAAAATGCCAATGTTATTCCAGCTAGCCCCATACCATGCCACCCCTTCCCTTGGACCAGAGACCCGTGCGCACTGCACTCTCCCTACTACTCCCAATAGAGAAACACATTGAAAATGGATCCCTGCCTATGACTCACGTATTGGGCGTTTTTAAACGAGCAAGGCTTGATGAGGGATCTGTGGGCGCTGAGTGGGGGCTGGCTGTAGAACACCCACGCACATGGGGAGCAATTCTAATGGACGGCTCCCACCACAGCACTCCCACCACCATAGACCAGCCCAGCAAGCATCTCATATGGGCAGCCGTTGTCCCCCCCCCCCACTCCTTGCCTGTCAACCACCCACGCCCTGCCCAACTGCCACCCTCTGCCATGATGCACAGCCGTGGACACCAGTAACCCCCTCCTGCCCATGATCCCAAGAGCCGCGCCAACTGCGGACAGTCCCAGCCAACAGCAGAGGCGCACACTGAGCAGGACACACACATCATGGCTGTTCTCTACGGCTCTTCTCTCGTGCATCGCGAGAGCAGTTTGTTGTGCTTTGAGCTGACGTGGTGGTGTATTTCTCGTGCGTCTCCTTTAAGAACTCCCAGCAGGGCTGTGGGCAGGACCAGGGAGGCAGTGGCGCTGTGGACCTGTCTGCTAGTGTGGGTATGTGCCCTGTTTGATATGGTCAGATGTGTGAGCACCAGTCCCCACACTTCTGGCTTCCCTTGGACAGCACTCTTCGGATTTTTCAGCAGTACCCCATGCGTGGCCATGAGTTGGTGCTGTGTGGGTCACGGGAGCACACATCCCCCCACACTACCTTCAAACCGGTAGTCGGGTGAGTGGTTAATGGGTAGCCATGTGTGGTAGCATTCTCATCTAACACCCCCAGTGTCATGACACCAGGTCTTGCCATAACCCCCACACCCCATCGCCTTCTGCTGGTCATTGGCTGGAATGCCAAATACTACCCCTTGCCGTAACTCCAACTAATCCTTAGTCATCCCACTCTGCTCACAGCCTCCTCTTTGACATTCCACTCAATCCCGGTCACCTTTTCCTAGTCACCAGGGCTTGGTGGTGGTACCAGGAACAGCAGCCTCCAGCCCTGTCTTCATCAAACTTTATTCAGTTCTGAGACAGGGGTGGCAAGCGGGGGTGGGAGAAGGACCACTAGAGTAACGAGGCCTAGTAGGGTTGCTCTACTGTTCCTTCTGAATAACCCCTCATGCTTCTGGAGTTGAGTGGTGGGACTCGTGGCACAGCCTTGAGCTGGGGCAACTCTTTTTTTGTTTTCATATTAGGCACTGGGAAGGCGTACTAAATCAGCAGGGGAGGAAAAACCACCTTAGCAAGGATGAAGGCACCCCAGGAAAGGTATAGGTCAGGAGTGGAAGAACTATGGCTTGGCGCTGAGGCAGTTCAACTGTCTCAGCAGTACCTCAGAATGTCAGCAGCCAAGATGGGGCTGCTCCCCCCCCAGGGCAAAATTAAAGGGTCCCATGGCCCCTCCCCTCCATAGCCCTACTCCTTTAACAATTGGCTGTCCGGTGTCTTCTTCCAAAAACAAAGAAGTGTGGCGAGTTTACACACACACTTTCCTTTTCCCTCTCTTACAACCACCTGTCAAGGGGGATTCAGGAATTGGGGATTTACGAAAAGTGAGGGCGGCTGGGGATAGAGCCTCGCAGAAAGAATGCCACCTCAGCAGCTGAGAGTCACAGGCTGGGAAGGGGCCCCCACAGAAACAGCCCATCCCAATGTTTCAGGAGCACTGGACCCGAGGCTACGAAGACTGACTCCTCACCCCTGGGGGACCCCCTCCAATTGTAGGGCCTGGCTCTAAGCCAGGACCACAGAGAACTGGTGGTATCAGTCACAAATTTATTTATTTTATTTACCCACTTAAATGTATACCTTACCCTCACTGGATAAGACTCATGGTAGTTTACAGAACAACCCGCCCCCCCCCAAGCCACCACCACGTACAGGTATATAAAATTCCCCTAGAAACACCCCCAGCCTCTATCCGCACCTGCCAACGCTTGGACAGAAAGAACGGTCTGGAAAATGCTCAGGCTTGGGCTCGGACGAAAAGCCTCCAGGGGAACGGAGGTTCCATATCCTTGGGGAAGCCACCAAGACAGTCTCTCTGTGACGATAGAGGTCGAGAAAGAATGCTCCATCGCAAGTCCTGTCTGAAGTCAGCATTTTGAATTACTCAGGGAAATAACTGTGTTTCTGTGAAATATTGCCAAATGCCGTTGCCTGACATGAGTTCCATCTCACTGGACAGTACAGTTAGAGCTCAATAGCATCAGCTTAAATATTGCCATGCCAAACAGCTTAAGGACAGAAAGCCAGAGTCCAAGCGAGAAACCAGATTCCATACCGTATACTGAAGTCCTTGGGCAGTGCGAGCAGGAACTTTCCTTTGGAAAACACAGGCGTTACCAGCTGCTAATGCTAGCCACTCATTTTCAGTTGCTAACTCTCGTCTTCCAACATGGCCATACTGAAACAGGTAGCTCATTTGCTGTCTGCGGGTAATACCCACGTTTTCCAGTATCGATTTTCCAGTTCCCGATTGCTAAATCAGGACAGAAAACTGAAAGGTTGGGACCAGACGCCAACGTGCCAGGAATGAAAGTCAACGTTCCAGGACATGGGGTATGCAAATTGGGTAGAAATAAGTTTTTGCAGAGACTTGTTTCAGCTTTAATTTGTACATACAAACTGGTACCCTGCTACAGGAGGGATGCGTGCTTGAGTCACATTGAGCAAGGAGGTTGCAAACAAGCATTGTTCACCGGCACGCATTTGCTGTTCTGCTTGATAAGCGCACCAGTCTATCCCCATCTACGCTCATCCGAGGGACTGTAGAGATGCGGACGTTTATGAAGGGACGTCACAGACCCATTTTAGTTTCTTCTGGTCTCTATGGTGGCAATGGAATGTCCTGAAAGCACCATCCAAGCTTAAAAAGGACCAAGCCCATGACTGAAAAAAGTCACTTTCATGCTCTGCATGGTTTGGGATAGCTGTGTTTGGAAGAGGTTTCTATTTCTTGAAGCTATGGAATGGGCAGGCTGCAAGCTAGAGCTCCTCCAAGAGCAACTCTTAGCCGGTGGAAGAACAAGTCATTGCATGGGACAAGGCACATCACAGTCACGGGAGCGAGGACTAGAACCATCACTGTGATTATGCTGGCTCACTAACACATCTTTGCAGACCCTGGTGATGGGTCCCTCACAACAACATTCAAAATGTATCGATGTTCAATCAGTTTCAATAAAACATGCTTCTGGTTTGTGTAATGACAATGATGGGCGTCTTCAGATGGACAGCACCCACGCCTCTGCCTCACTCCTGGGTGGGGTTTAAAGGCGGCCCACCAGATGTGCAAGCAGAGTAGAGGCGGAGAAGATTATGCCTACTCCGGGGCTGCCACAAACCTGGGGCACCAGCCGGAGGCAGGGCTGCTGTCTATCTGCTCGGCCGATGGCCACTGCAGCTCCACTCTCCGTCGGGGGATGCTCCGGGCAACACCATAGAGAACGTTGGGTGATCTGCCCGCCGCTCTTGGGTGTGTGGGGAGTGGAGTGCTGCGCAGAAGGGCTGTGGGCCGCCACAACAGACACCAGGTTGTTTAAACCCAACCCAGGCAGGGCTGCAAGTAGGCATGTATGGGGGGGGGGGCACTCCCCCAACCTGCTCCAGGGGGTGGGTGGGTGAGCATCTCTGCATCTGTATGAAAACACCCAATGTTGTGGTAGAGGGTGGGGCTTTATCAGATGGAGTAGAGTACAGGTTTGGTGTTGGGCTTGATTAAAATCAAGTCGAAAGGCCAGCACTCCTTTGCAATGGGAGGCATTTGTCAGGTGAAGAGCATGAGGAATCCAATAAAGCTCCTCCACTAGGTAATTGAGGAAAAGCAAGAGGAAATTGCAATGAAGGAGCTCGGGGGTGAAGTGGGGTGGGGTGGGGGGAGCTTTAGAAGAAAGGGGGCAGAAGGCAAGGTTATGTGCTTGCCATTCCACCCACTCTCTTTTATTGGATCAAGATTGGTCAGCGAAAGTATACAAGTCTACACGCTGCAATGAGATCTTTCCCAGGTGAGGTTGCAGCTTGTCTGCATGACAGCATCCTCGGCTGTCATCGCTTGAGGACACCACGACTCTCCTGGGGCTTGGCCTTCCTGCCACCCCGAGCTCCACCGACCAGCGGGCCAAGAACTCGTGAGGTTGCAGCTCGTCTGCATATGCTCCCAGCATCCTCGGCTATCATCGCTTGAGGACACCACGACTCTCCTGGGGTTTGGCCTTCCTGCCACCCCAAGCTCCACCAACCAGCAGGTCAAGAACTTGTGAGGTTGCAGCTCGTCTGCATACGCTCCCAGCATCCTCGGCTGTCATCGCTTGAGGACACCACGACTCTCCTGGGGCTTGGCCTTCCTGCCACCCCAAGCTCCACCG
>QEPC01004922.1:11210319-11230987 GCA_003113815.1 Sphenodon punctatus
GCATCTTCATGAATGTTAGACCCCTTGTCTCTCCCTCTGTTCCCCTTCCTAAGTCTCTCCCCCAGCTCCTGTCTCTCAGATTGTAAGCCCTAGGGGCAGGGACCGTGTCTATTTTATTACTTTGTAAAGTGCCAGGTACACTGCTGGCGCTATATAAATGTTTGTTAATAATAATAATAAATTAAAAGTCAGAATTATAGACATTTGTTTATTCACGTTTTCCCCCCATCCTTCCTACTAAGGCTCAGCACAGGCTGCAACACAAAAACTATGAAGACCACAGCAAATGCATAAAATAAAAGCCAAATATTAAAATACACAAAAAATCAAACTAATAAAAAACCCCATACCCATAATTCCCCTGCCCCTACCTGCCAAAGGCCTGGCCAATCAAAGAGACCTTACGTTACCTCCAGAAAATGAGCAAGCTCAGGCTTAGACAAACCTCAAAAGGGAAGGGTTCCATATTGTGGTCAAATGCAAGTGATATATACAAGTCCTTTGTAAGCAATTGCTTTCATGATATATACCCATCTTGCATATTCTCAAGTGATAGTTCGGATTTGTTACATGCCTGAGGAAGGCCCTATCTAACCTAAGAGCTTGCAGACCCTCATCAATAATAGTTGGTCCAATAAAAGAGATCATCTGAACTACTTTGAATCCATCTCTACAGTAGGGTATTTTTCTACCTTCAAGCGTCTCTCTTGGAGGCCACAAGATGGAGCCAGCTCTATTCAAGAATTGCAGATTAAACTGTTCTCTGCAGGAAAGACACAGCACTTGGACGTAAGGGAGGTGGGGGAATCAGAAACCAGACTAATAGGATGTTAAGTCTGGGCTGGGAAACAATACAAGCAGGAAGGCTGAGCTAGGCTAATCAATACCGTAAGGCACACAAAAAGGCTTCAGTGGGACTACGCTGGAGGAAAGCCACTTTCACGCGTTACCTTGGAGGGCGGGGAAACAAAACCTCCGTCAGGGCAAGCGCAGCTCTAGTCTCATGGGAATTAGCGTATGTAGGAAAGCGTTACTCCACCTTTATCTTTGTGCATGACCAGGTTCCCCAATGTAGCTTTTACAAGGACTGATGTTCTTGTGGGATAAAAGCAGAATAGCACATTCCAACATGCACTAATTCCTATGAGAATAGAGCCGCGATTGATATCGCAGAAGTTTATCTTCCTCCCAGATAACGTGAGAAAGTAGCCTGAGTTGAGGGGTGGATCGCAACCTAGGCCTGCCAAAACAGCAGAACCACAAGGGGACAGGGAAGAAACGCGATCAAGTCCGTTCCAAAGAGATGCTAAAGCCGTGGGTGTCATTTCCACTATAGCCTAATTAAATTCCTATGCTACAGCAGTGTTTGCTGATGTGTGTCTCTTATCTGGGTAACACACTGCAGGGGCACGTTCCTACCACACCATTGTCCTGCCTCCCTATTCCCTCAGATTTTTGACTACATCTCATCTTCAATTAGATTTAAAATCATTGGGGATGGGGAGGGAGAAGAGCCCACGTTGTATTTATTACTTATCACACCCTAGCCCAAATCTTAATCCTGCCTGCCAAAGGGGGGGGGGGGGGGGGGGGGGTAGGAGAGGACAAGCCTAAGATGATGACCCTTCCAAGCAGAGGGAAATCCATAACAGCAACTACTTAGAATATTTCTCCATGTGTCCTTGCTGTATGCACTCAACAGGCAGAAGGTACATGCAAGAGGGCACCCCCAGTTGACTGAGAGGTCAAGGCCAGTAGCATAGCTGGGTTTAAAAAGGATTGGATAAGTTCTTGGAGGATAGGTCCATTAAAGGCTATTCATGAAAGTAGGTTGGGGATGTCATGTAACCTCTGACTGTCAGGGGCTGGGAGCCAACAGCAGGAAATGGATCATGCCACTGCAATCGATTCAGTACTTTCCAAAGCAATTGAGAATGGCCACTGTCAGAGACAGGATGCTGGGCTCTGTGAACCACTGGTCTGACCCAGCATAGTGCTGCTTATGTTCTTATGCAAGGGTGCACTCCCAGCTGACCTCAAGGGTGTGATGGGACAGCAAGGCCCTAGGCCATTTACAACTTTCTAGGTCAAAACCAGCATCTTGAATTGTGCCTAGAAAGCTATTGGCAGCCAGTGCAAACTCCAGCCACCAGTGGACGGTGATGCCACCAAGCCCCCTGCCAACAGAATGCAGGCTGCCACGTTCTGCACCGGCTTCCAAAGAATCATCGGCGTGCTCCTACAGCACCTAGAACAGACCTCTTCTCCTTGCTGAGGCTACGGGCTAGATCGCAGTTTTACTCAGCACCAGAATTTGTGGGAGACAACGCACTTGAAAAATTGGCATGCGCGCTTGACATTGCTAGTTGGGGGTGCATCTAGAAGGGATGACATCAGCCACCTTCCTAAGATCCGAGGGTTGTGCAATGACTTGGCAGGGAATTGTCCTTCCCTGCAAGGCAGTCCCACGCAGGAGCTACATACACCGAAGCATCAGCAGCGTGCGATGTGACCAGATGTTCCTCCTTCAGTAGGTCGGGGATGCCGACTGCTCTATCATGCTATCCCTGGGAGGCTAGACCAGACCATTTAAATTTGTCACATTTGTCAGGCTCTGGCCAGTCCTTCCCGGTGGAACACGGGGCCCAAGCTGTGGTGCCAGTTGGCACGTGGGAAGTGGAGAGCATGGGAGATGGACCCCTGCCTGTCATTTCTATGGCTAGCGAGTCCCTCTGGGTCTGTCACACACACCCATGCGGTCTGCGTTGCACATTCAGACAGTATAACAGTAGGGGGAAAAGACTGACATTTAGTAAGGCAATGGGCTATTTTGCTTGCTTATTTAGATATATACCCCCACCCTTCCCGTTAAAGCTCGGGGCAGCTTACGACATAAAAACCATATAAACATGGAGTCTGGGTGTGCTCCTCGATTCACGGCTCAGCCTGGAATCTCAGGTTGTGGCCGTGGCAGGGAGCGCGTTTCGGCAGTTACATCTTGTCCGGCGGCTTTGGCCGTATCTCTCAGACTCTGACCTCACCACTGTCATCCATGCCTTCATCACCTCGAGGCTGGATTACTGCAACGCGCTCTACGTGGGGCTGCCCGAGAAGCTGGTCCGGAGGCTGCAGCTGGTGCAGAATGCCACGGCCAGTCTCCTTACGGGGGCGATCTGCAGGGAGCACATGACACCTGTGTTCCAGGCTCTGCACTGGCTGCCTATAAAGCACCGGGCTAGGTTCAAGGTGCTGGTTTTGACCTTTAAAGCCCTTCACAGCCTGGGCCCTGCCTATTTGCAGGATCGCCTGATTCCTCATGTGCCCGTGCGAGATCGTCCGTGGGAGCCTTTCTGGAGGTTCCCCGGCCGAGATGGGTGGTCACTGATGTGAGATCTTTTTCAGTGGCTGCCCCCGTGCTGTAGCATTCACTCCCCCAGGAGGCTCGGTTGGCCCCCACCCTCCTGTCGTTTCGATGTTTGTGTAAGACCTGGCTGTTCCGCCAGCGCTTTGGCGAGGGGGTGGGTGGTGGTTATTACTTGTTTTAAAATTTGTAGATTTATTTTTAAGTGTAGATTTTTAATTTGTAGATTTGTTATTGTATTTTTTGTGTGTGCATGTTGTTCGCCGCCCCGAGCTGCCTTTGGGCAGGAGGGGTGGGATATAAGTTTTGAATAAATAAAAAGTTACATCTTCAGGCTGTTCACCCCAAGAATTAGGAACCATTTAAAACACTGAAATTCTTACCATTTTAACAAGAGTGCCCAGGCCAAGCAGGGTCACCTCGCCCCATGGGCCCCAAGTTATTTCAGTTTTACACCCTGCCCTTCCTGCCAAAAGTTGGTTCAGAGCAGCTTACAATATTAAAACAAAATACAAATATAAAACCACCAAGAATACAAAGACAGAACTCCCCACAAGCCCCTCCCCAACCCCCGCTGCCAAACGCTCTTGTGAAGAAGACAGTTTAGCACGGCCTCATGAAGGCGCTCAAACCCAGACACAAACCAACCTCCCCAAAGAGGGAATTCCACTGTTCTTAACTTGGTCTCCTAGGACAAGGAGCGGCAGCCGAGAACACCCTCCTTGTCATGGAGACCAAGTTTAAAAACTGGTAACTCCAAACAGGCATGCCCAGCCGACCGCAAAGGGTCATGGTAGGCCAGCTGATCTTCCAGATAAGTGGGTTCTAAGCCATTTCAGGGCTTTTAAAAAAAAAAAAAAAAAAAAAAATTCAAAACCAGCACCTTGAATTGTGTCCGGAATAGGCACCCAGTGCAGATTTCGGCACACCCGTGCTATGTGCTGCCAGTGACCCACCCCTGTAAAGAGCCAGGCTGTTGCATTCTGTTGCGGATCCCTACTCTACAGCAGACAAGATGTTCTCAATGGCATTTAGGAGACAAAGCAGAGCACGGCTTAAGGATCTCAGATGTACTCCAGTGGTAACACGTGGGCTCCTGCCCTCTCCATTATACAGGGGGGGGGGGGGGGATGTACTGCTTTTGGAGCTCTTCAGCTTGGCCAAGTTGCTCTTAGTCTTTGGCTCAACTCAACTCACTGCTGGGAATGGAGAAGTGCCTCTTCTTGCATGGCTGAAGACCCAAGAATGGTTTAAAAAGCTCACCTCAATTTATTTATTGTGCATTGTGGGAGGCTACTAGAAGAAAGAAAATGATTTTGAGAAACACTCATATGACATGCCCAGCAGGGATTAAGGGCTTCCCAAGATTTGCTGCTCACAGTTACATTAGGGTTTGTTCATTTTAAAGATTTTCCTGTAGTCTTATGGATGCAGAAGGAAAAAAAAAAAAGGTAAGATTTGCACTTGAGGACAAGTGTTTTAAAAGGCAGTCTAAGCTATGAAGTCATTCGAATAAAATAGGAATGCAGGGTTAAACACCTATGAAGCTAAGGGGAACACCCTTAGATTTCAGCATGGGGCTCATTCTAGTTGCTGGGAGTGATCCTGTTTGCACTACAGTTTTTGGACCAGTTGCTTTATAATTTCCCCATCAGTTTAAATAATAATTAAAAAGGCTGGACTGCCCTTCAAAGGAAAGGGGAGGGGGGGGTAGGTTCTGTAGAGTTCTTGAACTCTATACAAGACCACCAAGGACTGAGATTGGCAAGCTTGTTTTAAAATTGGTTTCATGCTATATTAAATACTTACATAGCTTGTTTTGACAAGGGATTAGATTCTTCCCCTTTCACTGGCATACTTCCGGGTGGCTGCCACCGAAACCACATGAAAGTGTAACACACAGAAGTAAATACGTGAACATTTCTTTACCCAGCCTTGAAGAGGAAAGTTTTTTTGAGTTTGCATTTAGCTACTGAACTAGCACCAGTTTAGAACACAAGCTCGTCTTCACAACACATTGCAGCACACCCAACTAGCAGCTTTTAAATGGGACACGCTCACATAGGTTCCCCCCCCCCCCCCGAGTGCGTGTCTGAAGGTGACATGGGTGGGCACGTGCTCCAGTGACCCATGTGCCACTGACTCATGCCCCCCCACAGAGCATCAGGGGGAAATCGGAGATGCTCCACCCCCAGCCACGCACTGCCCGCTTCTGCCCCTGCATGCACACCCAGTGCACCCGTCATGGCCCATTGAAACCCCCACCCACTCACCAGACGTGTCAGTGCTACACATGGTGCACATGAACCTGACCCCAGGCCGTGCCCGTTAAAAATGGCCTATAACCCAGAGCTGCTGCTGCTTCCAAGGGAGAAAAAAAAATTAAATTAAAACGTGACAGGGCTGGATTCATCATGGCCAAACTGTTGCCAGGAACAAAAGGGAAGTGAAGAATTCCGGTTGTAGTGGTGGTTCTTCAGCAGAGTTGGTTCAACTTGGTGAATTAAAACTAAATTTGGTTTTGCTTGAAATTAAACTTTTAAAATCATTCCTTATTTCTCGGGAAATCTAAAGTTTGCTGTTTTTGCATGCCTTTTTGCTTTCAGTTAAATTTCTTCATTGAAGCAAGCCTGAGGTTTTAGAAACTGGTTTCCCCATAAAAATCCACTTTTGTGAAATTCTATAAACTCTTGTAGACATCATGCTGTGTTCCCTTGTATGAAAATGCTTTTTACCATTTTCTCCACACACCCCACTGGCTTTCCTTTCAACATCCCCCTAAGCAAAAGCCGTCTCTCCTGAATACCACCATTTAGTTATCTTGCAATACTCAAAACCACATCATGGCAAGATTTGACAAAATGTTCTGCAAGTTTAAACGGAGATTTGTATTCGGCAGTTTTAATGAGGCAACGGAAGAGTTTTTCCAGCTATGATGTCTAGCAGATCCACATGAGAATGAAGAGCCCATGCCCTTTGAGAATACGACTAGAGAAAAGTTAACCAATCTTCCCCACCCACAAAGAGTTTCAAGTCTATCCCAGTCACATAATATCTTGTGTTGAAAAAGGTCTTGCACTTTTTCTGCTTTCTCCTTGCTTGGAAGTAGAGCAAAGTGACCACTAAGTTTGTTTCTACTAGCTCTAGCTCAAGATGGGATTTGTCAAGAGCACAAGAGCAGAGAATAGCCTTGAAACTCTTTGTGGGTGGGGAAGATTGGTTAACTTTTCTCTAGTCATACTCTCAAAAGACATGGACTTTTCATTCTTGTGTGGAACAAACGTTCATGCAGTTGAGGCCTGGGGGAGGAAAGGGGGCGCAGGGAGCCACACACGTGTGTCAAGCCAACCCCGCCCTTGCACTGCACCCAGTGGTCCACCTCCCCAACGATGGGTGGCCATGGTCACCCATCATGGGGGTCACTCTGGACCAGGCCAGGCTGGGAACAGGGGCTTACCACATGCAATAGCCTGCTGTAGCCTGAGTGGGCAGGCGGTTTCCTGGGTGTGTTGGCAGCTAGCCCAGGCTACGACCCCCGAGGCCTCCAGGACCACAAGCCAGGCTAGCTGCTGCCACCCCACCCAAGGGAATTCTGGCCCTTAAATGTAACTGTGGCCCTCAGGACAAAAAGTGGATCCAAAACACACCCCACTGTGCTACTTCCCAGAGCTCTCAGCCTAAGGCTCCAAATTACAGTTGTTTGGTTTGAATGTCCTGCTATGCGCTATCAGAACAGAGTGGCAGTTCTTCAAAGTATTCCCCAAAAGATATTAGCCACTGGGTGCGGAGGTTGGAAATCAACTGCCTGGCATGATGTCATTCCATGGTGGAGCAGGTTGAGCGCACATTCAACTGCTCCATATTTGACCACAGGAAGGGCTCCCATTCGATGGCAGAACAGGAAGCCATCCTAAGCCCAGCAGACCTGCAACTCCTAAGGCCTGCAAGCCTCAGCTAGCGAGTGAAGTCAATGAAGCAGAAAGCCGTGGAGTCGGCAGGCATTCAGCGCCCAAGCCCGCAGCTCGGAATGAAACGGACAAACAGCACCAATGTCCAAGGGGCCCAGGGGATGAGGCAGGCTTTCTGCTCCTGAAGCAGAATGGCCCCTGCTGTCCTGGCTGGGCCAGGGCGACCCGCGAGGTCTCTTCCAACTCAGATTCTATTAACATCCCATGGGGAGGAACAGTCAGTCGTGAACAACGTGTGCGCTCGCCAAAGCCACTCTCCAGGTTTGTTCTGGGCAGCAAGTCACAGCAAAAGCATGTTTGCAGTGTGTCAAAATCCATGCTTGAAATTATTATATTTCTATAGCGCAATGTACCTGGCGCTTTACAAAAGACGAGAGGGTCCCTGCCCAAGAGCTTACAATCTAAAGACAGGGGGAGGGGAGGCAGGGGAGGGAGAACAGAGGGAAAGACAAGGGATGTGGCATTCATGAGGATGCGAGAACTCAGGTACATGTTCTTGCCTTTGTTACAGACTAAATTGGGAGTTTACAGGTAACAGGTGGGGAATAATCCTGGATACGGATGATTAGCAAGAGTAAGGAAGGGCGGAGCAGACTCCTTCCTTAAACCCCCTGCCCTCCTCCACCCTCTTCCTTTGCTGCTCAGGATCTTGCATCATTCACCACCTCAAAGATTGACAAGATCCGTCAGGACATTGCCTGCCTCCCACCCACCTCCTCCTCCCGTACCTCCCCCTCACATCCTTCCCTCCTGCCTCTCTCGCTCTCTTGAGGAAATCTCCACTCTGCTCTCTTCAACCAACCCCTCCACCTGCCCCCTCGACCCCCTCCCCTCCTGCCTCCTGCACTCTATTACTCCCACTGTTGCTCCCCCCCCCCACATCATCAATCTCTCCCTTTCCACAGGCTCCGTCCCCTCTGCCTTTAAGCATGCCACTGTCTCCCCCATCCTCAAAAAGCCCACCCTGGACCCATCTGACCCGACCCTAGCTATCGGCCAGTCTCCCTCCTTCCCTTTGCCTCAAAGCTCCTGAAATGTGTCTACTCCCGCTGCCTGGACCTCCTCTTTGCCAGCTCCTCCCTGGACCCTCTCCAATCCGGCTTCTGCCCACTCCACTCTACTGAAGCTGCCCTGGCCAAGATCACCAATAATCTACTTGTCGCCAAATCTAAGCGCCACTACTCCATTCTTGTCCTTCTTGACCTCTCTGCTGCCTTTGACAGTCGACCACTCTCTCCTATTGGACTCGCTTTACTCTCTGGGCTTCCGCGGCTCTGTCCTTGACTGGTTCTCCTCCTACCTCTCTGACCGCTCCTTTAAAGTCTCGCTCCCCAAGTCAAACTCCTCCTCCCCCCCTCCTCTCCATTGGGGTCCCCCAAGGCTCTGTCCTTGGCCCTCTCTTCTCTATTTACACCCTGTCCCTTGGCAAAATTATTGACTCCCACGGGTTCCAATATCATCTCTACGCTGATGACACCTATCTTTCTACCCCCCCCTCTCTCCTCTTCTGTCCATTCACGCCTCATCAACTGCCTCTCTGATATCACCGCCTGGATGTCCCGACGTCAAATCAAGCTCAACATTGCCAAGACCGAACTCGTTTTTCCTCTCTCCCCTTCCTCTCCCTCTAACCTGCATCAATGGAGTCGCCCTCCATCGTGTTCTCCAAGCCCGCAGCTTGGGCTTCATCTTTAATACGCACCTCTTTTAAACCTTACATTGACTGTTGCCAAATCCTGCCGATTTGCCCTCTAACATTGCTCGGATCCGTCCCTGTCTCTCTACCTCCTCGGCCAAAATTCTTGTTCGTGTCATGGTTCTCTCTCACCTCGATTACTGCAACCTCCTCCTTGCTGGCCTCCCTCGCTCTCACCTCTCCCCCCTTATCGCAATCTAAAACTCCGCTGCTAAAGTCATTCACTCTGCCCATCGCTTCAATTATGTGCAGCCTCTCCTCTTCTCTCTCCCCTGGCTCCCCATTCCTGAACGTATCCTGTTTAAACTCCTAGTTTTCACATTCAAAACACTGCACAACCAAGCTCCCCCTTACCTCTCGGACCTAATCTCCCTACGCACTCCTGCACGTGCTCTCCGCTCTTCCCTCACTCACTCTCTCTCGTTTCTCCTGCACCTAACCACCTTCGACCCTTCTCCCTCACTGCCCCCCATGCCTGGAACTCCCTCTACCCACATCTGCCTTGCCCCCTCCCTCCGCTCCTTCAAATCCCTCCTCAAGATCCACTTTTTCCTCACTGCCTTTCCCAATGCCTGCTAGTCGTTCCCCGTATACTTACTGTCTGCCCTCCTCTGCAGACTGCTGCAACCAACCTGATTGTAGCCAAGCCAAGCACACGCACCTGAGACTTCGCATCCGCTTGAATGTTTGTTTGTCTTCTCCCGTCTCTCCCTCTGTCCTCTGTCCCCTCTCCCCCTCCTTCTTTTAGATTGTAAGCCACAGGCAGGGACCACGTCTATTGTATGCTTCTGTACAGCACCAAGCTCATGACTGGCGCTATATAAATGTTTATAATAATAATAGTGAGGGCAAGGCGGATGAGGGCAGGGAGAGAGTTCCAGGCCAAATGCAACGATCGCCTCGTGTTTGGTGGCAGAATAGCAGCACATGGAAACACGCCCATTTTAAATCAAACCATTACTAAATAGGGTTTGCTCTGGTAACAGACAGTGCTCCGCGAGACGTTTTCCTTTCTGCACTCACAACAGGGCAAGTGTGCCTTTCCATATTTTGCTTTTATGGCTCATTCTCCATTTCAAAATAAAGTCATTCACAGGTTTCTCTCCCCAACCCAAATGTGGTGCAATTTAAGACGCAAATTAAGAGCCAGCAGTGCAAAGCCTTAAACTGACAGGTCCTTGCTTTTCAGACTTGCTCCAAAAGAGAAAGAATCATACTACAGCTGAGAGCCACTTGACTGCATGCCCTCACTCGATTGAGAAGAGTGAAGTGCTGTTGTCCTCGGTTTGACCAACAATACTTCATTGTGCAGGCACAGCTGTTTTTTTGTTGTTTTTTTTAAAAAGATCATTGTCATGAAAACTGCAGAAATAACTTTTAAGGATCAACTTTTTTTCAAGAGATTTTGCAGACCGTACCCACCTGTTTTTACAAGAGTTCTAAAGGGAGGCATGCCTAGCCTGGGTGCACTGTTTCATAGGCACTATCGATCGCTTTAGGTCTTGTGTAATAGTGAAATTTGTTCAGCCGTTGTTTGGATTTTGTTTGTTAGTTATTTAAAATATACTTACCCTTCCTCCCACCACCCCATGCTACTCAAGACAGTTCAGTGCAATACATTTATAGAAAAAAATTCTAACCACCACTATGATTTTAAAGTAATATGAAGTTTGATAAATCTAGGATTTAAAAATCTTATCAGAAATGTCAAATCAGTTCTATAAATTGCAATGAAAATAGCACAACTATTGAAGCACGATGTTTATCCAGCAGAATTTGAGAAAAAATACAGAAGACTAGAGAACAAGTTTGATTACCTTTCTTTCTGAAGACTGCATAGTAATCATATGGTGAACAAACGATCTGATTAGAAATCAGTTTCAGCATCTAAGATGTTACACTTAATGACAAAAAAAGTCTGGTCAAGCATATTTTTATGCTTGACTCTTTAAAATATGGAATCCATTTAGATGCACGCACACCACCCTCAGGTAGAAGATACCCACAAGTAAGATTGCACCTAGGTTTCTATATTGTATAACCAGATTAGTTTGACAGCACCATTTCTGATCTTTATGGTCTGGTTAGGAGCCAAAATGTTCAAATTCTGCAATTACAAAAAGACAGTGATCCTAGAAAAATTAAACCAGAGAGAATTTTAATTTTCTAAAGGTCTGAATTAATGCACAAGTCTTCCCCCTCCCCCTCAGCCCAATCAAATGTAATAAGCCAAGATAAAGACAACCACAAGTTCTGGCAGGGAAAACCAAGGCAACCCTGTTTTCATACAAGGTCCACTGCCTACTGAGCTGCATTTGCCTTTCCAGAAGTCATGGAATACATACACAATCTAGTACATTTGTTAAGAAATGTTGCAGTAATTTTGAAGGACTTGCATTATTTAAACTGTGAACTGGTTATCCCCACACATTACTCTAGTTAAGAAGAGAGAAGGTAAAATTTTCAAAATACATCTATTTAAGTATGCAGGTGTCTAAACCTTTATTGAAAGTGAATAGGACTTGTATGTACAGTGTTTAAGAGACTTTTTGAAAATTTTACCTGGCACTAATACTGTTGTTACTGGTTTAGTTCTTTAAGAAAAGGTGATTTTTTTTAAAAAAAGAATGAACTGTGCCTCTCCACAGCTTATTCTACCCACCATACTGAATACCTTGAAAACAGATGGTAACCAACCATGAAACCTGAAAGTGGCTGCTTTTTAGCTGTCGTCTCTTAAAAAAAATAATCCAAGATGTTTTCATGATTCATTGGGGGACAGGAAAGTATTTTCCAGCAACAAGATAAAGGCAAGCTTGACAGCCTGTGCAAAAGCAACAGGAGGAAAAGGACTTGACAATGGCACAATTACACAATTGTGTTCAAAGAGGTATTTCAGTGACAGTGTTTGACATAGGACAAGAACCGCCAGATGCCAGTTTCTCTTCATTATTCCTGTACCCCACCCAGATTTCTAGTCTATTGTGACTGATGGAATGCAAACGCAACTGCAGGTTTAACAGCAAACCTATGCAAGCGATGCCTCCAGGTGTTACAGACTACTACATTAAGAATAGCTCACTGCAGGAATTAGGGCAGTTGCCTCCCTGAATTAGAGTTCTGCTTTTCCAACCTGAACCAACTTTGTATTTACTTGACTAGCCAATTAACCAGGTCATTTAAAATGGAGAGGTAGTAAAAAATACTTGCACTGGCTCCAACCTAGTTTGTTTTTGTTTTTTTTCCCAAACCCACGGCCCATCTAAAAAAAAAAAAGAAGGGTTAGCCTTAAGCAACATGGAAAAAATGTTGAGGTTCAACATCCTCAAGATGCGATTTAAGAGTTACACTACAAATCAAGCTACTTTCATAAACCGTTCAGACAATGATTTTGTGGGTAATTAGCAGTGACAAAGCAAAGAGTGAATAAGTGAGGAGTAACTGTGTGAGCCTAGCATTGAACAGAAAAAGAAGCCAAAACCTCTTCCCAGAAGTGCTAGTTTTGGAGGGGTCTGCTTTGGAAAGGGAAGAAGCTTATTTTAGTTCTCTCCCCCACCTCCCCCAAGATAATTGGTTAAAATAGAAAGAAGGATATAAAATAGGCCAGTTGTGAATGCAGCTCACTAGCATTTAAATATTAAATTCTGTGTTATCAAACTAATTTTAGATTTGATTCTAAGCTTGATTAATGAACACAATCAGCTCATTCGCTTTTGAATAGCAACTTCCATATCTGTCAAGTTGTGGTTTCCCTAGTGCTGGTAACCTTGTAGATTTGACAGATGGATATTTATCAACAGGCAGCTAGTACAGGACTGTGCTTAAACGTCAAAGCCGTAACATTTGGATTTGGCTGTAACTCCTACTTTCAAGGGGAATACAAATTCCACACCCTTAACGGACACAAGTCAGGCAGAAGAGAGAGAGACAGACTGTAAACCTGAACATGAAAGCCAGACAGTGACTTTTGGGAAGACCAGTACAAGCTTTTGGTGGTGGTGGGGTTTGTGGGAAGAGTGTCAGATTTGGGCCAGACATTAAAAAGATACGACAGTATCAACCATGGATTATTTCCTGCAATAAATGCCCAAAGAGATAGAGATACAATGTTGACGAGGACGAAGATTTCTAGCTTTGGAAAGTTACTGGCACGGCTAGATCGTTTCAGTATAAATGGGCTTAGATTTGTCGGCTACCAAAAAAAGTTACGTTTCAAATCAAGTTTCGTATTCTGTAAAGGCTATAAGTGAGCTAAACAAAAAACTTAAACGGGGGGGTCAAATACAGACTCCCTATCATGAATCCAGCCCTCTATGCTTCACGAGGAGTGTCGATCATTCCGTTGTAGGGATTTACAGTTCGTAATCACAGTAAACAACATCTCTCTTTAAAGCTTTTCTTGTTCTTGCCACTTTTCTTGCCGTTCTTGTCTTTGTTTTCTGACATTTTCTTGGCTCTGACTTCTCTCATGAGATCAAAGAATACCTGAAAAATGAAACAATGCTTAATACAAAACAGTTCTGCTAGCAGAAAACTAGCACTCTCTTCTATTGATGCATAAACTAGCGTTGGAAAAATAAAGACATAACAAGAACAAAGCACTTAGAAAAAAAAGAAAAAAAGTCACCTAAACATAGATCCCAGTGCTACAAATTCAAGATTTGTCTCTAAGCAATACAACAAAAGCAGGGAGGGAGGCCAAACTTACCTGGCTACTAAGTCATTCCGCAGCCTGTTTCAAAATGATAAAAGCCGTTTTTAATGAGCATCGGCATTATTAATCGCAGCAAAGCAATAGGCAATGGCATGCACGACTCATAGGGATCTATGATATTTCACAGTGGTCAGAGGAACATTCTTGCCATTACATGAAACCAGGAGACAATGAAGTTTTTGTATGACACCTTCAACACAATGAATTAAGCCACATAACAGCATTAGGAGATGTTGGCCTTATTAGCCAGAACACAGAATGGTGGCAGAGCTTAAGCCACTCAACCAAGGTCACATGAAAAAAACAAAACAGAACCAAGCTCTCCCATTTCTAGACCCCTGGGCTACTTGAAGCATAATGCATCCCTTTCCCTATCAAGCTAGACCACATCATAAAAAGGAAAGATTTGCCAGAATCAAACTCCCATCTTTCCCCCACCCCACTGCATGCTAGAAATTCAGCTTTAAAAGTACATAATTTTAAATCAGATGTTTTGAAATGGGCAACAAGTTACCAGTGAAATAATGGAGAAATCACTAAAAAGTTAGTCGGACTCTTTGGCTAAGAAAACAGAGGGGGATCTAAGGATTATGGGTGTCTACTGGAGAAAGATCTGCTTTTGAGGCTAGAACTTTTGTTTGGCCACTACTTCCAGGATAGATTTTTTTTTATTTGTTTTAGGGGAAAGAAAGAACTAAAAGGCTTAGTGGGAATTCAGTCTCGAAATCCTACATATGGGACAACAGTTCAAGTCAATTTCTATAAAACAAAAAGAACACTCACTCCCTCAAGAAGGGATGAAAGGTTAAAACTTTTTTTAAAAAAAAATCTTTCCACCTAACCTTAGGCGCAGGTGTGCAGTCTGACATTTCAAAAGGGCTAACCTGGCATCTTTTAAATTTACTGCTGCAACCCTAATTTGCAGCAGTAATTGCAGCAGCCCTAATTTGCACCTTTTTAATTTACATGTGGCCCTAATTTGAAAGGATATGCTTTCATCCGCTTCTACACAGAGTGTAGAGAAAGGAGCCAATATGAAAATAGCCTATTTAGGTAACACCAAAGCTTAAAGAATTAGGTATTTCATTAATTCTCCAGTTGGAAATGGACTAACTTTCATTTTATCTCCTTCACAGACACTTCTACTGGGTTCTGGATTATTTTAGCATGCTTACCTAGTGAACGGATTTGGTAAAGCATCTCAATTTTCTCAAGAAGCTATAGAAGATGGTTGTGCCACTATGGCAGGCTTCTAGTTATGTATTAATTACATATTAAAGACTTTCTAATGGCTGTAGATGACAGCAGTTTAGATCTACTGCATGGATAAAGAGTTTCAAAATATTCATTCCCAAGGCAAGACACCCTAGAGGATCATTGGGGATTGCAGAGTGAAGATAGCAATCAGTTCTACCAATTAAATCTCTGAAGCACTCTGGCTCCACTAAGGGAGTCAACCCTCCAGCTATTGAAGTCAATGGCTCACCTCCCATTGACTTGAATAGTGCAGGATTGCACACCAAGCGTCTCCATTTGTTTATACAACTCCAAACAGTTCTTTTCCAGGAGCGTATTTTTATTTTATTTATTATTTATTTACACAATTTATATCCTGCTCTATCCCGCCACAGGCAGCCCAGAGCAGCTAACAAATATAACACACCTTCAAACAATGCATAAAAAACACAAATAAATCCTCCCTTCACCTCTTTTACAACCTCTTTTTAAAAACAAAAAAAGCTTCCCAGGGGAGAGTGAACAAATGGAGATTGTTAGATACTGGATATAAACGTCCTCCAATTGGTTTTGCCAAGAAAAAGTTATCGCAAAGCATTTGTGTAGAAGCTAAGCGACTTCAGTCTAAGAGCCCTAAGAGTGGAGTTTAGGTGGAAAACGCTGGTCCAGAGGAAAGATGGTAATCACACTGAAGGGCACGTGTGAACAAAGTAGAGGAAAGGGGAAGAGTCAAGCAATGGTTTGGTAGGTACTGGACTACCCCAGGCTACATACAGAACGGATAGAAGAAAAGGGAAATCCAAGCTTGGGGTGTTAAGTTACCTTCACTGTTAGCTATTCAGATATTGTTCAGTGTAAGATGTAGTTCACTTTGAGAGTTCCCTGTAGAATTCTACTTTGGGAGTGTTTAAAAGCTCGCAGTTAGGGGACTCTTGCCCACCACCTTGTAGCAATATAAATAGAATGCTTGTAATAAGAATTATTATTACAATCATTTTATTTAGTAGTTTGTAATAACAATTTTTATTTTTTAAAAAAGTAAAAGAATGCTTGCAGTTCACCACCAAAATGTTTGGCCTTAATAGACCGGAGTTTTAGAAAACTGCATTTCAAAGCGTTCCGTGCCAAGGAACAAGCGAAGCACCAATCCACGTGGTGCTGCCTCTCCTCTAGGAGCATCGATCGTCCCTTCAGAGGGAGTTGGGTTGCCTTGTTGGGTCCAAAACAGCAATGGATGAGGACAGTACTTTGGACGATCTCTTTTATTGGACCAAGCTCCGCCAGCGAGCGTATACAAGCTTTTGAGCTCCTCGGGGCTCTTCCTCAGGCCACAGCTACTTAGTACTGCAATGCTCAAGTCATTGGGTGTCTTATTATAAGCATTTATATAGCACCAGTCGCGTGACCTGGTGCTGTACAGAACATAGAATTAGACGCGGTCTCTGCCGGTGGCTTACAATCTTACCTTATCTACATTTGCTCTCGTCTTGGCCGAAGTCTCTACATACTGAACCCCCCATTCTTCCGCTTTACTTCTGGCCTCTTCTACAGGCACCTGTCTGCGCTCTTCCAAGTCAGATTTGTTCCCCACCACAAGCAACGGTATCTTGTCCTCTTCAGCCTTTACGCGCAGGATCTGTTCCCTAATGCATCATATTAAAAATAAAACAGCGGAGGTAGCAAGATCGCAGCTTCCCAAGAGAGACAAAAATAAACGGTTAACACCAAGAATAGCCGGACAGCCTTGATACGGTGCCAGCAGCACAGTACAGTACAAGACCCATTATAGGATGGCCTAATGCACACTACTGAGTAAGGGATTCTAAATTTAAAATCAGTAATGCTGCAGGCCCAGAAGCACTAATGCCCAATTAATACAAGAACTCTTTAAGGAAGGCGGTTTGAATAAGCAGAGTGCATCACTTTACATTTCTCAGTTTGCTTTTATTTGGGGGGGGGGGAGCATCTTTACAAAAACAGCAGAATTCAGGGGCTCAAACGCCAGTCAATTTCACATGAGGGGAAAACCGAGAAAGGTGAGATAAGCGACCTTGACTAGCAACTGTGAAATACCGAGTTCCCAACATAAACTAATCCCTGGCCTTCAATTTCCCCTCCTTAAGGGAATGTGTGGCTCTCTTCCTTTTAAGATGACCTCGGTAAGGTACTCCTCCAAGCCTCATTTAAGTTTTGTACATAAAGTGTCAAGAGTCAGAGTTGCATAGCTGGAAGGGACTTAAAGGATCATCTAGTCTGTCCCCCTGCAGAATATACCACACCCCAACTATCTGCACAAAAAAATCCATCCAATAAGAAAACTATTTAAAAGTAATAATAAATAATATCATCAGCCAGAAGGGGTCAGGACCAGCTGGAGCACAGTAACAGGAAATGAATTTTAGAAAGAGAAAGATGTCCCAAACAGTTGAGCCACACTCACGCTTCAAGGGAAGGCAAACGACTCTCAGAGTTTTTACAGAAGCCAAATCTTTGTCACCAGTAAGATGATCAATAGCATCGAGAGAGCATTCAAACCCAATTAAAGTTACTAACTGCTACCAAAGGAGGCAGGAAATCTTTGCTAGCAGCAAAGTGAGCTCTCAGCCTCTTTATTCCTCCAAGACACTTGACGCCGGGTCCTACACGTTCTCGAATGTCTCTCTATAATGTGGTTGGGTAAGCCACAATAAGAGGACACACCAACCAGTTCTCAAATCATCAAATGAACGCAATCTCTAAACTTGGAAGGTTAGAGAGAAGAAGATTGTTAATATGCCTCACCATGACACCTTGTTGCCCTACCAGAGATGCCATAACCAGGGTCATCTGAGTGCGTAATACACATTCGAGAATTCACACAATTAAAACATCAAGCAACCTAAATCTCAAGAGTCCATTCAAAGCCTGGCATTGAAGAAACCTGCAACGGTATGTCCAATGAGCGGTGGTTGTTTAATAAAAACATTAGTATTGTTCAATATCCGTGTTCCCTTATTCAATTTGCAGAAACCCAAAGGCTAAGAATTAATGAAGTCTGAATAAGATTAAAGTCAGTGTGGTCCAATAAAGATAAGCAGCCCTCCCTCAGGCTGCCAAGTGGGGAAAAAGCAGTAGTCCATGTTTTCAGGTCAACAGCGCTGTCTAAAGCTTTCCGTTACCAGTGCGTCCAGCCATTCGCTGAACTCTGCTTGCTGGGTCCTACACTCGGTTCGGGGGAAATGGAGTAAGACCATTCCCTTCCCCACCAACAGCTATGCATTTCTATCCACCAAGTTTAGTTTCTTACCCCCTTTTCGGCAGCTCTCCCACTCATGAATATGCAGAAGGCTGCATGCTCATGAGCAGGAGAAGCCCATGTGAAAGACATGGCGTGGGTACATGCTTCGAGTGGGGTGCGTGCACACTCCTGCCTAACCCGCATCCCCACCCACCCCCCACTCTTCCCTGGTTGCTCTGTGCAAGGCAGGGCCGGCCTTAGGCTATGTGGGGCCCAGGGTGGGGAAGAAAGACGGGGCACTCCACTCTGCCCGGGCAGAGGGGCACTCCACTCTGCCCGGGCAGAGGGGCACTCCACTCTGCCCGGGCAGAGGGGCACTCCACTCTGCCCGGGCAGAGGGGCACTCCACTCTGCCCGGGCAGAGGGGCACTCCACTCTGCCCGGGCAGAGGGGCACTCCACTCTGCCCGGGCAGAGGGGCACTCCACTCTGCCCGGGCAGAGGGGCACTCCACTCTGCCCGGGCAGAGGGGCACTCCACTCTGCCCGGGCAGAGGGGCACTCCACTCTGCCCGGGCAGAGGGGCACTCCACTCTGCCCGGGCAGAGGGGCACTCCACTCTGCCCGGGCAGAGGGGCACTCCACTCTGCCCGGGCAGAGGGGCACTCCACTCTGCCCGGGCAGAGGGGCACTCCACTCTGCCCGGGCAGAGGGGCACTCCACTCTGCCCGGGCAGAGGGGCACTCCACTCTGCCCGGGCAGAGGGGCACTCCACTCTGCCCGGGCAGAGGGGCACTCCACTCTGCCCGGGCAGAGGGGCACTCCACTCTGCCCATCCCCAAGCCTGAGCGGCCATCGGATCACTTACCTGATCTGCTGCCGCTGGCCTGGGCCCGGAGCCTCAGGCAGGGCAGGCACCTCAGCAGCAGATTAAATCTGCCGCCGTGCTGCCCGCCGCCACTGGAAGTTCCGCTGCCCCCCTGCTGCCTGTCACAGTCTCGGCCAGGGGAAGTGAGGAAGAGAGGCAGAGGCCCCGCTCTCCCTCATTTCCCCTGGCCGAGACTGACACAGGCCGGGGGGGGCGGGGGGGGAAGAGAACGGGACGGAGTATGGGAGAGGCAGGGTCTCTGCCTCTCCCTCACTCCTGCTGGCCCCCTCCGCTGCCTGTTGGAGTCAGCCGGGGGCCCCGTGCTCGGGGTCTCCAGCTCCCGGCCACTGTCAGGCCAGGAGCAGCCACCCCCATGGCAGGGCTGGCCCGGATTGTCGTGATCAAGCCTTGAGGTGATGAAAGCAGGGATGATGGTGGCCAAATGTGAATTGGGAGGAAGGGCCTCCTCACCAGATCGACTTGCCTCATTTCCTAGCCCTGCAAAGGGGGCAAGGACAGCCAGGAAGATTAAGCCCCATTTCTCTTACTATGAAACTAAGGGGTTCAATAAAGCTTCCTTGTACAGTTCCATAAATGTACTGTATTTGTAGTACAAACTGCATACACGGCTAGACCTGTTTGGGTCTGCTACTGGATCAGGTAAGTGATCTGATGGCCACTCAGGCTTGGGGATGGGCAGAGCGGAGTGCTCCTCTGCCCAGGCAGCACGGTGCCCCCTGAACTGGGGAGCGCTCCTAGGCCCGCCGGTGGCAAAGAAGAAAAAAAAACCAGTAGTCCGTGCTGGAGATGCAGTGTTACAACAAAAACAAGGAAACCTCCCACAGAACTATGCAGAGGCAAATGTTTTATGCAAATCAAGAGGTTCCACAGAAAATGCTACTGCACAAAAAGATAAAGCCACCTGCATTAGGCATTCATGGAGAATTTCAAAGCAGATAAAGGTAATACACAAGCAGGGATGGTTGGTCTAGTTTCTCTCAGCTAGCAGAGAGAGGTCATGATCCTAAGCACACCTGTGACCAGGTTCCAGGGGTTTTAAATGGGGCGGACTCATAAGTCTGTTTAGAACGGCAGCTACAGCCATTTAATTTAGAACACCCTTTATTATGGCAATAGGACCCGCTTTCAATCACGCAATTGCTTCCAAAGAAAGAGGAGGGCTAAAGTGCCCTGCACTAAATTGCAGCTGGTGCAGAATGCGGCGGCCCGTCTCCCGGTGGGAGTGGGCCGCCGGGAGCATATTACCCCCGTGCTACGCTCTCTGCACCGGCTGCTGGTGCTTTTCCAGGCCCGATTTAAGGTGTTGGTTTTAACCTATAAAGCCCGAAACAGCCTGGGCCCTGCCTATCTGTGAGACCGCCTCACCCCCTGTGTCCTGGATCGGCCCCTGCGGTTGTCTGGGGATGCCCTGCTCGAGGTCCCCCGAGTTTCTCTGGAGGTCACGTAGGAGAGGGCGCTCTCTGTGGCCGCCCCGCACCTATGGAATTCCCTTCTGGTGAGGGCCCGGCTGGCCCCGGAGCTCCCTTCTTTTCAGAAAAGTTGCAAGACCTGGGAGAGGAGTGATTTGGGGGTGGGGGGGTGGGGGGGGG
>QEPC01004922.1:11231023-11248331 GCA_003113815.1 Sphenodon punctatus
GGGGTAATAAGTTTAAAAAATAAAATAAAATAAATAGAAGCGAGTTCCACAACCTCTGAGCGGCCACCGAGAACACTCCCCCCCCACTCCTCACCACAGACTCCAAGCCTGGGGGTTCAGTGCTGGGCAAACCCCATCAACTCCCTAGCCCCACCCACCATCCCCACCTCGGTCTTGTCGGGATTCAGTTCAGACAGCTCACCCTCATCCAGTCCCCCACCGCTGCCAGATATTGAGTAAGCATGGAGACTGCCGGGCCTTGTCTTCTGGAAGGGACACAAAGTGGTTCAAATGATCTCTTTCATTGGACCAACTCCTTGCTATTGGTGGAAGCAAGCAAGATCTCGGGCCACGCAGGGCCCTTCCTCAGGCACGTAGAAGCAAATGTAGGGACAGTATATATGAGGGGGCATGGAATATGTGAGAGTGGTTAGGACAAGGTAGCGGGTGTGTGTGTAAAAGGAGTTTATTGGACAAACAGTTGGTCCAAATTTTTATTTATATATTTCGAACCACTTTGTCTCTCTGTCACTTGGACCAACACGGCAACCACCCTCTCTCTGGAAGCAATGAAAGACCTTTTTGCTTGGCCAGGTGTTTGGCAAGCAGGAATAGGGTTGGGTTAATTTTTTTTTTAATCTGTCTTGTAATATATTAAAGGAGTTGTGTGATTTTATTTGGTTTGTGAATTTATTGTTTTATAACCCAGAGGGAAGGGCAAAGAAACATAGGACTAAAATAAATAAATGTCCATGATGCTCTCTCTCTCCAGACACAGACCTGGTTTTGGATCTTGACTAGCAAGTCATTCAGACTGCTCTTAGTACCTCTCTCCACTCCACACCACCCCCATGTAACTTCATCAGCATTCGAGTCCAAAGCTAGTTAAATGGGCAAGCTCTGAGGTGCCAACTTGGGGAGTCAGTATAGCAAACTTTTCTAGCAAGACTGCGGAATTGACACAGGTTCTGTATATAGCCTGCTGTAAATTGAATGTTGATATGACAGCTTCATGCTTCAGCATAAGCTTTCTGAGGCCTGAAAAAACCCCCAGCTTACTCTATCTTTCAGAGGCAGAAATACATCCTCATTCCCGCCCTGTGACCCCAGTTCATTGGAAGGGTGAGAAGACATGGTGCAAATTCTTACTCCTTCCCGAGTAACTTGCATTCATAAGTCAAGAATCTTGACATGCAAAACGTTGCAAAAAAGGAGGATTACATGAATGTACAACTGAACCCAATCACACCCTTACGTCCAGAAGCTAGTGGTCAGATTTCATCCAAGTCAAGGTACATGAAGTTCATAAATGTTTGTCAGGGGAGAGAAACGGGATATCTGGTGTTCTACGCATCTACTAGTTAGAAAAATTAACCAAACATCTGGACTCGTATAGAAGCTACTTTAAAACGGGGTGTGGATGGAGAGTTACACTAAGGATGATTAGCATTTCTATTATATCAATAGGGGAAGGTTCAGACACAAGATTCCAGCTTTCTTGAAACTGTCCTACTTATGCAAGTCAGAAGTGATATATTTCTTTACCCTTTATTGAGCTTTGTAATATCCTGTATTCCTCCAAACTAAGCCAGCTGAAATTTAACAGAAGTGTGATGAAAGAACGACGGCATTCTCTCCAGAGGGCCACTGCTTACCTGAACTCCGCTGTTGCTGTAAAGGATTCATGCTCGGTTATTGAGAAGACAAGAAGAAAACCCTCTCCGCTGCGGAAGTAGTTGTCTCGAATGGCTGCGTAGTCCTCTTGGCCAGCCGTGTCCAGAATGTCTATCTGGACTTCTTCACCATCTAGAACGACCTTCTTTCTGTAACTGTCCGCCTTTGTGGGTTCATAGTCTTCCACGAACTGGGGGAATATAAAAAGACAGACAATGAATCCTTGGTTTTTTGCTAAACGTTGGCAGGCACGGCATTTCTCTGGGGCCATTTGGCTTGTCTTTTCTTCCTTAAACTTTTACACCGCCAGAGAGAGGGCCCCCGCCCTTTACCAGTGTCAATTATTTCAAGATGGCATGCTTGGCTTTAGTAATTCAGCTACTTATGTGCGAGTAGCACACAGAAAGGGCAAGCTTTGGTTAAATACTCTATTGCAGGGTGGGCACAGTTCCCAAGTCCAACAGCTGCACACCAAGAATTCTCAAGTTGCCCAAGAACCACAGCATGTATTATAAATCAACCACGGCTTCCCCCAATCCTGGGGACAGGGCAGCACTATTTCCCCCTGTTTCCCTCACATAATCAAAGCTCTTGTGGGTTCAGACAGCAGCATGGAACACGCTCCCGTGACTTGGCTTCCTAGGGAACCACATGGACACCCCCTCAAGGCAGCCACTTCTGGTGAGAGCCGCAGGAGAGGTACCCCAGAGCCAGGCAAGACTCCCGAGTCACCATTTGCCCACCTCTGCTCTACCAAATGAAGCAGCACTGTATATTTTTACTTTTAAAAGCTAACGACACTGTACTTAATCCTGGATACAAATGGTCAGAGAGTTATATTATGAATAACCAGTAGAACTTTGTGGGTCAAAAAGGAAATGGATGAGACAATGGTGCAAGGAGGAAGGCTTTAGATTTATCAGGAACTGGGCAGCCTTCTGTGGAGGGGGGCAGCCTATACAGATGGGATGGGCTCCACCTTAACCAGAATGGAATCCAGCTGCTGACACTAAAAATGTGATAGAGCAGTTTTTAAACTAGAACCTGGGGGAAAGCCAACAAGCACTGTGGAGTGCACAGTTCGGACTATGGCATCTATGCAGGATGATGTTAACTTAGGGGATTTAGAGTTGCTTAAGAGGAAGGGGAAAAAAATTAAGGGACTTCAGTTGGAATCCCAGGGTGCCTGAGACTGTGCACATTATAGGGGGACTAAGAAGAATACACATAAATGTCTATATGCAAATGCTAGAAGCCTAAAAAGTAAGATGGGAGAATTAGAGTGTATGGTGCTAAATGAAGATCTAGACATTGTAGGCATCACAGAGACATGGTGGAACAAAGATAACCAATGGGACACTATAATACCAGGGTACAAAATATATCAGAATGACGGAGTAGATAGAGTTGGTGGTGGGGTGGCTCTATAATGTAAAAGACAATATTGAGTCAAGTACAATTAAAATTTTGAAGGATGCAAACGGTTCCCTAGAATCTCTATGGATAGAAATTCCAGGTATAAAGGAGAAAGGTATCGTAGTAGGGCTATACTATCGTCCCCCTGACCAGGACGGAGAGACTGATCAAGCAAAGCTAAAAGAGATTAGACAGGCTACTAGAGTCGGCAACGTAATAATAATGGGGGACTTCAATTACCCTAATATTGATTGGGGGAATGTTTCCTCGGGGCAGGACGTGGAGGTCAATTTTCTGGATACCCTAAATGACTGCTCCCTAGAACAGCTGATTCTGGAACCTACGAGGAGGAGCTATTTATCTATTCCTGAGTGGCACGCAGGACCTGGTGCAAGGAGTAACTGTGGTGGAGCCACTAGGCAATAGCGATCATAATATGATCATATTTGATTACATGGTTAAGACTGAACTCCTTCTCTTTCCTCCCTACCCTTCCTCTCCCTCTCCATCCTTATTGATGGGGTCACCATCCGCCCCGTTCCCCAAACCTGTAGCATGGGCTGCGTCTTGGATACTCACCTTTCCTTTAAACCTTACATCGACTGTTGCCAAATCCTGACGCTTCACCCTCCACAACATTGCTTGGATTCGCCCCTTTCTCTCGGTCTCCTCAGCCAAAACCCTTATTCACGTCATGGTCATCTCTCGCCTGGACTACTGCAACCTCCTGCTCACTGGCCTCCCCGCTCTCACCTGTCCCCCCTTATCTCCATCCAAAACTCCGCTGCTAGGGTCATCCACTCAGCCCGTTGTTTCGACCATGTACAGCCTCTCCTCGCTTCACTGGCTCCCCATTCCCAAATGCATCCTTCACAAACTCCTCGTGTTCAATTACAAATCCCTTCACAACCTGGCGCCCCCTTACCTCTCCGGTCTAGTCTCCTTACACACTCCTGCACGCACTCTCTGCTCCTCCTCTGTGCCCTCCCTTGCTGTGCCTCATCTCCCCTAAGAGCCTTTGTCCCTTCTCCCTTGCTGCCCCGCCATGTCTGGAACTCCCTCCCTGCCCACATCCGCCTTGTCCCCTCCCTCTGCACCTTCATATCCCTCCTCAAAACCCACCTCTTCCTCGCTGCCTTTCCCGATGCCTGTTACTACTTTCCTTTCAATATTTACTGTCTGCCCTCCCCGCAGACTCCTGACTAACTGCAACCAAGCCAAGCACGTGCACCTGAGACTTCGCATCTGTTTGAATTTTATCCCTTGTCTCTCCCTATGTCCCCTCTCCTTGTCTCCCCCCTCCGTGTCTATTAGACTGTAAGCCGTAGGCAGGGACCACGTCTATCTTGTTGTTCTGTAAAGCGCCAGGTACACAGCTGGCACTATACAAATGCTAATAATAATAATAATAATAATAATAATAATAATTTAAGACGGGAGACTGAAAATGAGGAAATTAGTTAAAAAGAAACTAATAAGCCAAGTTGCAAGGGCTACACGTTTGCAAGAGGCATGGAGGCTGTTTAAAAGCACCCTTCTGGAAGCCCAGATTAAATGCATTCCGCAAGTTAAAAAAGGAAGCAGGAAGACCAAACGTCTTCCACTGTGGTTAAATGGGGGAGGTGAAGGAAGCTTTTAGAGTCAAAAAGGCATCTTTTAAGAAATGGAAGGCTACTCCCAATGAAAACAATACGAAAGAGCATAAACACTGGCAACGTAAATGTAAAGTGTTAATAAGGCAGGTCAAGAGAGATTTTGAAGGGAGGCATGCTAAAGAGGCAAAAACAAGCAACAAGAACTTTTTCAAATACATCAGAAGCAGGAAGCCTGCTAGGGAGTCAGTTGGGCCATTAAATGACAAGGGAGTAAAAGGGGCGCTGAGGGAGGATAAGGACATTGCAGAGAAGCTGAATTACTTCTTTGCATCGGTCTTCACTGAGGAGGATTTTGGAGAGGTACCCACGCCGGATCCTTGCTCTGTGGGCAGGGAAATGGAAGAGCTGTTACAAATCAATGGGACGTTGGAGGATGTTCTAGGGCAAATTGACGAACTGAATACTAACAAGTCACCAGGACCAACTGGCATTCAACAGATGGCAGCAGCAGTCAAAAAAGCAAACAGAATGTTAGGAATTATTCGGGAGGGGTCATAATGCCTTTATACGTATCAATGGTGCGACCGCAACTGGAATACTGTGTGCAGTTCTGGTCACCCCATCTCAGAAGGGACATAGCTGAACTAGAAGAGGTACAGAGAAGGGCAACAAAAATGATCAAGGGCATGGAAGGGCTCCCGTATGAGGAGAGGCTTGGTAGGTTGAGGTTTTTCAGTTTGGAGAAGAGATGACAGAGAAAATATGAGAGAGGTCTATAAAATCATGAGTGCTGTGGAACTAACAAACAAGGAGCAGTTATTTACCCTCTCAGCTAGTACTAGAACTAGGGGACACTCCATGAAACTCATGGGTGGCAAATTTAAAACAAATAAGAGAAAATATTTTTTCACTCTGCATATAATTGGGTTGTGGAATCTACTGCCAGAGGCTGTGGTTAGGGCCAGTACTAGAGAGGAGTTTAAAAGAGGTTTGGACAAGTTTCTGGAAGGTGGGTCCATTAGCAGCTATTAGCCAGACAGGATCAGGGAACATGACGGAAGCTGGGGGGAAACAGGGAATGGATCCCCCATTGTGACCTGTTGGGTGCTTCTCCCAAGCCACCGTAATTGGCCGCTGTCCGAGACAGGATGCTGGGCTAGATGGACCATTGGTCTGACCCAGTCTGGCACTTTACGTTCTTATGAAATTCCAATACATAAATCTGTACACGTATAAAAAACAAAGCCAAGTATTAAGCCAATTGGCTTACCTCATCGTACATAAACTGAAGCGTAAGAGCAGACTTGCCCACACCACCACTGCCAACCATGATTACTTTGTGCAGAGCCAAAGAACTCTGGTTCTTATTCTTGCTAGCCGCCATTGTGTTGGTTCCCTAGAGCTGCCAAGGGGCAACACGGTGCCAGTTGATGAGCTGCACGTAAGAGACAGAAGCGGTTACAATTCCAGTCATAACACTGGAGTATACATCTTAAAAAAAAATAAAAAAAAATAAAAAGGCGTGTCTGCACATTTTCTATTGGTCCAGTAGCATAAACTAACTGAAGATGATTAACACTCATATGTAGGGAGCTGGGCTACAGAGAACTAACAATGTCTTGACTAAAGTTCTGTAATTCCCACACTTTGGCTACGCTACATTCTCAATGAGAAATTTTAACCGAGGAGCCGCCTTTGGCCGTTCCTTCTGCTTCTCAAGGATAGAAAAAAGTGCCCTACGTTTTCCTTGTCACCGTGTGTCTCTAGCTGCGTTATGAGCTATGGCATTTCCTTTGAACGTTTTGCTGTGGCGTGTTGTAGATCGTCAGTGCAACAATCGGGTATGTCTTAGATCCGTCTATAATTATCTTCTCTAGACAGATTAAAGGTGAATGAAAGAGAGATAAATGAAAGTTTTTGGCAGATACAAATGTATTTAGCCGAACATCTCTATTGGTTACGACAGGAGGCTTGTCTTTGTTTTATGTACTTCCTGTCTTTTTTTAAAAACTGATCTTTGATGTTCCAAGTTTAACTTCATTTACACCTCCACCTCCAAACATATACATATATATAAAAATAAAGAGTAAACATCCACAATTAAAGCAGTTTCTGTTCTGTACCTGAAGTGGCAGACTTAAAATTACAAGAAACGTCTTTGGTGTAAATAAGTTAGTTTATACAGTATTTAGCTTCAACTCCATATAACAGCTTGAAAGATGATCTTGTCAGTACATATGGATTTGTGTTGGAACGACCTGCACTAGATAAACCCCATTTTAGAACTCATTTAGTTGTCTACAGATGATTAGATGTAAGTGGTACAGCTAGTTTTGCTTATACAGAGGAAGAAAGCATGATCAAACAACATGCTTTAATTTGAATAAGCGCCACTGAAGGCAGTCTTGATAAACAATTTCTTCCAGGAGTTGATTGCACTTGCAATAGCCTATTGTCTGGTACCCAACATGCTGGCTTATAAACATGCTGGCCTTCCCCGGTCCTTCCCCGGTCCCACCTTTCTCCCCTCATTTCTGTCCAAAACTCTGCTGCCAGGGTCATCTACCTCGCCAGTCGCTTCGACCATGTGCAGCCCCTCCTCTCTTAGCTTCACTGGCTTCCCCTTCCTGAACGAATCCTGCACAAGCTCCTAGTCTTCACCTATAAAGCTCTTCACAACCTTGCTCCCCCCTACCTCTCTGCACTTATCGCCCTCCATACTCCAGCCCGTGCACTTCGCTCCTCCTCTGTCCCTTCTCTCGCCCTTCCACGCCTTCCCTGCTCCCCTAAGCGCCTTCGTCCCTTCTCACTTGCTGCCCCCCATGCCTGGAACTCCCTCCCTGTCCACATCCGCCTTGCCCCCTCCCTTCATACCTTCAAATCTCTCCTTAAAACTCACCTCTTTCGCTCTGCTCTGTCTGACTCTTTATCCTGCTGAGCCACTATTCCTATACCTACGATCTGTTTACCCTTTTCCTTGCAACATGGACCTGCCTGCTGTCATTCTCATTGTAACCAAGCACGTGCACTTGAGACCTCGCATCTTCATGAATGTTAGACCCCTTGTCTCTCCCTCTGTTCCCCTTCCTAAGTCTCTCCCCCAGCTCCTGTCTCTCAGATTGTAAGCCCTAGGGGCAGGGACCCTGTCTATTTTATTACTTTGTAAAGTGCCAGGTACACTGCTTGTGCTATATAAATGTTTGTTAATAATAATAATAAACAAGATTACAGTCTCCAAACGAAGAGGCTGCTAATTGTCAGCGTGCATAACCAGCTACTCTTTAGTCATCTCAGGTATTTGTTTAGGGCACGATTTGTTTAATTACTCATCAGAATAGAATCCAACTCCTCCTCTCCAACTATAAATGCTACCCTACTTCAGATAGTGATTTAAAACTCAAGCATGTTAAAGTTTAGCAGGAGTTTTTATTTTAAAAACCAAGGCAAATTGTGCATCTTTCAAAAAGCATCCGAAGTCTTTTGATGCTTGCACAATGACTCTCTCAATGGGCTTTGTTGGAATGTTAGATCAACAGGCAAGACTTTCCTCCCTCCCCCACTCAAACTGCTTCAGAAGGAACGTTGCCTCCGACCCAGAATCAGCTTCTATAATGCAGAGCTGCAAAAGGTTATTTCAGGATAAACCTAGACTACCAGATTTATCCAGCGTTTATTACCAAACCAACATGCAGTTCTACAGACATTCCAACTGCCTAGAAGTGTAAAGATGTTACTCATTGCCAAAAAAAGGGTAAAATTATCTAGGAAGAAAAAAACAACAATGAAATACCTTGCCACAACTTCTTAATGAAAGATATAAAATGCATGCTTCAAGTAATCAGAGCAGCCTTAACACATAGGCTACCCATTTTACTGGAGACTTTAAATATCACTAAAATAAACCCTTTTTAGTTTCTCCTTTTGAGACCATTTAAGGTTAATGTAAGATCCCCAGGTGGTTTAAAATAGCTGGGGGGAAATTATTATGCAAGTAGACTACAGCTTTGAAATTCTTGCTGTCGGCCAATGAATTAATTCAGTGGAGGAAACAGGGACGCTTAATCCTTGCTTTCCCCGCCTGCACCGTGCAGATGATATCTTTGAATATTTTCTTGCTACTGCAAGTGAAAGGAATAATTCTTTAGGTGCTTTTAAAATTTGGAATTCAGGATTACGTAGCCAACCACCACATTGTCAAACCCTTCCAATACCCGAGTCCTGTTTGAAGACAGGATGGTTTAACTCCTTGGCTACATTAATAAAGATCACAGCACAAACATTTCCTGCTACTCTTGCAGTTGAGTTTTGAAGCTTGCAGTAAGATACATAGCAGCAGCTTTGCAAACCAGAGGGTGTTTTTAAACAAGATCCTACCACGCGCGGCCACCCATCAGCGCTTACCCGAACACCCCTCGGAAGGTGGGGCAGGGGGATGTGTGCTTCTGTGACCCATGCAGCACCCACTCATGGCCACGAACAGGGCACTGCCAAAAAATCCAGAGGGCACCGTGCAGGGGAAGCCAAAAGGTGCACGGGACAGGCACCCATGCATCCCCTGCCCGTATGAACTGGGGCGCTGACCCGCAACAGCAGACAGGTCTGTGGCCCAGCTGCCCCCAGCCCTGCCCACAGCCCTACTGGGAACTCCTCAATGACACGCACGCAGAACACACCACCACGCTGGCTCAAAGCATCACAAACCCCTCTCATGACAAATGAGAGGAGAGCCAATGCCATGGATGACAGCAGTGGTAAGGGAAAACAGTTTGTTTGTTTTAGCTGTAGGCCATAACAAGCAAAACAACAATAATAAATTTTACAAAAAGCCAAACAATCATAAACACAACTTAACTATACAATAATAATACTTAGGGTAATCCCCCATAAATTGCCAGTCCCTAATAATGCGTCGTTTCCCTACAGGGACTCACGCACCTTTATCTTCTCTCCACTTTTACCCTGAGAGTCATTCTTAACAGACCGGGACTCCAGAGCAGAGGAGGGCGGAACCTGCAGAATAACTGCAGGTTCTGCTTAAGCTTTTACCCACACATCGCCCCGCATGATTAGAAATATCATCCAAGTGAGCCTCATGGGCTCCCTTAAACAGCTCTCCAGGGGACTGTAAATTATCTTGCCCTTCCCAGGGCTTGAATCTGCCCACTTGTAAGCGCTTTCCCTTACCCTTCTCAGGGTTTGTGTCGAAGTGAAGCAAAATAAAGTAGTCATCCCAGCAATGGGTAATCTTAATCCATCCCCATACTCTAAGATTAAGGAAAGGATAATACCTCCCCTAATTTTTATACATTACTGCCTTTTTGTTTCCAAACCAGAGTCAAAAACTTTGCCACATTTATTGAAGTATTGTTATCATAGTCCCCGAGCAAGAACAGTTCCCTTGATTTCCCCGGGGGTAAATTCCCTAGGAGACGGGTAATGAATAACTCTCTCCATAAGTGATATTGGGGGCAGAAAAATAAAGATGTGATTCATGGTTTCCACCTCTCCTATGGATGCCTTACTACAGTCCGAACAAAGCCGCTCCTCCCAAGGGATACCCTTCAATCTGCCCTCCACCACAGCCGAGGGGAAGACATTGAATCTTGCTGGCGTCAGAGCCACTCATATTTTTCGTTCTCGGGTTCAACAAGTAATTTGCTCCTACTCCGGGCATCCCCATAGCCCTGATACCTTCTGCAATTGCATTTGCTCCCGTTCGTATTGAAGTTCCAAGTCATTAATCTGCCTTCACAGCAGTGTCCTGTGTCCCCTGCCCAGTATGTGCCTCCGTTGTTGCTCAGGACTGCCAGCGGCTGAACAGGCTCCTGGGATCATGGGCAGGAAGGAGCTACTGAACGGCTGCCCGTATGAGTGGTTTGCAGGGCCAGTACGTAGCAGAAGGAGTGCATGAAGGCTGCTTGAGTGGGCGTGGTGGCCACCCTTGGAGCAGTCCGTTAGAATTACTGCCCACTCACTATGTGCGTGGGAGCTCCGCAGCCATGCGACTCAGTGGGCCACGTACCCCTCCTCAAGCCTTGCTTGTTTAAAAACACCCCAAGGTTCTTTCCCTTTGACCTCTACGGAGAGTTGCTGTTCATTTGCACAAGTAGAAAGCTTTTGAATCTTCCACGGAACGGCATTTTCAAGAGTATTCATATTGATACCAACTGGTGGCACACGCGCTGAGTCTGGACCACCATAGGGTCCCATCTGGCCTTAAAATCCAATTTAATTAAATACCGGTATTTTAAAAAAAATCTGACAAATTTCCAGAATGACATTGCACAAGAGAAGCTGCATACTTCGGCATGTTTAACTTGTGCGGTTGTGTTAATGGGTTTGAACAGGATTCGACTACAGCTACTGAACTCCTTTCTCTCCATCTCTTAACTTGGGGACCAAGATGGCAACTATGCTCTCTAAGTACGGCCCAGGTTCTAGTTCCGCACGCAACACACAGACCAAATTGGCACAACATGCACACAGTGGGCGAGGCATGGCACCCCTACTGGCATCTGTCCGCACTCCCACTCAAGTCCAGAAGCGTAGCCCAACTCTGGTAGTACCGCCATGTGCTCAGTCCCCGCCATGTGCTCAGTCCCCAGGAGTGCACTTTCAGTTTGGTCTGCACATTCATTGCATAAGCAGACCTAGGATAAGAGTCTCGGTAAGTCAGTTAATATTTCAGGATGGCACCACAAGATAGATCACCTCAATCATTAAAAAGCATACAAATGTCTAACCAGGCAGTGTAGTCACCCCACACCCTGAGTGCAGTCAGGACTTCCTTAGAAAGCATGTGTTGAAATAGATTGAATCTTTTCTCCAAGCAAGAACATCATTCAAATTCAACAAACTAGAAGGGACAACAGTAAGCATTTGCTTCAGGGAAAAAACAAACAAAAAACAAACACTGGGAAAATAAAGAGACCGCATGGCCTGGGTCGATGGAAAAGAGGTAGAGCTGAGACACTGCTAGCCTTGAAACCCTCTCACGATCTCCCCTAACGGCTGCATATAGATGTTAAACAAGAGGGGCCAGACTGGCTCCCTGCGGGACTCCACACGTGAGGTCCTGGGGGGTGAGCGAGTGGGGGGGGGAGATGTACACTCCCCCAAGACCACCCGGTGAGTTCTCCCAGCCAGGAATGAACAAAACCAGTCCAAGACCGTCCCGCCAATTGCGGCATGGTCCCACAGGCGAGTCACCAACACCTCATGATCGACTGTGTCAAATGCAGCCGAAAGGTCTCGCAGGACCAGTAAGGTCTGACGACCCTGGTCCAATGCCAGATGGAGATCGTCAACCAAGGTCACCAATGCAGTCTCCGTACTACACCCCGCCAAAACCCGGACTGAGAGGGGTCAAGGAAACCAGTGCGGTCCAGGTGTTCTTGGAGCTGCCATGCCACAGCCCGTTCAATCACCTTCCCTAAAAAGGGAAGGTTAGAGACCAGCCGATAACTGACAGGAGCATCAGCGTCAAGAGATGGTTTCTTGAGAAGGGACCGAACCACAGCCTCATTCAAGCATCCTGCCCTCCCAAAGGGAGGCACTAACCACCCCAGCCAGCAACGGCCGTAACATCTCCAGCCAGGACGGGCAAGGATCTTGTTTACAAGTAGTGGCACGAACAGATCCCAACAAGGACTCCACATCGGCAGGCGATACCATCGGAAACCAATCCCACAAAACAGGACAGGACGGGACATCCATAGCCTCAAGATGATCCTCTGCAATAACTGTGGAACTGAAATCGTGGTGCGAGCGATCTTCTCTACAAAGTACTCGATAAACCTGTCACAGAGGTCACTGGATTGCTCCAGGACCAGGTGGAGACAGACAGGACTGACCAAACCTTTCCCCACCCGGAAAAGCTCCGCTGGACGTGACTTTGCAGATGCAATAAGAGTAGCAAATAACTGCCCTTTATATAGAGAGATAATGCCTCTATACAAATCAATAGTGCGACCGCACCTGGAATATTGTGTGCAGATCTGGTCGCCCCATCTCAAAAAAGACGTAGCTGAACTAGAAAAGGTACAGAGAAGAGCAATGAGAATGATAAAGGATATGGAACGGCTTCTGTACAAAGAGAGGCTTGACAAGCTGGGTCTCTTCAGCTTAAAGAAGAGACAGAGGGCTGGTTTATAAAATCTTGAGTGGTGTGGAATGAGTAGATGGAGAACGGTTATTTACCCTCTTAAATAGTACTAGAACTAGGGGACATTTCATGAAACTAGCTGCTGGCAGATTTAACACAAATAAGAGGAAGCATTTTTTCACTCAAAGCATAAACCAATGGAATTTGTTGCGAGAGGTTATCAAGGCCAGTAGTATAGCTGGGTTTAAAAAAGGCCTGGGTACGTTCTTGGAGAGTAGGTCCATTAATGGCTATTAACGAAGTAGCTTACGGGATGAACTTCTTACTGATAGAAACCGAGAGTGAACAATGGGGAATGATTTGCCCATTGTGACTACTGGTTCTTCTCCCATGCGATCAAGATTGGCCACTGTTGGAGGACAGGATGCTGGACTCGATGGACCACTAGTCTGACTCTGCACGGCACTTCTTATATTATGTTCTGTTCTTATTTCAGTTTAATACAAGTCATTCTAAATGGCTTCTCCGATCAGATTTCTTGAATGTGAAAAAGTCTTGTGTTCTGAATTATTTAAACAGATGCATACCCCAGCCTTTGATAAACTACAAGATCTCTCGTATCTGAAATAGTCTGCGTGCCGTTTTCTCTCATGGCATTTTTCACTTATAGATGTCTAATTGCCTTATGAAGGAGGTTGGGTATAATTAGCCCTATTTTAAGCACCAAAAACGTTATTTCTCTTTGCCTAGAGCACCAGCTGAGATTTGTAAAGTTCGAAGAATTAGAGACTTTACAGTTAAAGACGTCAGAGCAGGCAAGTGGTACCATGAACCAATTCAAAGACACAGAATAGAAAAATTGTCTAAGGCAACAATATCAAAGCCATCCATCAGGGCATCTCAGTAAGGGAGTACCATCCCCACACAGAGTCATCTGTTATTACAGAGCTGTGTTTAGTGGCACTGTCTTTGCTAGCTGGAAGTCTTTTCAGAGTATAGTTATTCAGGCAAATTAGCCTGAAGAGACTACAAGGTCTGTGTCCAATTTCTGCTATTGCTATAATTAGAAATGGTTTTAAGTATCCAAATGGTGGATACATTTATTAGCAGTATCTAGGATGTATGTACAGTCTTGTTTTAAAGTCTAAATTCTGGGGTATAATGGGGAAAGAATGGTTTAATATCAGGATATTCCTATCCCGCTACTTAGCTTCTCTCCACCACATACTAACTTTCTGCTTCATGTCTTGGGCCTTGGGACAATCTTAAAGAAAACTCTTACTTCTACTTGCACAAAAATGACTAATCACAATGACGAGACCAAGACCATGTTCCAACAGAGATAAGCCAAACTACTTTAATATGAATTAAAACCAGGAGTAACTATTCCACTACATTCGCATTCAGAGAAACTGCTTCAGAAAATTGGAATGATCGCTGAATCTTTCATCTACACTAAGTGTTTTTCCTTTGAAAAACAAACCGAAGGGGAGTGAGTATTCCCGATTTTTCTCTTCCTACTTCTGAATAAATTAAGCTTAATGCACTGCTTATGTGAACACGTCAGTAGTCAAACTAAAGGCACATCTGCATCAAACGAAATGTTAGTCTGAACGTGGATCTCACAAGTTTACGCCTGTTAGTTTTACAAAAACAAGGAACGCCAATACCCCCACTGAAGTATCACACCACTACTAATAGGATGCTGGAGTCCCAGGCTGTTTCTGAAATAAATAAATAAATGGTTCCTGTTTGCACAAGGAGAATAATTACACTCCAACTAGGTAGATGGGTGGGTGAGAAACTGACCTCTTCCTGGGCAACTTAAGTTGCTGGACAACTGTAACTTCTTTTGAAAGAGAAAACAGAAGCGTGTCGTCATCGCTAACACACAACTAAACTGTCATGGGCCATAACCAAGGGTACTACACGCTCAAAGATTGCAAACGCCAAGGTACCATATTCAGCCTTCTTACAGCAGTATCCCAGGAGATGAGGCAGAAGCACTGAATTTCTCCTCCAAAGGAAGTTGCAAAATGGGATACTAGCTAATGTCCTGGGTGCAACTGCATCTTCTCTGCAATGGCTATATCCAGAAAAGACTAAAGAAAAACAAGATAATGGAAGGACAAACGTGGCATGGTCGGATTTCCTCTTTTAATTTGCCACCTGAGAGCTGACATTACTACTAAGAATTTTAACTAACATCTTTTTCATATCCAAAAGTGCCAGGTAATTAAAAGCCTATAAATCTGACGATGCTCTGCATTCTAAAGACATAAAAGATGCAATTAATGTTTTAAGGCGATCCCAAGGAGAGTCACTAACAGAAATTGTGCTCGTAAAGCGGTATTCATTCTCCCCGGTTCACGATACATGAACAGCTCTTGTACTGTTCGTAAAACTGCACAAAAATCAGATGCCAGGAGGTTAGTAAAAAAAACACTCCACTTGAATCCATCCTCCCTTGCCTTGGCATTTAATACACAAGTGCTATAAAACGGTAACCGCCATACAAGATTATTCCACTCAATCATAAAAAAAGTTCATCTTGAGCAAGGCGGAGTGGCTACATATTCTATCACCTCAGGGGACAGAGCTGGATTCTGAACCTTGTCATCCATGAGTGAAATCACAGCAGAAATGGAATAATGACATTTAAAACCCCACGTACGAGCAGAGCTTCAAGTCGATTCTTCCTGCCGTGACTTTGGCTCAAAGCGGTTCCCCATCCCGTCTCATGTGCAAGTAACCCTTATAGTTTGTTCACTGCCCTTCTTGACCCAGGATAACCCTGGAAGCATCCGCACGTTCGTTACCACCTCAGGGTAATTTATCCTACTTTGAATCAGAAATAAACCACAAAGGCAGGAAAGCAGACAAAGTAGTCTGGGGCTGTCTGCAAGTACACGCCACATTGTGGTTACAATGGCCCCAACCCAAGGTCCACATACATAAGCACATAGTGATCATGAGAAGAGAGTCTGAAGGGGCCCCCCCCCGCCACCCCACCTATGCACACTGTGCACACACACAACTGCAGTTTTGGTCCACACACGTACCCGAGGCACGCACACAAACCTTAGATTGGGGCCCAAGGGCTCACTTACAAGATGTAAGAAGTCTGCAGAAGAACCTCTTCTTCCCACCACTCCCAATTATTTTATTTTTGTAAAGAATTTGTGAAAGGTAGGTTGCAAGGATTCCCCACAGGTGCAACACAAATCGAAACATTAAAGCTTGGAAGCCAAGATTTAAACAATTGTGCTTATTCCGTCATGAGCATCTTTTGATTGTGTGTGAAGAGAGAAATCCTGCCATCACTCATACATTTTGGGGACAGATAATCAGCATCATGGGATAGCTAGCAGCAGCGATAGCAATACAGTATGGCGGGGTCATTTTTAAAGTGGGGGAGGGAAACGTGGGAAGAGTTAGAACATGCAACTCCAATCTCATGCAGCATACCGAAGAGACAGGAGAAAAGGCTCCTGGGAACGTGTCGTCTGTCCTCCAAGGTAGCATCCTTGTGTAAACAAGTACCAATTCTTCCAACTAGTTAATGCACCATGCTCACTGATATTTGAGGAAGGAAACCTTACTGCATTATAATAAAACTTTGCCGTGTTTTTACATGAGCATCGGTGACAGGTCCCCATGCTTTATGGAGGACCTTCTTGAAGAAGGGCAGCTGTTAAGAGTGACAATGACAACTTACTTGTGCTGAAGCCAACCAATTGCAGCATAGAGTTAGTTTCAAAGCCTATGCGGTGGCTGTGTGAGGAGCAAAGGAGGAGTTCTTTGCTGCTCTCATAGCATCTGTGAAGTCTCATCCAGCTGAGCCTTTCCAGATGGCAAGGGGGCTAGTCAGTCTGGCCTCCCTCTACCCGGAATCTTCCAGTGCTTGCTGCAACATGTTTGACTACTATTTCGTGGATAGAATCGCTTGCTTTCACAACAACTTCAATGCCTTGCTTAATACGGTAGGAGAACCAGAGGTTAGGAATGCCCCATCCTGTCCAGTTTTATGGGATCAGTTTCAGCGGGTGTTGCCCACCGACACAGGTGGATGTCCTCCGGGGGGTTGGAGCTACCGCTTATGAACTGGACCCATGCCTGTCCTGGCTGGTTAAGGCCAGCAGGGAGACACTGGGGCCTTTGCTGGTGAGGGTGATCAATGCCTTCCTTAGGGAGGGCAGAGCTCTGGGGTGTCGCAAGGAGGCTGTGGTGCACCCTCTGCTCAAGAAGTCACCACTCAACATCGATTCCCTTGCCAGCTATCAGCCAGTCTCGAATCTTCCTTTTTTAGGGAAGGTTACTGAATGGGTAGTAGCTCAGCAGCTTCAGGAGTGTTTAGACTGCATCAGTTTTCTGGATCCCCTCCCAGTCAGGCTTTTGTTCGGGTTATGGCATGGAGACTGTTTGTGGCTTTGGTTGATGACTTTCATCATGAGTTACTGTTCTTGAATGGTTCTGCTCCTTCCTGGCCAGGAGGACTTTTTTGGGGGGGGGGGGGGGG
>QEPC01004922.1:11248355-11265507 GCA_003113815.1 Sphenodon punctatus
ACTATTCGTCTCTCCAGGACCTCACATCTGGAGTTCCTCGAGGTTCTATTCTGTCCCCTCTCCTGTTCAACGTGTACATGTTGGGCAAAGTCATGAGGGGATTTGGCGGCTACAACACACTGACGACACCCAACTCTACCTCTCGTTCTCAGCAGGCCTGGCAGTCACTGCTCTTACTCTGTGGGAGACGGGATGAGGGCGAGCCGTCTGAGGCTGAATTCTGACTAGACGGAGGTAATGCTGGTAGGAGGGGTTGAGGGGCTGGTGACCTCCCATAATTCATGGGGTTCATCCCCCTTGGTCCCTCAGGTTCATGGTCTGGGGGTGCTCCTCGATTCACAGCTCCACCTGGACGATCAGGTGGGGGCTGTGGCAAGGAGCGCATTCGGCCAGTTTCATCTGGTTCAGCCGTATATCTTGGACTCCGACCTTGCCACCATCATCCATGCCTTCATCACCTCAAGACTGGACTACTGTAACATGCTCTACATGAGGCTACCCTTGGTGATGGTTTGGAGACTGCAGCTGGTGCAGAATGCAGTGGCCCATCTGCTTGTGGGGACAGGTTGTCGGGAGCACATAACACCAGTGCTCTGTTCACTGTGCTGGCTGCCTATAGTCTTCGAGCCCAATTCAAGGTGTTTGTTCTCACCTATAAAGCCCTATACGGTTTGGGCCCCACTTATCTGCAGGACCGCCTCACCCCCTGGATTCTGGATTGACCCCTGCGGTCAACTGGGGGCACCCTTCTTGGGTGGCAACTATGGAGAGGGTGTTCTTGGTGGCTGCTCTGAGGCTGTGGAACTCCCTCCCCGTAGTGGTTCATTTGGTCCCGGACCATCCCTTCTTTGGACAACAGTGCAACACCTGGCGGTTCCACCAGGCTTTTGGTGGGAAAGATTTGGGGGGGGGGGGGGGGGCGTTAGCTCCACCGGTTTGATTTGTTTTATTGTCTGATTTTGTATTGTTTTATAAATCTCTGGGGGTGCTCCAGGACCCGCAGCTCCGCCTGGATGCCCAGGTGATGGCTGTAGCAAATGGGGCATTTCGCCAATTACATCTGGTGCGTCGGCTTAGGCCATGTGTCTTGGACTCGGATCTGGCCAGAGTCATCCATGCTTTTATTACCTCGAGACTGGATTACTGTAACGCACTCTACGTGGGGCTACCCTTGGTGCTGGTTCGGAAATTCAGCTAGTGCAGAATGCGGCAGCCCGTCTCTTGACTGGGATGGGTCGATGTGAGCACATTACACCAGTGCTCTGCGCTGCCGATAGTTTTCTGGGCCCAATTCAAGGTGTTGGTGCTGACCTTTAAAGCCCTAAATGGCTTGGGTCCCACCTACCTGCAGGACCACCTCACCTTCCAGGTCCTGGATCGGCCCCTGCGGTCACCCAGGGGCGCCCTGATCGGGGTCCCCTGAGTTTCCACCATGGAGGAGGGCATTCTCTGTGGCTGCATCACGGCTATGGAATTCCCTCCCGCTGGAGGTCTGCTTGATTACTGACCTCCCCTCTTTCTGTAGGCAGTGCAAGACCTGGCTGTTCCCCCAGGCCTTCCCTGAGGGAGATGGGGTGGGGGATGGGTTTTATATTTTTTTAATTGTAGTTTTATAATTGTTTGTTTTAATAGGTTTTAAAATGCTGTGAGCTGCCCCAAGATGCCTGGGGCAGGAGGGGGTGGCATATAAATGTTAGAATAAATAAATAAAACAAACAAAAACAGTATGCCATTTTGTAAGCTGCCCCAAGCTGCTGCTGTTGCAGGAGAAGATGGAATATTAAAATAAACAAATAAATAAAAATCAGAATTAAGTGGCTCAATGCAGATTAAGTTGATTGTGTGAACACCTTAGTCCGAATTAATAACCCCAGATTCAAAATTTAAACCAGGTTCTGGTAATCTAGTTTGAGTATTTTGTGGATAACACTCAGTCCGAATTAACTTTTCACACAGTCACTAATTCAGACTGAGTCCCAGGTGCCATAGAGTGGTGCAGCTAGACGCATCTCCCCTTTAGCCATCCGTATCTTTATGGTATCTTGCACTTTTTCCAGCAGTCTCTCCTTGGCATGCCAAATTTAAAATCCACCACATCAAGGTGAAGACCCCTCCATTTTGCAAGGTGACTGCTGTATCTGTTGCTGTGAGCGTACTCCCAGAAGTCATGGTGGAAGAGGACGCTGAAATCTGGTTGCACTGCACCATCGGATTTCAGTCTTCCTTGTGACTCCTAATCCAGATTAACTTGTTCACACTGCAAATCAGGATTAATACGGATTTATTCTCAATTAAAAATGATCGTATAAACGGTTACTCCTGAATAACCCCAAATTAATGGATCTGGATTAAAAACTATTTCAGATTAACTGGGATCCTGTGAAACACAGTTCAGTACTCTATCAGAACCCAACTCCGCAACTTTACATCTTGAAAATACTAAGCATTCTATCAAGAAACCGGTCTTCACTTGAATTGCCACCCTCATTTAAATTGCTGTAAGAAGCTGCTTCCCTGAAGCCCAACTAGAACCTGAAATAATAGATCCATGACAGATCAATGGATAGAAACACACACATGGCAGTGCAGCAGCAGCCCAACATGATCCAGGGAGGAAAACCACAGCGGACATGGTCTAGGCTAGGTCAGGCCACTGAACAAACATGCCCGCATCCGGGGCACCAAGGAGGGGAGAGAGAACCAGAAATGTGTGCGCCCAGTTCCCCACCATGATGGGCAACTATGGCGGTCAAGGACAGTGGACCCGGGCCAGGTTGGCAACCCAGCAATGGACGTGAGAGTCCGCCAGGTCCGGTTGGGTGGGCCTTAGCCCGGGCTGTGACCTCTGAAATTTTCTGAGGTCAGAGCCTGGGCTAGCTGCTAACATGGCCCAGGGCAATCGCAGGCCAACATCTGGGTACCTGCACACACATGCAGGTGAGGTCCAGTCCAAAGAGGGCCACATCATGTCTTTTTACCCAATGTTTCAAGATGTCATAATGCCCAAGCTGTCCAATACCTTAAACTTCAAGTTCTGTGGGACAGAGACAAAGTTCTCAACTAACAAAGCACAATCCCTCTCCGAAGAGTACGAAGAGATGTTAATGCCAGGACACAAAATTTGCAGGTGCCTGGGAGTCATTGGTGCCCACATAACTGAGATTGGCGACTTCTCTGGGGTGTAGTGGGGCAAGCACAGTTTAATATCTGGATAAAGTCTGGCGACTGATTTTTGTTTGGCTCCCCGAGTTTGATCTTAAGTTTCATGCCCTGTTAACGCTTTTATTCAAAATAGAAATACCAGTTTCAATAAAACAAGGCAATTCAACACCTTATCAGCACAACTAGTTCCTAAGCAGGACTATAGAAATACACAAATAGTTCATGAGCTAGGCCTCCATCTAGGATTTGCAGTGGGGGATCTGGCCCATTCACCAGAGTGTTGAGTGGGTTTTTACAGCCCTGTTTACTGCTGAGTTTTAAGGTGGTTTTGAATCTGGCATCCAGACTCAAGTATAGCTGCATATTAAAGGGAAAAACAATAGGATTGAAGGATTGCACGTAACAGTAAGACACGTTGAGATACCAACCTTGATGTTCTGACTAGATAGAACTTCTCTCAACCGTAATATTCAGTTACTTCACTCTTATTCTCAGAGGCTAACACAGGTATTTTTAGTTTCTATGACTAACAGGCATTCTACAGTTACTCATCCAAGCAGGCACATTGCAACGCCATCTCGGCAAGCAGAACAGCTGTTAGAATTACAAGCCCAACATTGGTGGTTATTTTTGCCACAGATGAACGATCACCAAAAATATAGGAGACGCCTGGTAGAATACACGTTTATTCAGACTCATTGGGTTGATCACGTTAGTACATCCCTTGGTTTTTCCACTGGTCTTGTTGAGAAACAACAAAAACAAGACTAGACTACGTAAAGTTGTCTGCTACCGATCCTGAATGGCTTAAACCTTAACTAAGTCACAAAACTATTTGCCAGTCCCCTCTTTTCTAGATGTACTGGTTTCTTTCCACAAAGCCCTTCCCAATTCCATGATATTTACAAACATCTTGACAACATATCCAGTGTTTAACTACTCACTGCATAGCTTTGGGCAAGTCACTGTCCCTGTACATCAGTCTCTTCCTCCCCCAAAACATAGGATCCTATTTCTGGGGTCATGCAAGGGATAATTAATTATTTTAATTTAAAACAAAGAGTGTGGTGTAAATGCTATTCTAGTTCACTGTGGCAGTACAAAGGAACCAGACAAGAGTTGATACAACTGGCTAAGAATTGCCCCAGGACAGGGGAGGACTCAAAATGGCAAAATACAAATGCTCCTCCTACACCATTTGGGGAGGGGAGAGGACATTTCGAAGGTTTGTCAGAGCAGGCTATTGCTCTGGTTATCCCCATTTGGAAGACCACTCTACATTACTGCCATTTGACTAAAAATGAGAGCCACAGACCCACTATGTGAAGGAGACCATGGCCGTTTACACACAAAACGCTTTCACGCATGGACACGAATCGTCCACATGGGGGAGTGTCTCGTGTAAGTGTGGGGGTGCGTGCTCCTGTGACCCACCCACCTCCACCCAACCCCTATACACGGAGCAACTAGAGAGAATGCCTGTTACTCTGAGCATGGGGATGGGGGGGGTTACAGTGTGCACCAGCCCCACCACACTGCCCATGCAGCAGCACACCCATGGACCACCCCTGCAGCTCTGGCCTGTTTAAAGAGGATCCATAATAGGGAGCTGCTGCACAGGAATTCTATTTTAAAAGTGCACATTAAATAGGCTACCAGCTTCCTCTGAAGAATTTAGATTTCTATTTTTCTTTCTACCAAGAGATCTGTAGCACATGCTCATGTAGCTATTTCAGTTAAACACAACAGTGAACTGCTCATCTCCAAAACCACAGGATGATGTTCATTTCTAAAACTCTGACTGCAAGACTAGCCTGGTTTCTTCATGACTGGCTATCATTTTTGACCAGGTTTTCCATTCTAAAGCATGCTTTTACTTTCTTGCACAATGAAAATTTGATCCCAGCTTTTAGTTTAGACTAGTTAAAAAAACAACAGGGATATTCATCTTTATAGTTCTCCTCCACACACCCCTCTTCCACTCCTGTTAATCAAAATCATTTTTCTGCTCCTACACTTTCTTAAAATAGAGGCATCCTTGGAAAGCAAGGCTTTAAGAGTCACATACATTGTATTGTATTTTGAGGAATCATTTGCCAAACCGAGAGGCCTAGCTCAACAATTCACACCTAGGGCAGATGCAACTTAAGTGTTTAGACTGAATTAACAGGTGGTCAATCATCAAGTAGCCAAAGAACGGATTGTTCTACTTCAAACATTGTATCACAAATTGGACCGGCACCCTACATTAGCAGCAATCTTTGCTGTTTTCTCTCCGCCAAGTATCCGGTAATCTACTAATTTGTACACCGGAAGTAGCGCCATAACAATCCAGGTTTGCTTGCATCATGCTGTAAGAGTGGAGTTTAGAGCAAGAACAAGCTGGCTCTGTTTTACATTACATGGCTTTACTCACCCCCCTCCCCCAAATAGAAGTTATTCTTAAAACATGAAAAAAGTATCAAAACTAGACAATACACATTACAGAAGTGGTCTTGTTATAAGGCAAACATTTTAAATGATTTGTATTTTTTTGAAGTGTCACTAATGCATGTACCTTACATGCTCCCAATAGGAACTTTAAAAAATCCCAAGCGTAACTTTAAAATAGACCCACTCAGGATTCTGACAGGAATTGTCCTATTAATGTGAAGTGGGGTTACTTGCTTTCCAAGAAGCGACGGCGATTTCAACCTTGACCGAGTCATTGGGAAGGAGGTAATTGGCAATAGGCTAAAGCGACTCCCATCTAGGTCACTGGTTCATACTCTGACCAGGCAGATGGAGAAAGGCTACTACCGTGCAACACGCAAACAATGTCCTGCTTGAAGTGCGTTACTGATGTCAGGCTGCTTACCCATGTTCTGTTCCCCCCCCCCCCCTCAACATTTAATACCTTGGGGAAATAGCAGTTAAGCGAGATCCATTTTCTCATGCCAACTGCTGCACCCTCCCGACGCTGCCATCACCGGGCCCCCAGCACTGCTGCTGGTCACCAACTCGGCCAACGTGACAATGCTGCCCTGTCCCCACATGCTCTGCAGCCAGCCAGTCAGTAGAGTTTCCCTAGCAGCAGGGGCACCATGCGCCCCCAGGCATCCCAAGCCACAACATGCTGAGCCAGGACTGGAGCCCCGGCACCTGGGGGCAGCCTTTGTAGGGAGGACATGGCGCTCTGGCCACCGTTGCCTGAAGACAAATTGTTGGGTGGTGCCATGACCCTTCTGCTGGGCTGCTCCCCTCGAGTGAGTGTCACAGTGGGGTTTAGTTAACATTACATTTTAAAGCATGTACGCAAATTTAACGTTAATTTCAACTCATGCGAGTGACGGACTCCGTTGGAGTCCAAGGGAAGGGAGTTCGAGGAGCCACAGGCAGCGGCGGCAATTAGAACAACTCTGCTAGCCTGGCGCTGGGAGATCAGCTGTGCAGCAGCAGCACTGATTACAATGCCGGCCAGAACATCACATAAACCTGGTCATTTAAAAACATTCTGAGGTGCACAGAGGCAGTGCATTAGGCAGGTGGGCTCAGGCAAAGAGAATGCCTGGGAGAGAGAGCCTGAAGACAGAGTCAGCAGCTGAGAGGAAGGGTGGAGAAATTAACAAGGTGGCTTAGGCCACACAGGAACAGCCAGAGGCTGTAAATGACCAACCCCACAAAGTGTGACTAGGGCAGTGGGGCTTAATAATAGAGGCCAGTGTGGGCTGGTTGGGCAGCCAAGGGCTTCCCTCTTCACCTGAAGGGCTAGCGAGGGGATTGGTAGTTGGCGCATGCCAGTTGAGGCAGCGAGAGGCGCCCCTAGTTGTGAGCAGCAACTTCTGAAGACCAGGAAGGAGATGGAGCCTAACCAGGACCCTGAGAGGAGCAGGGAGAAGCCTGGGAGAGGGATTCCAGTTGGAGAACACCTAAACCCCGTGGGAGCAGAGAGAAGGGAAGCCGAAACCATGGAGCACCTCATGAGTTTGCTAAGAGGGCTACGCCTTGGGAGAACTGGGGGTTGTAGTGTGGCTGAGGCCAATGGACTCATGGGGACCTTGGGACAATTGGGGTGTGCAAGTAGGCCCCACCTGTAGTGGGCAAGTAGCCTTAGTTTCATGTCTGAGGAAGGACCTTGAGTGGTTCAAAACCTTACATAATCTCACCAATGGAAGCCGGTTCAATAAAAAGATATCATTGGAACTACTTGGTCTGGACTGTAGCTTGAGATAAATTTGTGCATTCTCCTTGTATTTGTAAGACAGTCAATCAGAAACTCAAAGCCAGCACATGAAAAGTTCTTTCAACAGGAAGTACGAACAACAGAGGAGGAGTTCAAAAAAATGGGGCCAGTGGAACATTCTATACAAAAGGCCTTCAAGGTAAACATTCTTTTATAACTAGACACATTTTCCATTCTACCAGAGTCCAATAAAAAAAAATGTTCAAGTCAACTTTTGCAGATGCTTCTTCCCCCCATATTCAGCGCCAAGCCCCCAGGTTTCTATTCAATTCTTAGCACTTGGTAAGATTATGAAGATCAAAGTGATAAGCTAAATTCTTCAAAGATTCAAATTCCCATCAAAATAATCAATAGTGTAACAGCTACAGGAAGGAATTACAACACTTCTGTAAAGCAACTTTCACAATGCTTGTGAATTTTTAGATGGTTAATTCCTAACCACTGTCACTATTTCATCAATTCTCTTTCAGTACAGTACAATGTATTCCATTAGTGGGCACACTCAACTGATCAAGGAGTAGCTGCAACCAAAACTAGATAACTATTTGTCAGTTTACAGATTATGAAAAATAGAAGGAGCTGCCTAACCGAGTCAGAACACTGGTCTACTTAGCCCAGTATTGTCACAACCTGACACGGCAGCAAGGTTTCAAACCTGGCTCTCCAGGGTCTCCGGCAGAGGCCTCACCCAGGTGTGCTACCAGAGATCCTGAATCAGAGATGCTGGGGGTTGAACTTGGGACCTTATACATGCAACGCATGCGCCCAGCCACCTGAGCCACGGCCCACCCCGATAGTACTCTGAACAGCCGCCCCAACTGTCTAGATAGGGGGGAATCTAAAATTTCTAACTTTCATAATTCTCTGCATCAAGATCTGCAAAAGGTTCTTCCTGTGATGAATTTGCATTTAATTAAAAAACTGCATTAGCATCAATAAACACTTTGACAAGGTTTATCAAAGCCCAACAATGAAGCAGCATGAGCAAATGAGAAATCAAAGGACATGGAGTGTAAAGGTGACCCCTTTAAGTTAAGCTACTTCTGACAAGTAATGATTGTACATTGCCAGCTACATTGCTGGGGCTACAAAAATACATCGTACAAGTAGGGCATGAAATTCCTGATCCAACACCAGGAGCCAGAATTCAGTTGCCAGTCTTTATCCCAATATTTATTTATTTTTATTTATTTAATTTATACAATTTTATACCCCACCCCTTCTGCAAAGCAACTTGGGACAGCTTACAATTTAAAACAAAAACATAAAACCATTTCTTTGGAGGGGGGGGGGATCATAGAAAAACTCTTCCTCCCCCAGCCTTCAACTCCCCCCCCCCCGCAATCCCAGCCCTCCCCGGTCCCCTCCACCAAATGCTTGGCGGAACAGCCAGGTTTTACAAGCCTGATGAAAAATCATTAGGTCTGGGGCCAGGCGAGCCTCTTCCAGGAGGGAGTTCCACAGCCCAGGTGCGGCTACCAAGAACGCCCTCTCCATAGTGGCTCCCCAATTTACTTGGGGGACCTTCAAGAAGGTGCCCCCAGCAAACCGCAGGGGCCGACCGAGGACCCAGGAACTGAGGCGGTCCCGCAGAGGCTGTGTAGGGTTTTAAAAGGTGAGAACCAACACCTTGAATCAGGCCCGGAAGAAAATAGGCAGCCAGTGCAGAGAACGAAGCACTGGTGTAACATGCTCCCGGTGACCCGACCCCATAAAGCCAGGCTGCTGCATTCTGCACCAGCTGCAGCCTCCGGATCGTCACCAGGGATAGCCACACGTAGAGCGTGTTGCAGTAGTCCCATCTCGAGATAACACAAATATTAATACGAAGTGACAAATACTGAATTTCAGTATAATTCCAAACTATACTATGACTTCCAACATGTACAGACAAGAATTTTTAAAATGCAGGGTTTAAGCTCTCTGAGAAATAAGCGCCAGGCCAATATGGTATCACAAGGCTTACATACCCTACTCTAGCCCAACAGTGAAGCGGTTTTAAAAAAAAAAGAACTCAGGAGATGCTGACAATTCGGGAGAAGGAAGCAAAGATAAAGGCGTTCACAGATCCATGATCGGGACCCTCCTCTTTCTGAGCACACCCCTTAAACACCCCCAACTTCTGTGTTGCCTTTGGAGTTTGTTTTAAGGTGACCCCTTGGTTGGAAAAAGTTTCCCCCACTCTTGTAAATAGTGATAAAAACACAGGCTGATGTAATTCTGGTCTGTTTTTAAGATTGTACAAATGCCAGTGCCCTGGCCATTTGCTTGGAACCAAAGATACAAAACCCAATATTGTATCTGACAAATTAAACTCCTTTGCTGCAAACCCTGTGCATGCAGGTAGGGTGTGGGTGTATAAATAGAGACAAAGTCCCAACCACATGGCACAGGAGCCTAATATGCGATGGCTTAAAAAAGGAAACATATGAAAGGAATCACACCTTTAGCATGTCAGAAGCAAGGCTGGCATAGTATTTACTGGGGGCATTTTTTACCAGGTTAAAAACTTGGTTTCAGCTGTCCTGGGAAAACGTAACTTTTCCCACCTCAGGTAAACTAGTTAGTCCTAATATAAAGCATTATTATTTACGTAGCAGATTGCAACGGACAACATAAGGAAATCATACATTTTCGCATTAACTAAAGCTATATAAGCTACAGACAAGCATTAGATTATATGAAAAACAATGCGACCACCACTAGGCTTGAAAAACATTAATGCAGAGCTCAAAGCTTCCCCCTTTCCTTCCCCTCCCACCAGCTGACTAGGGCCCCCAATTAAGCCCCCTTTCTTTTCCTCCTCCCAGCTGGCCAGGGCCCCCAAGCCACCTACTTATCCAAGCAGATGACCAGCTACTGAGACCAATGCTAGCCAGAGAGGCATCTTGAGCTGGAGCAGGTAGTGGGCAGACAGACAGAGGGCTAGCCAGCAGGGTAGGCAAGGGAGGCATGGAAGAGATGGGCATCAGGGCAGGTAAGCTGTGCAGAAGCACAGCAAGGGGAAACACTCAGGCAGTGGAGCTGGCTGCATTGCAAAAGGGAAGGGGTAGGGCTGCATCAGCATGGGAACACTGGGAGATGCAGCCTAGGCTTCTAGGTTGGCCTCCTAGAGTTATTTGAATTGATGGACTGAGCAGGGTGGGCAATTTCCTGGGGAAAAACTAGTTTAACAGGGCAATGGTAAATACCTGTGTTTTTTTCTGGTTAAAACTGGAAAAATAAAATTAAATACATTGGGCACGAACCCAAACCTCCGCACGCAGCTGTGTGCTGCAGAGGACAAAGGAAACAGCAGGGAAACTGCAGGGTGGCTGCACAGGGGCCCCCAAACCGAACCTGTGCATGGTTTGTATGCATGTCACCGGCTTGCTGCACACAGCCCTGCCCTGCCCAGGGGCTCTGCAGTCTTTGGGATTGTGGCCATTAATAAGAACTACAGAAAAATATTTTGCAGTAATATGGTCTAACTTTAAAAGACAAACCGAAGAGAGCGCATCCTGAACCTTCATGCTATTGCTGCCTTGGCTACCTTGAACAGAAATTAAGTGTCTAAATCTGGACGTTTTCCACTTCTGACTAGGAGGTTGCATGGTACCCTGGAAGTTATAAAAAAGAGTTCAGAACATTTTTAACAAGCCTGTACCACTTCATAGTCCATGTATTGCTCAGGAATAATGGGATCAGTTGTGCCCTACTGGTTCATGCCTCCCCCCGTTGTATTTCTTTTTAAATTGAAAATAAATACTAGAACGCTAATGGGGTAAGATTGATCCCTACTAGAATGCATGGGAAAATGAAAGCCCCATATGCCCAGGTTTATGGAGTCATATTTAGCCAAAACACAATGTAGAATTTTGTCTGCTTTCATAATATTCCATTTTATGTATGTACAGAACAATTTCATTAGAAGTGCGGGGGGGGGGAAAGATACCCCAAGTGGAAAACTCCAGTTACCAACTTAAAGCAAACTTGTATCTTTAGATTCTTTACACAGAAGTTAAGTCTTTCATCGTATGAAGCTTCAAGGATCTTTTTGCCCCCAACACAACCTTCTAGTTAAAAAAATAAATAAATTGTCTTATTAGGCTAACGGGGTCATTTTCAACCCCACCACTAGTTATTATGGCAGCTGGTTCTTGAAATGCAGATAAGCTGTCTACCTGAGATTTATCATCCACTATCTCTGTTTGCTTATGAAGGGAGAGAACATTGGGATGTTAACACGTGTTGAACAGCTAGTTGTTTCATTTGCATATGATGTGCTGTCCCCGGGACACTGGGGGATGGTCATAATAACCTCACAAAATTGTGTCAGACATACATTTCTATACCAAACACAACCAAAAAGTTATGCTGATCTGAAGTCACTTTGAAAACATATTTATATTTTTCAACTGTGACTTAATAGCTGATTAATACAGCATATTTCCAGGGGCAGAAGAGGGTTAAGCAATGAAATTTACATGGCTGTTTAGCAAACAAAGAGGAGGGATTAGATCATCGAGAAGGGAAGGGGGCAAAAAAAGACAAAGCCATATCAGAAAAACTAAATGAATTCTTTGCATCGATCTTCATTTTTCCATATGAAGAGAGGCTCGATAGGTCAGGGATGGAGCTGAAAGCAAGTACCTGCAAAGACAGGTATACTCAATGAATTTTCAGTACCCAAACTGACCCGACAACACCAAATACTGATCAGTACCTAACTGAGACCCGATTTGGGTACCCGATGTCCCAGAATGTTGACTTTATTGATTTACTGACTTCTGACACTGAATTATTGATTTTCCATCTCAAAGTCAACTTCTGGTCCTGATTTTTCAGTTTCCTGCCCCAATATATGAATTGGTAATCAGAAAAATCAAAAAGTCAGTACCAGAAATGACTGATTTTTCAGGTATTCATGTATCCAATTGGTACTGAGGTAACTTGTTGAGTACACAATGGGGTACTCAGAAATACAGGTATTATCCACAGGTACTAAATTAAGTACCCATTTCAGCTCTAGTAAGTGCTCTTCACCTTAGAGAAGACATGACTATGCTTGGAGGATGGGGATAGGACACAAGTTTACAAGATCATCAGTGCTGTGGTCAATAAGAATCTGTTATTTACCTTCTCTAACACTAAGAAATTAACTGGCAACAAATTTAAAGCAAAAAATAATCTGGGAGTAAAGAGCAGAAAATTGATTACTCCATGACGACATGTTGGGTACTACTTTGAATGCCCACTATCAGAGAGAGACAGGATGCTGGGCTTGATAGACCCTTAACTCTAACCCAATAGGGCACTTCTGTACTTCTGGTTACTTAACACTTCAAACCTAGAGCTCTGCATTGTTTTGTTTTGTTTTGTTTTCATATAGTCTTAGATAATAAAAGCTGGGGTATCTCCTATAGCTTCCTTGAAAAACAGTAAAATGCCAAAACAAAATGTATGTGCATTGAGAAGTATTAAAACTACATATATTGTTACGTATTGAGTTTGCCATCTTATTTTTTAAAAATTATTTATACAAAATGTGTATCCCGCTCCTCCTACCCATAGGACAGCCCGGGGTAGCGAACAGCAACAATCAATAAAACAGTTTAACAGTTAAAAATACAATAATGCAGGGGGAAACAAGACCCTACGCCCCCTCGCCAAAAGCCTGGCGGAACAGCCAGGTCTTACATAAATGCCAAAACAGGAGAGTGGGAGTACAACCATAAATTAATACCTGGATCTATTGCCTCAGGTAACAACTTGCAAATGTAGCTAAAAATCTAACAATATACAATATTAAACTAGGACAAATTCCTTTTTCCCCAGGGAGTAAAAGCCAGGTTTTTACCTGGTAAAAACCACCCCTGGTAAATACCATGCCAACCCTGCTTTGGGATGAAGTTCCAAAGCAAATATTATAAGACTGCTCAGCAGCTATGCAACAGTGATTTAAATATATTATATCCAGCCCTAAGTCAGCTTGATCAGCTTTGATTTTAACCTAGGATTTTTAGCAACTGCTAAAATTAAGCTATATCCTTTCCATATGAAGTAGCCACTAGCTTTAATTTACCATTTAATATTGAGAATGAAAATTAACATTCAATCTAGAAAAATCATGTCCGAAGAACACAATTACTTCTGTACAAATAGCTAATGTGGAATTTTTTATTTTTTTAAAAATCCCAATAAGGGGGTCAGGTCAAAGCTAATCCAGGTGGCAAATAATAAATGCCAATAAGGTACGAATTATTACCACCTGGTGGCGATTTGGCATCTGTTGTGGAGCCAGATGGTTATCCAGGTGCATTTCCAATGTTTCATTTTGAAACAGAGACACGAACTCTAGCTAGTACCCTTGATCAGAAACCCAGAGGTGCCAGGAGCTGGGAGACTGAGTTACTTCCCCCCATTCAGGTTTTACTTCCAGATCGAGCCTGAGGAACCATAGCAAGTGGCATCAGTAAGGGAAAATTCTTGCCCATCTGAAATACCTTTCCTACAAACGGCTGTGACAATATTCAGGGATGCAAGCCAACACCTTAAATAAATAGGAGTCACATGAATGTGCACACATTCAGTAAACATTCCTGCCATTGCTTGTACCACTCCCCATATAAAAGACATTCACTTATTTTCAAACCAACACTTCCCTAACCAGCCTTTCAAATTAAGAATTTTAATCTGCACAACTCCATTCCCACACATCCCTGCTAAATATTAGTAGGACTTTATCCCATGCATCACACATTTCAAAGCTGCCCACTCCCCCCTGCCTTTGCTTTTGTGCTGCCTATCCTAACCCAGGAAACCCCGTTTCATAGAAACATTTCCCTGGAAGGCTTTTAACAATAATTCAGTTAAATGTCCAAAGGAGATCTGCCATTACACAGCATAATGATTTAAACTGTGGTACATGCTCATAGAAAAATGAATATTCTCCCCCACTTTAAAGTGCAAGATCCAGTTATTTACTACATGCCATAAAGGACATCAGGAACTGAGTTGTAACTTGGTGCTTCCCTACTCCCCACCCCTCTTATTTGTAATTTATTGATGTCACTTGTGATGAGACAATCTCATGCCTCATTTCATGCTGCAGAACAAAGCCTCACTGGCAACCAAATGTAGAATTTAAGCTTCATTTGAAGAATGAAGAATTCTACCAAATGTAGAATTGAAGCTTCATTCCTCTGCAAAACTAGGTGACAAAAGTCACACTTAACTATCCATGAAATCTCACACATGTACTTTTAAACAGTCCCTCTATTCAATACTCAGAGTCAATCACCACATTACACAGGACAGAAATTGATGGTATTGCTCTGCTCTTTTATACATACAACTGCACCGGTGGTAAAAAGTTGGACACAAGGCAATTGCTGAACAAATGGAGATTCTCAGTAAAGGTTCTGCTTGATCAAATACTGCCTGAAAGTGGTTTACAAAAAACAAGATCAACGACAATGTTTTTATTTAAGCATTCTTGTAGCAATGAATAGGTCATTAGTATTCCACCACTGTTTCTGAATCAGACATGCTAGCCTAGGAGAAAGTAAGCGGTAAAATTGACTACAAGAACTCTTAAGGAGGTGAAATGCCACACTAGGACAAGTTTGCATTGTCTAGGAAGATCAATGTTAAACTCTAATGGAAGTTGCATCTAGGCATTGTTTAAGTAAGACAATTGTAATAAGATTACAGAACTCTACAGACAATTCCCAAACATTTTAAGGATCATAAGTTTCTATAAATTTATACTGAACAGCATTGCTTGTATTCATTCAGTTCTCTCTATAATAAATAATAATAATAATAATAATAATAGGATTGTTTAGCTCCGTAACCAATCCATCACAAATGAGCAAACTAATGTAAAGATGCTAATACCAGGTGAGGAAATAGGATAACAGATTTAGAACTGTTCCACTTCAGGCTTCTCCTATCATCCTTAATCATGCATCAGCCAAGCAGAGCAATCAATCCATCTACAGCAACCCTCTCGGTCCCTTCCGCAGCTTTAGCTTCCAATGCAAGGAAAATTTAAATAATCTAAACAGAAAGCAACTTCCTGTAAATTTGGAGATGCTCTTCAGCTCACCTCCCTATCTTCTAGCAGGGAAGCCATACCCGTTACCCCACAACAGATTACAATGCAATGAATAGCTGATAAATATTTCAGTAGCCAAAAATCCCACACATGCTATTTTGGGGAGCATTTGCAGCAAGTGACTGAGAGCAGGGCTTTCTGTTCGAAGAGAGAGGACTTCGTCATAAGTGCTTTTGTACTCTGCACACTCCACTCTATCCCCAAAACATGCATCATCCTCAAGATGTAAATACTGTGCATGTCTGAGATTTGCAATTACTGTAACCCAACATAACCTCAGTCCTGCATCCCAGGGGAAGTTCACACCTAGTCGAATCTCTCCTTCTCCACCCACACGGAGCAAGGTTGCCGGGAGAAAGCATCCAAACAATTCAATAACTGAAGACGTTTAAGCAAGGCAGACTACTTCAGAAGCTGCCCAACTGACATTGCAGCCCCCATGGCCATCGCAGCCCTTCTTCTGTCTCCTGTACACCTAACCGACCTAGGGGAGCCCAGAAAGAGAAAACATTCTGCCCAAATGGAGCTTGGGGGGCTTGTTGAGGAAAACTTATCCATTCTTTTGGACAAGCTGAAGTACTTGTGGATCCTACAACTGCTGCAACAGCCATTCAAGGGTCTAATACCCCACAATACAAAGGGAAACAGGTTTATGAACTATTTAAGTATGACTAGTATCCAGGAACTTATCGGAAAAAGGCTCCAGCCTTAGCTTTGACTTGTACCACATATCTCCTTTCAAGGGATCCCATGTTCCCAGCTACTGTTCACAGGCCAAAAGAACCACCCATTCCCAATGACACCCCAAATTCCAGAAGCATAGCAAGTCACCATGCTGGGGGGGTGGGGGGGAGGGAGGAGAGAAGGACCACATCCAGATCCACCAATCCCTGGATGGATACAAATGTAAGGACTATAAGCTATAGTTCTTATGGAACTATAACTATATGATTCTACCCACAGCCTTAGGAGCACCTCTTCAAATCTGCCTGGAGATAGCACAAACTCCAATGCCACAAAAGTTCACATCTCTTGAAGGACAGCACCAATCCAAACTACTCCTCTTGCGAAGGGTCATCATCCCCCTGGGGAAGCACTACACCAGAGCCATAACCCAATGCCTGAAGACAAACTCCAAAGTTACAAAGGTTCACAGGTCCTGAGGGTGTGCATACCCCAACCAAAGTCACCAACCACCTGCCTGAAAACAGCCGTAGAGGATTATATCTCCATGGAGAAGCACCCATTCAAATCTGTTTGCCTTAGAATGGGGCACTATTCCCCCGAGGAAGCACACCACACGAGTCCACCCCCACCCCCTGCCTGGAAACACCCCAAAGTCACATTCACTGCAAGGGGAGGTACTTAGTCAAACCCGCCACCCATACAAGGGGGCACCATTGCCTGGTGGGAGTATCCCAGCCAAGAGTACCCCTCTGCCTGGAGCTCTCGCCCAAACGTCAAAGACTTCCATTTCATGGGGGGCACAGGGGATGCAGGAAGTACCCACCCAAGCCCACCATCCCTAAAAGGGGAGCACCATTCCCTGGTGAGAGTACCCTACCCAAGTCCAACCCATCACCTGGAGAGTCCCCCAAATTCCAAAGTCATAAAAGTCCACCCACCCAAACCCACCACCTCCACAAGTAGGCACCATTCCAGGGGGG